>JAOTQQ010000001.1:50197546-50237058 GCA_026546715.1 Gallinago undulata | reverse complement strand
CCTTCATCCAGGTCATTGATGAATATATTGAAGAGGACTGGACCTAGTACTGACCCCTGGGGAACACCACTTGTTACAGACTTCCAGCTGGCTTCTGTTCCCCTATTCACAACCCTCTGGGTCCTGTCTTTTAGCCAGTTTTCAATCCACTTAACTGTCCATTCATGTAACCCACACTTCCTAAGCTTACCTGTGGGAGGGTAAGCTCTGGGAGACAGTGTCAAAAGCCTTGCTGAAGTCAAGGTAGACAACATCCACTGCCCTCCTTTCATCTATCCAACCAGTCATGACATCATAGAAAGCTATCAGGTTAGTCTGACATGGCTTCCCCTTGGTAAATCCGTGTTGACTACTCCTGATAGATTTCTTTTCCTCCATATGCTCTGAGATGTCACTCAGGGTGAGGTGTTCCATTACCTTTCCAGGGATGGAGGTGAGGCTGACCAGTATGTAATTTCCCAGGTCCTGCTTCTTGCCCTTTTTGAAGACTGGGATGACATTGGCCTTCCTCCAGTCCTTGGGCACCTTGCCTGTTCTCCAGGACCTCTCAAAGATGATGGAGAGTGGCCCTGCAAGGACTTCTGCCAGCTCCCTCAGCACTCTCGGGTGTATTCTGTCCAGACCCATGGACCTGTGGATGTCCAGCCTTCTTAACTGATCTCTAACTTGCTCCTCCTGAATCTGAAATAAGATTTGTTGGATTAACTTTATTGTACACCTGTAAAGGGGAACAACAGCCTATGGTTGTCATTTTCTCTGTTTTAATCACAGGCAGTGCATACTGCAATGAAATTCATTCATGAGATCCAGCTATTAGGATACTTCAAGTTAACAATCCCTAGATATGTGGACTCACAGTTTCTCAATGAGATAGATAAAATTTTGCATAAGCTGTTGAAGGAGGAAGTAGTTTATTGTACATAACTCTACCTCCTTATCACACCACTGTGTAGACTTGAGACCTACTTGTATAGTAGCCAATCTAAGTATAGTGGTAAATAAATGTTGTATAATATATAATCAAACTCATTTTCCATATTCGATATTTCATATTAAATAGAAATCGATTACCAATTGAACAGAATCAACCTGGAAATAAAATCGCAATTCGGTGAAGTTTCCCTGTTTTCCAGACTTACACTATTTATGGCCAAGATTGTGACCAAATCAAAGTTAAAGAAAACAAGTGGAATAAACTGCTTTAGGGCCTGAACTTGAATAACATACTTAATCACATGAATTGGTGGACCACAAATTTTGTTGTATTATTTATGCTGAGACAACTAAACAACAGGAATCAAAACAAGATAAGAACATTCCACACATTCAAAAAGGAAATATTTTTGAGTCATATTTCACACTGATACAACAAAAGCACTTAAATAAATAAACAGTTGGAATTATATACACAATAAGCTTTAAAACTATAGCTGCTTTTAATTGATTGAAAATTCCTCTGCCCTACTCCTTTTAAATTTAAAGGAAAAAAATTCTTTTTTATTATGATTATTTTCATTTTGAATTTTTAACTCTCAGTTGCTACATGGAACAACTGTTTAAATATATAAAAGATCTCATAGCCTTACTCAAAACATCATCTATTTATGTCAATTTAAGCATTTGCTCAAAGAGAATGCATTTCTTTACGTTGTTTTTCCATGTACAGCTTTTGAGTTCCTTATTATTTATTAATTATATATTGTGCTTTAAAATGTGACTTTCTAAGAAGGTTTTCTCCCACTGTCACTAAAGGCAAATATTTGAAATTACTTCCTTGAAGTAATTTGAAAATGTATCTCAAATTCAGTGAAGTAGTGTAAATAATAGGTAAAACCATACATGAAAAAGACATAAATTCTTTTTACAAGATATGTTACATAACACTGGACTCCAGAAGAACTCTGTAGAAAAAAGAAATACCACATTTACTAAAATGAAATACTTCCATATTTGATAAATAACATTAATTTTTACAGGTTAGAGCAACATGGTTTTCAATTTGATTTATTTGTGCATAAAATAGAGAATGGGAGCTATTTTGCTGCTGTTCACAATAAGTCACATTATTATTTTGTGTCTGAATAACTGATGATACACATTATTCTGTAAAAGTTTGCATTTTCAAAAATGCTCTGTAAAATTGTCCATATATTTTGTCTAAGCTCAATTTACATGACGGAAAATGTGTATGAATGTAGGCAGAGCACTAATGAATATAGGAACCTGGGTATGTGCTCTAATAACTTTATGTAATGTATTCCTGTCAGTTTAACAACAATAAATGTGGCAATTTTTGAAGATTTTGGCTCAGAACAACAAAAATTCCTATGATACATATTTATTCTATGGAACACAGGAACAATTAGGAAACTAGATTATCAAATTTGCATTTGCCACTAATATCAAGAGGAACAGGATGCAGCTTAGGATTTCCTACTATTAAAACTAGTCTGCAAGATGAGATTCACTGCTTCTATAGTCCTGAAGAGCCAGAGGCTCTCTAGGAAGAACTTCCAAAGATATTGAAGACCTGGGAATAAAGCTGGGGAGAAGAGTGGGAGGGGTGAGAACTAGGCACACGCTAAGCCTCTCTCGGCTTTCAATAGGGTTTACACCATAAAATATGCAGGCATAAACACCATGCTCTGTCCATCTCCTCTGGAGGAACTGATTCCATCCAGACAGCGTTGTCTTCCTTGCTGCCTCTTTTCAGAGAAGTAAATTCCAAAGAAAGTTACCAGTCAGTTGTCAGATAAGGTTTAAGGGAAACCAATGGGCAGACAGACTGGTGTCATTGGGCAGATTTCTATGGCTTTTAAAGACTCTTATCATTGTTTTACCACAATCTTTTCTTTTCACTGTGGCAAAATTACCATATAAAAAGCATAAATATTAGAGCATGGACAATTAAATAATAATGAAAAAAATGAATTAATATTATTAAAATATATGTAGAGATGGGAAGCACAATGGGAACTTTTAAAGTTGTGAAGGACATTCTATGCATGTATGCATGGTTCTTGTACTGTTGATAGGGAGTGTTCCTGTGTGATGAAGATTGGCTGGTTTAACTTCTAATTTCCTTGCTTTTGTGTTCATACGTATGTAACAACAGCGACTTCACAATTATTTTTTGCATATAGCACAAAGCATAGCAAAATAATAAATCAATCAACTAACCATCTTTTTCTTTAGTCTGTCAGTTTCATATCACTTTTGAAATGCTATTCTTTATATGTAATTATCTTCACCTCATAAAAAAAAGAAAAAAATGTTAATTTTCTTACCAAGTAAAGAGTATTTCCAATTAGTATTTGACATAGGTTCAAAAGGTCAATATCCTTTGTCCACAGGGAGAGCAAACTGTAATAAGAAGGTCTTTCTGCTTGTGGCAATAGTGTAAGGAACATAAGAGAACAATTTCTTTGTGCTTCACTTTGGTGAGTGATAATGGCAAAAACTAATTGATGATCATGTTTTAACTTTGAGTTTTAATTCATCATTGACTGAAAACTGATTTTTTGCACAAAAATTAGATTCATTTACTTTCTTATAATTAATTAAGTGATAGATATTCCTAATTTACTGATGTATATAGGAAAAAAAAATCCTAACCTACTTATGTAGGTAAAATTAAGAAACTTGATCATTGGCTTCATTGAAGAATAGGAGAAACAGGTTTTTGATAACGTTCAATATTAACGGTATTCTAAAGATTTTCAAAATATTTTATGGAGGTTGAACAGTAATTTGTTTTGTTCCAAATTCTCCTTAGTGTTGCTTTCACAGTAGCTATTAAAGTATTTTAGTACACAGGTAAATCAATATGCTAATTGCTTATATATTGTATGTGTTTATGATGTCAAAGAAGGACTATCGAGGCTTTTTCTTTTTCTCAACCTCACTTTTCTATGAAATTAGGTGTTTTTTTTATGGTGCTAATATACCACTGTACTTTTGCCTTTGTGTATTCTGATTACAAGAGAAGAGCTTTACATGAACTATTGACCACAGCTGGGAGCTTTAGGATGTAAGAATATCTATTTGCAGACTGTCCAATTTGAATTTGGTTGTCTGTTATTAAAGCATAAACAGCCAGTGTATATAAGGAATCTTCATTCATTTTGTAGAAAATAATGTTGCAATACTGTAGCAGGGAATTTCTGCACTGGCCCAAGGGAAAAGAGGTGCCTGCAGCCAAGTCCTGCGAATGTATCCTCTGCTCTTTAGTTTGATAACCAAGTTCTGATTTTGAGCATGTCTTTTTGTACTGTTTGTACTTTTGAGCTGAGAGTGATTAGTCTGTCTATCCCATCTCAATCTGAGTCATCAATCGCATTTTGTCTCCCAACCTGAAGCTTCACATAGGTGCATTTATATCCTCATTAATAAACTTTCAGTTTTCAAAAAAAAAAAAAAAATCAATATAGTTTCAGTTGAAGAATATTTCCTAAGACCAGAGTCGGGAAGTACAACAATCCATTAAAGAGTGTTTGTATTAAAGGAGAAAATTAGGGGAGGAAAGAACTAGTTTTTTGGATTTTTTTTTCTTTTTTTTGGGGGGGGGCGGGGGGGAGAGGAGTAGGCTTGTTGGTTTTTGTTTTGTTTTGTTTTTTTTTAAAAGCCTAGTGCATCATGAATAATACATGAATTCATGGATCCCTTGCAATTTGAAAAAAAAACAACAAAAGGCAAATCCTGTCAGCTGTAAACCAAAGTAAGCAAAACCAAGTGTATTAATACTCTGGTCATTTATGTATTTATTTCAATATTTAAAATATGACTTTCTATACCACTTTCATTTTTTCTGCTTTATTCTCCTGTAAGCTGGTACAAATCAAAAGAAGAAAGTAGAACCAAATAAATAAGAAAATTACTAATAAAGTATTATGCAAAAGTATAAAAGAGTTTATAGAATATCAATAGATACGGACTTTCCTTCCAATAGATAAGGACAGCCTGTCTTTGCCATATAAATAACATCTGTTTATTATGGAAGAACTGTCATTCATGAAGTTAAAAGCATTTCTTTTAATTGGAAATATTAGAGTGACTTTCATAGCTGGAAGTTGCTGTAGAAAAGAACATCTGTAGACTTCTGAGCAGATTAAAAAAAACAAACAAACAAACTTAATTTTTTGCTTCTTCACACCCAAGAAACTATTTCAGTTATGTTCTTCTAAGAAATTAAATTGCAGGGAGAAGTGAGGTACCCAGCACTATATAGAATCACGTACACTGCAGAACACAAAGTGTCACAGAAATAATTCTGTATGCATGCAGTATTACTTATGGGAAAACAACTGTTTACATTGTGAGCTAATTAATCATTCAAATGCACACAATGTAAAAGAAGCCAGTCTGCAACACCAGTATTCCATTGGTAAGAAAAACAGATTCAGTAATAAAGAATTCTTAAAAAGCATATGTTAATAATAACTCGTCATTTTATTGATGTAGATCATGAAAAATGTTAGTATGAAAAACTTTTTACTATTAGCTTCAGATTATTTTCTTTAAACTGCAGCACTTGATTCCAATGTATGAAGTGAAGGGAAAATATTACTTGCCAACGACTGTTTAACACAGTATGAGAAGCTGAAGAAAACAGACTGTAATACAGGACTCATACTCTTGTGTCCTAGAAGCTGTAATACTAATGATTGCAAACTGTGTTACAGAATAAGAAAAATAGGTAGAAAATTCTTCCACAAAGGATACAGTCAGCTTCAAACGCAGTCAGTTAGCAAAAAACCTGCAGGTAGTCAATATGCATCTGGTATCTAGTTTCTAGGTTTTGGTGCATTGTTTTGTTTTGGGCTTTTTTTTTTGTTTGTTTCTTTGTGGTTTATTTGTTTGTTAATTTTTGTTAGAGTAGCAGTCACATTTTTCTACTTTGAAACAAAAAATCTCCTCTACTGTTTTGTGAATGGTGCATAATAGATTGTGAAAATGGTTACATGGGACATATAATAAAGTTGACTGTAAAATAAGTGCTGGAAAATTATAGAACCATAGAATCAATAGGTCTGGGTTGGAAGGGACCTTAGAGATCATTGAGTTCCACCCCGCCCTGCCACAGGCAGTGACACCTCCCACCAGACCAGGTTGCTCTAAGCCCCATCCAGCCTGGCCTTGAACACTTCCAGGGATGGGGCATCCATGACTTCCCTGGGCAACCTGTTCCAGTGCCTCACCCCCCTCACAGTAAAGAATTTCTTTCTAGTATCTAAAATACAGCAAGATAGCAAAAAAAAGGGAAATTATTTATTTTTTTATATATATGTAATTTATTTTAAAATGTAATTGGTTAAAATGGGAGCTAAAATATCAGGCCAAGCAAAAAAAATAAATTAACCGTCTCCCTAGAGGATATGATTTGATTTCACTAATCTTATGTTTGTATGAATCTGGACTAACTGACCTAAAGTCAATGAATATATACTTGTGAAAAAAGTAATGCAAAATCAGATTGTAACCTTGGTGTAATTACTACAGTCATACTAGAAGAACAGATCTAATTGAAATGACAGAACAGTTCTTAGTCTTTCAGACAGCCCTACATAAAATTCATAACTGCTATAAAGATGAATGTTAAAATTATTTTTATGAATAAATTATATTGATATCAACATGACATTTTAAGTTCTTTTCAAGATAGTTTGTCTCTTAAAGTTTAATCACACTTGTTGCAGCGATCTTTACATTATATATGCATGAAATTTCTGACATTTCTGTACTTGCAAAGCCAGAAAAATAACTTTACAACTGTGCTTTATTTGCAGCATCTGGCGAGGACCAAATATAAACTGCACAGACAGTTCAGGTTATACTGCTTTACATCATGCAGCTTTAAATGGACACAAGTAAGTGCCTCATGTTTAGTTTTTATGTAGAATGGCATTTAACTGTATAACTTAAAAGTATGTAACATAGTGCAGAGATTTTCACAGAAAGTTGAGAAACCCTGTCTTACCAAAATCATCTTATTTCCCATGGGATACGTTAATGTAAGAATTTTTGACACTGTCAGTAATATTAGCATGTAGTAATAAAAAAATAGGAAAAGCACTTTAAAATTTATTGATTCTATAATGGCTCTTTCAAATTCTTCCTTTATTTTGAGTGAATTTATAATTGTTATTTCTAGTGGGGGCTCTAATGCTTTTTAGCTAGGGAGAAATTACAACAGAAAGATTTGTAGTATATTTGTGTGTGTATGTACAAATGTATAGTGCATTGAATTTTTAAGGAAATAATATCGTGGAACAAAAGAACGGTGTCGATTAATCATTATCAAAGTAAAAGTAGCATGGAAAGAATATTTAGTAGTTACACACTTGGAAGCGGAAAAAAATGGCTATACGTTGTATGGGACCTTGTAGCTTTCCCCTCCCTGCTGTCCATCCAGGTTACCAAGTGCATGTCTCAACAAGCTTGCGGAAAGCCTGTGAAATCCCCACTGAGGGGTACTGCACAGACATACCACTGCAGCTGAACTCTTTAAGGCATTAACATGTCAGTAAAAAACTGGAAATTTGCTACGCATTTTACTATTACACCTTGTAATTTGTTCTGTGTTACCACTGTTATTACAAGTTGCCCCTTGCTATGTGTTACCTCCATTGTATTTTGCTGCCAATTGCATGCTGTAACTAAGGTAGAACAAGAAAGAAAGATTTAATGAGGTCTACAAAGTTGTAGTGGGATGGGCCCCACTGTAAGCAAGGTAAGAGCTGCCCCACTTAATGCAATCCACCTATCTTGTTTGTAAACTGATGGTGTTAACACTGTCTGGATATTCACTAAGGAAAGGCTTATGTAAGGCTTTGGGTTATTCCTCTGTGGGAGATAAGGAACTGATCAAACCCCAACTGAATCTGAGAGTGATTTGCACTAACTTTAATGTGATTTTGAACTGTCTGTAAGATAACATATGAATCCATAACAATTACATGTTTAGTTTACTCACTTCACAATTTTTGCACTCTTTCTTGGAAAAAAAAACACTTTAGGATGTGTCTTTAATTGTATTCTAGAAGCCTGCATATCTTTTTTAGATTAGATTAATCTTTTGGTGACTATAGGATATTCTGTTTCTGAAAAAAAAAAATAATAGTTAAAATACTATTAAACTAGATATTGTGCATTTTCCAAAATTTCAGTTCTGTAGGAAGATTCAGAATAAACCATGAATATATTTTACCTCCAGAAATTAGTTCCAAGTCCCTAATACAATCTATTAAACTCTGCCTTTTCTAAAAAGGGAGAAAATAACTTTTGGTTATAGTTTATGGATTGTTTCTGTGCCATTGGCACTGTTGCTTGTGCCATTGCATATTTTTCACTGATAAAAGCCCAATCCTGAGCTTTCAAAGATTACTGGTTTTAAATAGGCGAAAACTGGTTTTAGTATGTGTAATACTGACTATAAATCAATAGTTACCCAGCAAAGTAAAAATATTTCTGAATCTACCTCTGAATCCATCAGAGATTAAAAGGGAATCCTAGCAATATAAACTATAAAATCCCAAAACATACAAAAGCCAAACAGCATTTTCACATACAGCATTGGCCAAACTTCTGCTGAAGTCAGAGAGAACTTCAAGATATGGACTTATGTACAGCTGCAGATATAACTGTTGCTTTTGAAAAGGTTGTAATCACCACTGGCTGCTATGACCCCTTACCCACACAGCACGGTAAGTAGCAGATCTTGACATCATATTTTTAGCTTGTTATAGTAAAATAAGCTGAAATACATTATAAGGTATTTTATGATAAATCATGATGGTTCAGGACGTGCTATCCAAGCAGGCATACTGATCATCCTACAGTGGTAGCACTATCAGCAAGAGAGTTGGACAGATACTTGGTGGTTGTAATTTTGTTAGTGACTGCAAATATCAAATAAATGGCTTTACACTGTTTCAGATCTGAAACTCGATATTCAAAATCAATATTGGGTACAATCTGTCGTCAGGAGAGCCTTCACACTTAAGAGAACTTTTTGTCCTTTGAAAACTTCTGGAGTTTTAATTTTTCACACTTTACATTAGGATGAACTTGAGAGATTTCAAAGTTTTTCAGGAAAAGTGGGAATTTAAGACTTAATGACCCAACCAATGATTTGTGGCCGGAACACTTGTTGGACATCAGTGTTCAAATCCCTGCTTGATCTTCGTATGTGATGAATTCTCTCCTCCTTGGTTATTCTGAGATAGTTCTCTTTCCTTTTGAAACTATTCTGCTTTATATAAGTAATTAAATCATATCTGGGGCATGAACTTGAATCTCAGTCTTCCTTAGTAATTTTACTTAGCCCAGTAATGTTACTGGGCTAAGGACTCTCAGTCTTCTCCTCCTGAAATTTATTTCTACAAAATGGAAAAGTTCTGACAAAGCACTAAAAAAGACTCACCCTAGAGAAATGTGATGGGTCAGGGTATTCCTGAAGGATGAGAGACCTAGGTTCTATTTTGTAGCTTGAATCTTGCAACGGACTTTTCCCAATAGTTGCTGTATATCATTACCTATATATTATTTCAGTTGTGGAGGGTTTTTTTGCTCTTTTTCATCCACATGTTTAAATTTCTGTTTCCTTTGACTTGTGTCCTTCTCAAACTACACTGTACCTCTAGCCTTCATTAACCACCTACTGAAAGACTAACTATTATGGCATGAGAAGTCTCTCAAACCTTACTTGTACTAAAAAGTCCCAGGAGTCACTTTTCTGGAACTTTTGCTGTAGCAAAAGTCATTCTGTAGCGTAGCTGTTCTTTCTTGGTTGTTTTCACGTTATTTGACCTTGTCAGGAGTAAACAAAATTCAGCTTAAAGTCTCCCTCAAGGATTAGATGTGACGACTCCATTAGGTCTATGACTTCTTTTGGAGACAATTGGGAGTTCCTTTTGACCTGGATATATTCACTCTTACTTGCCACATTTGTTTCTCAATAGGCAATTAAATAAGATTCACCAAGGCTAGGAGAACAATTGCCTTGGGATTTACTTTCTGCCTCATTTTGTAGTCAAGGCCTTTGTTTATAGTCATAACATGGGCTGCTTGTAGCTTCTTCCGCACTCGCCCTTCCCTATTTTTTAAGCAAAATTAGTAAGAAGCAGTGTTCCCATATTCAGCAGAAACGTGTGTAGGACTCTCCACACTGGATCATAGATGCTATTATCTTAAAAACATATACGGCCTGACTGTGTGAAACTATGAGAAGATAAATGGAGATACAAGACAGAATTGATACCCAGTGATTATACAACACAACTGATTTTTAAGTTTAACCTTTGAAGTTAAGTACAGGAAACTGCTTAAAAATCAGTGATGCAGTATACCAGCTTATACTAGTCTTTCATGTAATGTGTCATAAGCCACACTGAAAATACTGAAAGGAATATAAAAAGAATTAAAATAATAAAAGCCTTAAAATAATAAAAGTCTCTTGTTTTCATCATAGCTAGCAGGAAGGTGGGTGTGGGAAACGAAAATAGAAGCGGTTACTCCATAGAAGATATTATATACCTCATTAGATCATCATTAAGTTGTTTCCTCCAAAAGAACTCTTTGAGCTAATACCTTAAAGGAGAAGAAAACTTGTTACTTTTAAGCCTTACTGCAAGAACCATGTCCATAAAGCTACTCTTTTGTCTCTCTGCCTTCAGAACTCAGCAATGATGGGACTAGGAGTACTTCTCTGCCTTTAGTGCCTGGAAGGTTTATCTTGAGGGACATGGATGTGGCCTTGACTGGCAAATTCTAAAACTGATTCCATGGACAGGTGATCCTATTGAAAGAAACAGATTCAAGGAACTGATGATAATATTGTTGATGGGTATTCTTAAGAAGTTAGAATTATTAGAGTGAATAGCATTTTGGCTATATTCTACGATCTGTTTCATCCTTAGAAATGATTGGTCTTCATTTTTGTAGCACTTTCACTTGAAATACAGTTTTTTCTGTTATCCAGGGCAAAAAAAAATAGTTAATATGTATGTGCAGGTAAAAACTTAACAAAACAGATTTTCTGTCAATTTTTAGATTTATTTCCTGTTTTTCAGGGATATAGTTCTCAAATTACTTCAGTATGAAGCATCAACTAATGTGGCAGATAATAAAGGTTATTTTCCTATTCACTTGGCTGCTTGGAGAGGAGATGTAGACATCGTGAAAATTCTCATCCATCATGGGCCATCACACTCCAGAGTGAATGAACAGGTGAAGTGATAAAAAATATTTGTGTATATCATGAGAAAAGAGCAGCACATATTCTTTAGGTCTGGCAAATTTATAGCCAATTAAAAAATCTATTTTCCATTGTTTTGGTAATTTCTTCTCCAAGACTGATACAATCTTCCAGTATAAGCATACCAGATATTTTTCTTCTATATGGACACTGACCTAAAGGATATTTGATTTAAAAAGTATGAAAAAACCTTCCGCTTGTTTGTGAAAAATCATATGAGAACATACTCTAACTGTACATCTTATATATATATATATGTAAATTTGTATAAACTCTGTGTCTTTTTAACTTTATTAGATATTAAAATCATGAAAAACTTTGAGATAAAATTGATATTCTTGGTTTACTTTGAGTGTAAATGTGAGTGTAAATTTACTGATAAGTAAAGATAAACGACAAACCAGATGGACTGCGTGTATGCATGTGCAGCAGGAAGGACACATATGTACTAGGAAAAAATAATGAGAGTATTACAGTGGGTAAGAGGATAAATATGTTGCGTTCTGTTGTCAAACATATGGCACACCTTCTGTTTTCATTCTCTATGTTCTTATATAGCCCATTTGTAGGATTAGTATTTAGAAATAGAAAGAGAGAAGGCGATTAAAATCAGACACCATCTATAGTCAGCTGAACTGCTTGAGGACTGGAAGTAGGCTGTGAAATATGAGTAGCAACAGTAAGCTATTGGATGTGCCAGGGTAATCAGGAAGTTATTTGAATGTAAAGGTGGGAGTCAGCTCCAGACTCAGATCTAAAGTCTACATTGCCTGAATATGCACCATTTTATTCCCCAGAGGCCTAGTCATTGTAATCACAGGAGCCAACAGGGTTAGTCAGGTGACCAAAAATAAGGCAGGATTCATTTGCCCAAACACTGAAATCTGGTACCTTCTAAGGCGTCCTGCAGTAACTGAGACATCTGTGTGGGCCTGAAGCTATTACAGAGAATGCTAAGAATTTCCGTGTCCTTGAGGGGTGGCTGATGGACTCCAGGTAGAGTGCCCTACAGTACCTCAAATGCGAAGTACAATCTAACAAATTAATCACACTGAGTGTCCATGTGAGTGTGGCCAGAAGGCAAACTGCGAGAAAATAAGAAATGTGAGATGCTATTCTTTGAATAGTCTATTTGATATTTAAAATTATACTCTTAGCCATTTGTATCCATACAATAACTATGATTCAAATATCAGTATTAACATAGGAAATCTAGGAAAATAAAGTAATAAAATATGCCCATGTGACAGTCTTCTGGGAAATCCTGTAATACCCTGGCTCATGCAAGTTAAAATACAAAAAACAAAACGTCATTCTGTGGTTTGAGTTGCAGATGAGGAGTTTCTCTGAGTTTCTCATTCCCATCAGCTGTTGCATAGAGGTTGAAACCATTTGAATTGTAGGGTTACCTTTTGTCAAGGAGAATGTTGGGGTTTTGGGGCTTTTTTTTGCTTTATTTCTGAGACAAAATTAAAAAGCAACTTACTGATTGCATGTTAATTATTTGCTTGAAGAGATTCCTTGTGGTCTACTGACAGAAAACCAGAAGATATGCAGGAACTTCAGAGAGCGGGATAGTGAAAAAAATATTTCAGGAAGACCAGAAAGAGAAATGTAAATTCAAACCTACTTTTTCCCAATCCCATGGGAAAATCCCATGCTGTCCAGTCTCTCTGGTTTGATTCCTGGAGCAAATAAGCAGGAATGTATCTGATTCTATGCCCCATTGACTCAAAAATAAAGATATTGTCATTAGATCTCCTGCTGTTTATGCATTTTACCCCAAAACTTTATAATGGAAAATATGCAAGCAATCCTTGTAAGAAATGTTGGACCTTAGGTCTCTTAAGGGAGTCTTGGTCATATTAAACTTTGAAATTAATCTCATGCAACACAGTTTTTCTGACTTTGTAGATGTTCCACTCTGACAGTGACCAGCTTTAGTAGGTGGACCACTTTTCTGGCACCAGCTTTCCCATGCTAATTAGCACTCTACGCAGGAGAATATTATCCGTATCATGGACTGAGAGAAATGCCATGTTGATGCAAAGCCATGTCCACCCACACATCCTCAAATACCACCATAGTGACATCCTCACCCTAATATCTATTGTACATTCTTATGCGTCTGTAGGTTTCTGAGGCTTTTGCTTATTTGCTGATAGGCTGTATAACGCAGGTGGCTCATTATAGCTCTCAGAGCTTCTCTCCGATCTGTGGAACTGAAGCAACAGCTTATAAGAAATCCTGGGTAATTTTTCTTCCTTCTTTTTTCTACTGAGAGTTGGGGAGGAGGATAGCCATTTTTTCTGACACCTTTTCATACTTGTCAGACTTTTTTTCCTGTTGTTTTTGGTGTGTTTTTTTTTTTTTTGTAAGCATCACGTTAAGAATGTGTATGCTTTCAGTGTAAGAAAATAATTTTGTTTTAAATTTAAAAACTGTTGCAACTAATTTGTCATACATCTTTAGTTTTCATCTATTTTATTGAAATTCTATGTAAAAGGAATAGAAATACTTCTAAAAAGCTAAGCAAAAGTAATGAACAACACAACAAAGAAGTAAATGAGAAGCTCATGATGCATAAATATACTACATGAATTAACGGATTTAATATAGTATACTGTAAATTAATTAAACTGCACTCTACACATTTAAAATGCAGTTAACTATCATCATAGGATCATAACCAGCCATCTCCAGCATCTAAAGCTCTGAATGCCCCCTACTGTTCCTATTACATAAATTTGAAAAAAAAAACACCAAACCAGTAAAGAGGCAAACATTTAAATGACAATTATTTTATGGGGGTGGTGGAATGTAGACTAGAAACTTTACATACAGAAAATAGTTAAAGCATAACAACTATGTAGGAATAATTATGTCAGTGTTTAATACAGATGTTTTAGTTGACATGCATGATGTGTGTTTTAAATTACAAAATATGTTGAAATTACAAAACATGTAAGTATTCAAACTTCATTGAAGAAGACTTGAAAATATGTAAATTATAAATTGACTGAAGATTAGGTAGGTAGTATGAGATCAAGATTTTTTTAGTAAGTCATAGCAAATATAATAAAAAGGTGTGCTGTTAACAGACTACTTACATGTTTGTTTATGTAGAGACATATGGGAAGCACAAACATTTATGACAGCAACTCGCGTCATAAAATTACATAATTGATAAGAGATCCTAATCTATGAAAAAAATAAATAACAGCCACATATGTATCAATATGTACTGTTTGGTACTAGTGCAGGAAATCACATGCAAAAGGTGAATGACATCAGGAATAGATATCAAGTTCAAAATATATTTTTAATATATATTGACAGAGTATGAACAGTAAAACTTTTAGAGGAAAACATGCGAACAATTCTGAAATTCCTCGGTGCTGTTGTTCTCTGTTTTGTGATTCTGCCTGTTTTTCTTTATGCACATAGCACGTGTTTTTCCTTACGTTTACGTATTTAGTGTACTGTAGAATTTTTCTGTGCATCATATTATAATTGTCATAAAAACCACTCAGCATTTCCTTAGTGCTGTTTGACACTTCTTCTGAAACGCAACAGAATAGAGTTGAGGTTGCATTCATAATATGTAAATACCTAACATCTAATATATTTACTGTCTTCCCCAAATCATCAAAGTGAAGCACAGACATTATATGCTTCTCTCAGTGACACCTCAGGGACTTCCAAAAGTACAACTCATTTCCAAAGTAGTCTGCAAAAGCAAACATTTTCATGTTTCAATCTACATTTGATGTTCCCCCCTCTCCTCTTAAGCATGAATTTCCAAATTTCCCTTGCAACTCTTATTATACCCCTTTTAGAGGAAAAAAATTACAGAGGCAATCTTTTTGTTTTGAGCAGATTGCAGCAATAAATTTGAGGAAAGTAGGTAGCTAAGTTACAAAATTACTTTTTTATTTTGTTTCCACATAAGTAAAGGCAAATTTCAGTGGGAATTCAGTAGGTTTGATTTTGGTTCATACTGGGTAATTTCCAGTAAAATTTTTCCTATAACTTTTATCAAAATTGTCTTTTTGAAAAATTTTTACTATCTAAATCCAAGTGTTCCCTAAGTTATAGGACAATGGTATCTTTATTTGTCATCATATCATTCTTATACGGTAAAGATATTTATTATAACATGTTTATAGAATCGAAGAATTGTTTCGGTCAGAAGGGGCCATCAAAGTTTCAGCTCCCTTACCATAGACAGGGACATCTTTTACTAGATCAGGTTGCTCAAAGTCCTGTCCAACCTGATCTTGAACACTTCCAATGATGGAGCATCCACAAGTTCTCCAGACATCCTGTTCCAAAGTCTCACCTCTCTCATCATAAAAAAAAGTCTTTCTTATATCCAATCTAAATCTACCCTCTTTCAGTTTAAAACCAATGCTCCTTGTCCTCTCACTACAGGCCCTGGTAAAAAGTCTCTCTATATCTTTCTTACAAGCCCCCTTTCTATGTCAAAAGGCTCCAAAAGAGGTCTCCCCAGAAACTTCAAACTCCAGGCTGAACAAACCTCACTTTGTCAGTTGTTCTTCACAGGAGAGGTGTTCCAGCCCTCTGATCATTTTCATGGCCCTCCTCTGGACCTGCTCTAAGAGGTCCATGTCTTTCCTGTGCTGAGGACCTTAGAACTGCATATAGTACTCCAGGTGGGGTCTTACCAGAGTGGAGTGAAGGGGGAGAATCATCCTTGTTGACCTGCTGGCCACGCTTCTTTTGATGCAGCCTAGGATAAGATTGGCTTTCTGGCCTGCAAGCACACATTGCTGGCTCATATCCAGCTTTTCATCCACCAGCGTCTACAAGTCCTTCTCTGCACGGGCTACTCCTAATAATTTCATGACTATGTCCGTAGTGATATGGGGGACTGCCCTGACTCAGGTGGAAGATTTTGTGTTTGGCCATGTTGAACTTCATGAGGGTCATATGGACCTATTTCTTAAGCCTGTCAAGGTCTCCCTTCACTCTCGTGTATTAGCTGCACCACTCAGCTTGGTGTTGTCCACAAACTGGCTGAGGGTGCCCTCAGTCCCACTATCTACATAATTGATGACACTAGGGGGTCATAACATGTTACTGGAATTTTCATTAGGGATTAAAATACATAGGCTTAGACTGTGCCGAGAAATAAAAAGTAGAAATGGAGCAGGGCAGCATACAGTAAAGGAAAAATTCAGTCAGGGATGGCAGGTCTTAAAAAAAACACCAACAAAGTTAGAAAAGCACATCCAGTGATACAATACATAGCTTCTTTCAAACGCCTAATAGGCATGAACTTTCAGGTTTCTAATTTTTGAATGTAAGCAAAGTAGTGAATAATTTTTTTGTCTGTGCACAATTACACTTGTAGCAGAATGAAAGAGGAAAATATTTAGTCCTGTCTTAAATGCTTTGATTTTTAAATATTTTTTGGAAATATATCTGGAAATATTAGGGATGCCTAAATTCTCATGCTTTGGTTTGTGTTTAAGAGAGTACTTGATAAGGAAATTAATGGGCTTTTTATTTCTTTAATGACTATCAAATTAGACAGACTATCAAATTATTGATGATGTGATAAGAAGAAGGATGTCATTAGCTTTTTTTCCACATAAACTATAAAAATCTGTGCACCATGTAAAAACTCATTGCCTTCCTCAAAGAAAAGGAACAATAAAGTCACAATGTTCCCAAGGGCTCTCCTCATCCTTGGCTACGTTTAGAGTTGTAACATTGATCAGCCTTTGCCCTAGACTTCTAGGAAGGCACTTATAATTCCCATTGTAGTTAAATACAGTGACATGCTACTTGCTGAATCAATTGGGTAAACTTCCTTATTTTTTTCAGAATGATTAGGAGCTTTAAACTACAACTTTTACTATACTTACAACTACATAGTAAAAGTCCTAAATATAACCACTGTTTAATAGTGGCTTTACAAGGATCTATGTAATATTTATGAGAGCATTCATACTCTTGATATTTCCTGCACCTCTTCACTATCAGGCAGCCAAGCTACAATAATTTTCTCTGTAACATATTTGCTAATCTGTCCTCTCATTAATAAACCTTAAGAGATGTTCTAGATTTTGTGGTGGTGTGTGTTCTTGGTAGCTAAATGATGTAGTACAGCCTGCAGTACTGACCAGATGCAATGCTGTGAAGGCACAATTCAGTTTGCAGCAAGAGAAGTCTGAGTTCTGGCTGTACATGGAAGAGAACAGATTCAGAGTAAGGCTAGAAAATGTCATGGCCATGCCCATGAAGAGACCAGTGTAACAATGAAGAAGAAAGTTACAAAAGGTTAAACGCAGAATCATGAGACTCCTTTCTTATTTCTGGAAGAGGTCCATCAGGACATATGAATGACTTCTTGTTTAAAATATTATTAATTATGAATATTACAGACTTCTGTTTTATACTATTTTTGCATAATACTGGTCTAGTCTTCTCTTTTTGTCTTATATTTTGGATGTTATACTAGGTTCTGTTTTCTAGATCTTTCTTTTTCTTGACTTATTGAGTCTTAGGGTCTATGTTGTAGCTTCTAACATGTAATGAAGTATCTGAAATTTCTAAAAGCATTCCAGTCTGTTACTTCAGCAGTAGATGCATTATTTCGCCCCTGGATATCAGATTTGGAGATCTAAACACACAGTGGTAATTTGCATGCAGACAGATTGTATTTTCATAGAAGGTTAACTGCTCATGAAAATGAGTGTTAGCACATAATCTTTCTGTACTCCAGAAACAACTGTTTACATTTAGGACTGAAAATGTAGGCAATAATACTAAACTATTATTATTTATTTCTTCAAGAATAGTTTTTCATGTCTTTCAAATATTTCTTTGAAATAATATGCTATTGTAGAGATATGAGGACAAATGATACCTTAAAATCAACAGTTACACCTGGGTTAGCTTTGACCACACAAAAGACAAGTCAGAAGCAATAGCATTTTTGGAACCAAGGAAATCACATAACTTCAACCTTTAAAATATCATCATGTGTTGGATTGGTTTTTTTATATTTACTGTATGTATGCTATAAACAAATGCATTAAGGGGGAAGTTTGTAACACTGACTGAGTTATCCATGTCCATTTTTCCATGAAGGGTAAGAAGAGGAAGATAATTTTTCTTCCAGTTGAGGAAATACATTATTGTAGCCTGCTCCACCTTAAGGGTCTCTTTGGGAATGCTGAACCAACTGTGTCTATCTAGTAGACATTTCCTCCTTTCCTAAATTTGAAGATGACAGACTGTCAAAACCTACTAAAAACCTCTATCCTCTCTTCTCAGTAAAACTCTTGCTTCCAAGCAATTACATACAAAACTTACATTTTATGTAAGTAGTAGCAAATTGTCAAAGCAGATAAATTTAGAGGGCATTTAAACAAGTTGTAGTTCTCTCTTTGAAAGTTAATAATAGTTCTGTCCTGTATACCTGAATTGAGTTGATTAATTTATATTTTAAAGAGGGAAGGATGTTGTGTTATTAAGTTTTAATTAGGTAGTATCTCTCTGCTCTGATAATACAACAGATACAATGCCTGTTCTGACCGCATATGTGTAGGTAATCTAATTATCATGTTTGTCCAGGTTGGATTCTTCTGTTTTATTTCAGTGATACCTATTCCCTTTTAATTTTGAATCAATTTGGTTTGTCATTGACTGAAACATAGCTATAATTTGACAAATGCAAAGAAACATACCATAGAAAAATGTTCAACAATATTCATTTGAAAATAATAACATTTTCTTAAGATTTATGTATGCTTTTATGCACCATTCTTTTTTGAAACATTCTTTTCTGTAAATATGCCCTTTCATGAAAATTCAGCTGGATATTCTTTGTTTATAGGGAGAAAATTTCAGTTTGCTGGGCAGCAGCAGTGATTTGGACTGGTTGGTCTCTACGTACCTGTATCTGGGGCTGAAATTTTGGCCAGCCACCAAGTTATGTTCAGAGGGACATAACTTCTATGTCCCTCTGAAAATTTAGTCAGAATACATTTAAACTGCAATGTTAGGCTGTTGGCACGGGATTTAAGATACTTTATATATTATCCAGAAAAGCTTGAAAAAAATTTGAACTTAGATATGTATTAGATAGATAGATAGATATATCTGTTTGACAATAGTATAGTAATTGTGTATTTTGCTATTTATCTCACAGAATGTGAGGTAGTGATATAGTTATAAATCTAATTTATTTTTGTATTTCCATTTGAGATGTAACTACAGTAACTGTAGTTACAAATTACCATAATTGGTCATGTTATATGCAATTATCTGATTTTCATACTTAATTGTGGTAAGTGTGCACAAAATTAGACTGCAATTGCCAATTCATCTATGCAGTTCTGTCCATGAAATATTGAAAATCTAAAAATAAATTCTAATAAACATGCTTGTGATTTGTGGGTATACCACTGTACATAAAAAAAGTGCTTTGCCCAGTCCTGTATAAAGGATACGTTAGAAGTCACTAGAGCACAAAAAGCTTATTGCAGGTAGTGTATAGATCATTACAGCCATATAGTATTGTGATAGTATGTATTTTAACATGAATGTATGATCTTTGTCATAGAGAAAGACCACGTGGTAGTCTGAATAATGCAGAATGATTCAAATATTTATTATTCATCAAGCTCTGTCTGCCAATGGAAACTTCACTTTCTGCCTGGCTGTTCCTGCTTTCCAGCTTCTGTCTTGCACTTTAGCAGGAAACACATTCCAGTCTTTAGGCCTTGTGTGGTGTTGCAGACACCTGAATAGTTTATCTCCAATGTTAATTTATCTGAATGTATTGATCTGTCTCCTCTCTCTCCCAGGTTCATCTGTGTTGTTTTAAACTACAAGATGAGATGAAAATGACAGCAATGTTGTTAAAACCCAAACCCTGAGATTTAAGTTCTTGATTATAGAATTAGAAACACTGTTACTAAAAAGAAAAAAAAAAGTTTCCACCCTTTCTAGATATTACTGTGCAACATGGATTTTCTTATTAATTGAGTATTTGGCCAAAGCCTCATTTCTCTGATTCTCTCACCATTTCTGTCTTTCAAAAGACAAATCTTTTTTTTTTTTCTGTTTCTTCTCTGTCCCCAGAACTTTTTAAACTTGTTTCTTTGAGAAATACAGCCTATGTATTCAGGTTTATCTCTTCTCTTTTCTTTAGAATTATATTTCTACCCTTCTCTAGTATCTTTTCTGAATTTACTTTTTTTTTTTTTTTTTTAAAAAAATTCTTTATATGACACATTAGCTTTTTGGCTTTCTACTTCTACAACATTTTCAAAACTGTCACGAACTTTCATATATCATATATCAGAAGAGGCATTCAATGTACGTACTTTTAAATTTATGTCTGGTCTATTTTAAAAAGCTATTTTAAAGCTTCATAGAGACTGTAACATATATTATAATATAGATGGCATATACAATTCAGAGAGCTCTATAAATTATTTCCTTCCTCTCTGCCCAAAGTAATTTGTCTGCTTGGGATCGCAAATGTACAGAGAGAACCAGAAGAAAACAATTAAAGAAGATACTGCTTATTCTCAGTGTTTATTTATTATTAAAATTATTAAACTGTGTTTGTGGAAAGACTTGTTGATCATTGCTTTATAAAGCAAAAACTTATTCAATCCACAGCACAGAAATGCTCATATTCCTTAAAATGCACATGTACATCTTCCTGGAGCCCCGAGAAGACCAGCTGCTTATGGGATATGCTCAGACTTTCTGGCAGTTAGCTACAGTTATCATTTTGCTTTCTTCCAAACTTTGTTGTCTTTAAGTAACTTCTGTAGTGATATATGAAACTAGCACCTGATACATTTTAATGACACAGTTTTTCTCTGTAGTTTCACTGCTCCAGTAACAAACTGCTGTGATTTAAGACCAGTTATACTTAGAAGTGAGACTTAAGTTTCAGAATATTTCTAAGAGAAGGAGTATGATTTTAGGGGCAGTGGAATCAAGAAGGGTTATATATTTTGGCATATCACATATCATGAGCAGCAAGAGCTTTTGGGGCATGTTGTTAGAGATGGATTGGGACCAACGTGGACGCATACAGACCTGATCTCCTTGAGAGCCACAAAGCTGAAGTATTAATGTATTATTAGTAAAATTTTAGTGGAGTTATTCTGAAGCATTTAGCATACATCGCCATACATTACATTGTAAACCCTGCCTGTATAGTGATCTCATGGAGACAATTTATAGAAGCTGAGCAGTTCTATCGTGTGATTAAGCATGAATTTCTGAAGCTTTTGTTTTGTTTTAACAGAATAATGAAAATGAAACAGCACTGCATTGTGCAGCTCAATATGGTCATTCAGAAGTGGTTGCTGTTCTGTTAGAAGAGCTAACAGACCCTACAATAAGGAACAACAAACTAGAAACACCTCTGGATCTGGCAGCACTTTATGGACGTCTGCGTGTTGTAAAAATGATCATCAAAGCATATCCAAACCTGATGAACTGTAATACAAGAAAACACACTCCTTTGCATCTTGCTGCACGTAATGGCCACAAAGCTGTTGTACAGGTGCTTCTGGAGGCTGGAATGGATGTCAGCTGCCAAGTTAGTGTGTAATTTCTTCCTTCTTTTCCTCCTTTCCTCCTTTCTTTCCTTACTTTCCCTTATTGTTAGAACATGATCCAAATTAAATAACTTCTTACATTATTTCTTTTAAAATACACTTGCATTTACTTCGTTAGAAATGCTGCAAGGTGATAGATAATACATATTTATTTCTTATGATCCTAATTGTATGTTCAAAGGGATAAGTCAAGAATGATAAGTGTCTTCAAAGCTGAGTGTATATTTTAATTTTGTCCTGAGACATGTAGATACATAAATAATATCAATCATTCATGTGTGTATATATATACATATCTATGCAACATTGATTTTAATGATACTTAGCTGACTTGCTAAATCTATGGTTTTTAATGTTTATCGCAACCTAAAACAGTATTTGACTAAAGACTCATTTCCTAGGGTTATCACATTTTAAACCCAAAGTTACTAAGTAATAATAATTTTGTTTTCCTACTTTTCCGAACACTTGTATGAATATAAATGATAATTCTATAGCAATACAGTCTTGCAGCTACTGACTCCAGCCTGTTAGCTGTTTGGTGCATCTAGTTCTATGCACAGTAAATTATAGTGGTGTAAAAAGGGTAATTTTAAATAAAAGAGACAAAGATGGGAACAGATACAACGTATAGCAGCAGTAAATTTTATGTCTAATTCTTTGTAGTGGAAAGTGTCCAAACCTTTTAACTACAGAGGACCTGATTCTGTTATGTCTAAAGTCTTGCCTTAGTTTTATGATTTCTCTTGAAATGATTGACTCAAACTGCATTTGAATTTAAAGTGTATTTTATCTTCAGATTTAAAGTAGCCTTCTTGCTGTCTGAATATATATCATATGCTTCAAATTAGGATTTTTTCAGCTTTATATCTATTTTTCACATAAACCAAACAAACATAATTACATCTATTTTAAAGTCACATCCAGCCATTCTTTACCAATAGGTGATTTAATAAGTCTCATGAACTTTGCCTAAGCTTTGACTAAGTTTTATAACCATTTTAATCTTGAGGTGCATTTATTCAAATACCTTTGTATACATAATTCCCTTTTACATAGAATGCACCTGGATTCCGTGCACTTTTGTTATTTCTGGGTTCTTCATTTAAGGACATGTTTTTCAACTCTTGAGGAAAAGAATGTGAAATGGGAAAGAAAAGATAGATTAAAAAAATAAGAACAGCAAAGCACACCATAAAGTATTAACATATTTTAAGATTAACAATGGATATTCTCATATGCCTTCAAAATGAAAACGTAGTAAAATTGGTTTGCTACTTCTATTAGCTGTAATATCTTTTTAGTTAGTATTGGTATTGCTTCAAACTATTTCAGACCGAAATACTTTTTTTTTTTTCCTGTGGTTTGCTTAGTTGTGTATTTGCCTGCCATTATGCTTCTAATTTAATTTGGTTTTGATTTTCTTTACTAGAAAGTGATACTCTTGCAAAGGTTAATCCAAGCAGTTCCTTTACTATTACTACATCTTCAGTAATTTAGAAAACTTTAATGCTAAAGCACCACATAATGGAGCCCTCAAACACATGTTTCTGAATGTATATATTCTCTTGTATCTCTAGCAAATGAATGAGGAAAAAGTCAGAAAAAAACTGAACTGATGCCTGAATCGATGCTTAAGAAATAGCATAATTGAAGAAAAATAATCTGTTATGACAACTTAAAAACTAATGGTTACATGAGTGTTGAATATTACACAATGCTTTTATGAAATGTGTTCTTCATCTTATGTAATCTAGATAATTTTAGCACTACTGCTATTTCTATTTATAGTTATGCCAAAAGTTTTTTTCTGGTCTTTAAAAAATATAGTGGCTGCAAATTTTGTGCAATCTTCATTTAAGAAATGAGAGATTCTTTTAGTGATAGTGATCTGTTTGCCATCTACACTAAAATTCTAGGATGTTTTTCTCTTTTTTTTTTTTTTTAAAAAAAATTCCATTTAATTTTAAGTAATTTATATACTTATTTTTCTTAGTTATTCTTAAGCAGAAGGGATTTTTTTTTTTTTGCAATCTTTTGGGCAATCTTGTTTCTTCTGTATTTGTCCTTCTTGCCATAAGGAAATATCGTGTATTTATTTTCTTACCAGTATATATATTCTCCATCAATATGTTCCTTTTCATTTAGTATCTTAGCATATTGGCAAGTTAGCTCTGTACATATTATTAACTTTTTATTTCTATAACCTCTGAAAAATTCTTTGTTGATGATCACTGACAGCTTATTAAACTGAATAGAGCATACAATATCAGCCTGTTACTTAAAGTGAACTCAGCTCTTTTAATATTAATTAAATTGCTTTGCATCACTGATTGGGAAAGAACAATATACAAAATATAATCCCATGTGGTAAATAAAATTGTACACATTCATACATGTTAAATAAATTCAGCTTATCAGTAGTAAAGAGCTCTCAGAATGTTGAGAGACTATTATAGAAGTAGCCTATCTGCCATCACTCTGCAATTGTAAATATTTATTTGTTTAAATGGGAAGTTTACTTTAGCCATGTTATCTTTCTCTTCTGTACTCCCTGAGCACTTTTAATCATAGCAAACATATAGACTAATAATAGACAGCTTTTAATTTTTGATTGAATTAATCACACATTTTATTCATTTCCCAGGTCTATCCAATATGCTTCAATCTGAAATTATTTAGAAGTGAGCAATACAAATCTGCTTTATCTCTTTATGCTTTGAAATTGAAACATATGAAAAATACACAGGTTTTGGGTGAGTGATAGATTTTGGGCCCTCAGTAAAATAAGATACTGCAGAGTTCAGCATGTTTCATGTAAGCAGTAATTTTATAAATGTAAATACCTTAAAAACTTGGCCCCTTCTGCTTATCCAACTCTCATCTATCCCTATTTGCCTTCCCTGTCTGTTCCAGTAACGATGGCAATTTCCATTGCTTATCAGTGTAGTTCTTCTGCAAAGAGCTATGTTCCTTCCTTTTTGCTGTCACTATGTATGGAGGATATTCTGCGAATCAATTTGCAAAGCTACCATTCTGTCTCCCAGATTATGTCCCAAATCCATATCAAAACTATAGTAAACTGAATATGAATAAGGACTAGACAAGTGACCTAATTACAAGCTCTTGCATATTTACATGGTTAAAAACCATCTAATTAATAAAACCCTTGATGCTTCTTTGTGAGCCTGCAAATTGTACACCAAATTGATTTGTGTATCCTGGTGTATTCTGACAATGTCTTTCTATCCTTCCTTGCTTTGTGTGTCCAGCTGTGACATTGTAGCTGTATTTAGCTGTAAGCTACTTGGGGCAGGGACTATTTTATTATATGCTTAGCACAATTTATGCTATAATTTTCTATAGTAGGTATACAGAAAACATGCCAGGGAATCAATTTCTAATCCATTGATGCAAACTCAAGCAGACTATCGTGCACTGTGTTAATGAAAAAATACCAGCATTTTTTTGCATTAAATTTCACTGTCGAAGAATTTCAAAATGTAATAGTAGTGTTCACTTTGCCAGCAAAATATGATCAAAGGCAATGAACACTTCAGGAAGTAAAGCAGTGAAAATTGTCTACAAATCTTAAGTTTGCTTACTTAGTATATTAGCACATAGGTATACCATTATAAGTGGAAAAGATCTACCTAAAAAATCTAGCACGTGTTCTACATCAGAATATGTAGAAATTACTTGCAATTATATTTTTTAATCCTCCCAATTTGTCTAACATGTTTTAATGCACCAGAAAGAAAACCCACAACATTATTTCTATCTTCGATTAGTAGTCCTCATGTACATATACAAAGAGATATATATCTATTCAGCCAGTCCTCTTGAGTTTGATTTGGCCCTGTTCATCCTGAGGCTCAGCATTTTCCTTACATTAAAATAGAGTTTGGTAACTGAACTCTCTGGTAACAAGGGCATTTTTGCCTTCTGGACAGTTTTTGGGTCAAGGGATCTGATTCACTCGTTAATTATTCACTGTTACCATGAAATCCTGCCTAGAGCTTTAAGATTTACGTCAGCATTCATCTTCATGACATCTCATGCAGGATTATACATCTGCATCTTACAAGTGTTCTTTCAATTTCCATGTTCCCAGACTGATTTTCTTTCAGTTTTGTGATAATATATCCCTTCTTGCTCAGAAAATCAACTATTTAGTGGACAGATCAGTCCACTTTGTATGGTGTGTCTTTCAAACTCCTATTTGAAACTGACTGCAATATATACCTCATTTCTGAGATACGGCATTAATTAGCATTGTCCGATAGCTTAAGAGTTGTAAAGCAAAGGCTGCCCCAGAATTCAAGGCAGTGCAGAATGCCTGTAAACATTTCAGGATCATGTTCAGATATGACAGGAAATATCACAGTAGAATAGAACAAGAAGTGAGAAAGTATAAAATGAAAAAAAACTGGCATTTGGCTTTGTATTCCTCTCCCAACACTATGAATTACGTATGTAGGTGGCTTAAGTTTCCCTACTCCCTTTATGCATAGCAGAGCTTTGGTTCATTGATACAGAGCTATCTTCTGACTCTCAAGTTGTCCCCAGATAGATTTGTTTGCCTTAGGCATCTACAGGAAATTTCCTCTTCTCATGTGAATTTTCAGCCCATTTCTTATGAAATGTATGCTTTCATCAAGGAAAATATTACTTGCCTTTCCTCCAGGCAAGGCAAGGATCAATAGAAAGGACTCATTATCATATTAAGATTTTTTCCACCCCTTAACTGAGGTAGATCCTCTTGTCTTCAAAGCTGTTGGTTCAGCATGCTGGAACATTAGTCTTTCTCAGTCTCAGATCACACCACAGCAATGGATTCTGGATAGCTGTTGCCACTAACATATGTCAATTTTTTTCCATTAATGAAGATTCCTTATGAATATTAATACAGAATGATCTTTGCAATTTTATTCAAGGTGCAGCTGTTTCCCATCTCTGCAGTTCATCTTCAGTAGCACAAAAATTTAGTTCTCAGGCCTTACATAACATTTGAACCCCTGTAGATTGCATTGTTGGTGTATCTGTGGCAGAATCACAGAATGGTTGAGGTTGGAAGGGAACTCTGGAGGTCACCTTGTCCAACTGCTGTTCAAGCAGGATCATCTAGAACAGGTTGACCAGAACTGTGTCCAGACAGTTGTTAAATATTTCCAAGGATTGAGGCTTTGCAACCTTCCTGGGCTATAACCTGTTTCCTTATGTTCATACAGAACCTCCTGGCTTTCAGGGATTCCCCATTACCTCTTTTGTCACTGGTTATCACTGAGCCTGGCTCAGTCTTCTTTACACCCTCCCTTCAGATAGATGAGATCCCCATGAACCTTCTCTTGTGTAGGCTAAACAAGCTCTCTCAGCCTAGCTCTCTCAGCCTTTCCTCATAGGACAGATGCTCCAGTCTTTTCATCATCTTGGTGACTCTTTCCAGTAGCTCTGTATCTATCTTGTACTGGGGAGCCCAGAATTGTACGGAGTCCTTTAGGTGTGGCCTCACCAGTGGTGAATAGAAGGAAAGGACCTGCCAGTAACACTCATCCTAGTGAAGCCCAGGATACTGTTAGCTCTTTTGCAGCAAGGACACATTGCTGGTGCATGTTCAAATATGACAGAATATGTTCAACTGCATTGAATATGGTCAAATATGAGACAGACACTCCTCTTTTCTCAAACCAGTGAGTGATCAATTGTGATTGAGCCCCTGTTTTGGTATTCTCTGGTAGGTTACCTTGCCAAACTTCTCCCCATTGTGGCTTTTGAATTCTACCACCTGTCTTTCCAAAGTCAGTTATTTTGGGAGTCAGAACTGTACTTCACATCCCTGATGACAGGAAACACTATATTAATAGTACCAAGTCCACCTAATAATCTTGAGATTTATTCATGTCAGTGATGAATCCAGAGGAAATGCCATATCCACAGAAATACCAGAGGATAATAGCTGTGTTAAAGCCTTTTTCAAGATTGCTGATGTCAAGCCTTGTTCGGTTATCAGAACTATAGCTATCAGTGTCTTTTCTGTGTTAAAGTCAATTGCAGTTACTGAAAAACTCCTGTAGATACTGTTTGAGTAAAAGATTCTGAAACCATTTGTAAGTAAATCTGAATATTTAGTCTTCTTGTTCAGAATAAGTCTGTGAACATTCATCTGGTTTGCTTCTGAAAATTCAAAATAATTTTGAGATATGTATTTCATATATATACTCTCTTACTGACTTCTCTCCATTATATGGTTAGTATACCTGATATGCTGGATGTAAAAGACATTGGGCATGCTCTACTTTATATATCCATATATTAAGTATGAAGAAAGATAAAAAGTGAGTGTTCTTATTATGGACATAACAAAGAGATTTCAGGCTCAATTGGTAGGACATATGTACACTTACTATATGATCACAACCCATCTCAGGATCACTGATTACTTCTAAATATCTTGCCATTGCATCACTGTAACACTGGTGCATACTGATAGAGCTAATAAATAATGAATAACTATTTTATTTCAGATTTATTTTTTTTCTGTGTCTTTAAAGTCTTTTCACCATAGCAAGCATGACAATGGTGCATTTGGATAAAATATATAAAAAAAAATTAAAGCAGTAAATCCTTTAACGTTTGCCCACAAATAAAAAACACTCAAAATCTAATTTACTATCAAAAAAAAAAAAAAAAAAGAAAGAGAAGAGCCAGAGATTCAGGGAGATCTAGTAGTGCTGTAGCTAGTGCTAATGCTATTGTATGGAAAGGCATTCTGTTCAGATTTTTCAGTAAGTCAGCAGTATAAAATACTAAGAAAAGTAGCTTTTTAGGAAAGGTAGTTTGTTTTTCAGTACTGTAAATTTTATTTGAGCAGCAGTCCATTCTCAAAGAATTTTGTGTTGCAGAAATCCACAAAATCAGGTTCACAGTCATCTAAGGTAGAATTTAAATGATCTAAACATAGACATTTAATGCTCTTGAAGGGGCCTTAGGGTATCTAAGACATCTGTATGGGGTAGATATGATGTAGATGAAATGTGAGCATCAACTGGAACATCAGCTGGAGGCCAGGTGGGATATCCTAGGGCACCTCTCACTACACAACTGAATTGACCTTCTAGGGTGTGATCCAGTTTCAGATTAAAACACCTAAATGTTGCTGTCCAGATGTAAACTGGCTGGCTCTGCTTAACAGCTATGTTCCACTGATGGTATTGATTAGATTTTCACTGCCTATAATGGGAGTTTAGAAATTTTACACAAATGCAAGCTTGTTAAAAGGGATTTGTATTACATCCCTGTATTTTCTTCTATAGTTATTAACTTTTATAGTAGAACTGACAGCATTTATGTTGTTAACTTGAATAATAATAAAAAAATATGGTAGTATTTGTTCTTGCCCATTCAATGTTTTTTATGTGTAGATAAAATAGAGGGGAAAAATACTTCTTTCCTAAATGTATTCTTTTCAAAAGGATTTATTGATATTTTAATTGGCATTTTAAATATCACATTTTATTTTTTTTCTAGACAGAAAAAGGGAGTGCACTACATGAAGCAGCCCTGTTTGGAAAGGTGGAGGTAGTACGCATTTTGCTTGAAACAGGTAAATTTAATTTACAGGAAACACAGAACAAATATCCTTGATATACCTAATCTGGTATGTGCCTCCAAATTTAGGTTATACAAATTACTGTTATCTTTCTCAGCCCTTGCAAATCTAATCACATGTACTTCTCCTTAAAACAATGTTCTTTTAGAATAAGAAATTACTATACACAGCGAACAAAAGGAATGTTTTCACCAAGACTCAGAAATTCCATATATGACTCAGTGTATGCCACTGTACTCTGAGAATAAATGTATTCTGAGGACAAAATGGCTACATAAAATTTTGTTATTCATTCTGAAAGACAGCCAAGAATATTCTTTGATCAAGAGGCAAGAAGACTCATCTTCACATTTATTTTCTTCATTTAGCTATTCCTAACAAATACACCATCCTGCTTTCTCCTTCATTCCCTGGATAAACTTTTGAGTGCCTGTGAAGAAAGGGGAAGGCACTGTGTCTCTGAGAATTGCATTTGTCCTGAAAGAATGGGAGAACAAGGATATAGAGTCCCAACAAACCCACATAATCATAGAATAAGAGTTTCAGAATTGCTGCAGGTAAATTACTTATCTAAACAACTATCTTCTCAGGTAAATGAGAAGACCAATAAAAGCGAAAATATCTAGAAATTACTTCTCTGAGATACGTGAACTTCCATTACACTGAGGGATCTCATTGATCTTTATTATCATTGTTTGTGGGGTTATATATTGCAAAGGGATGTATACATTACAAAAGAATGTATATATTGCAAAAGATGCTCCTTATCAGAATCTCAGTCAGTGCATAACTGATCTGAGATCTGTTTTCAGAGAAAAAGTTCCTTCCAAGATGCTTTCCTGTTTTCCTGCATAAGAAGGGGGCCGAAAGGGATATTCATGTGGCCTCAAAAAGGCAGGGCCGTTTTATATTAATTCACCTAAAAGAGGAAGAACTGGAGAACATCACATAAACATAGGAAGCCCTTAGTCCATAGAATACCACTTATATATCAGTAACCATTATAGCCTCTGCCAGAGTACAATTATACAACACAGTGGAATAGAATCTTCACTGTGAACTTCTCCAACTCCAAATGCTCTGCACTTCTGCAGCACTCCCCACCTTCTGCCTTGTTTATCTAACAATGCCTTTTTCTCTAGTTCTGCTTCAAAAAAAGACTCAGAAGATGTTATAAGTAGCTACTGCAAAGAAAAGGTGTAAGTTGGTGCCTCTGGCCTTTGAAAATCAGCTGCCACTGCTAATTAACCCAGCAATATTTTGGCTTTATTTTCAGTGAGAAAGCAAATATCTTTTTCTCACAAAACAAATCAGGAAACTCTATCAGGTCAGGAAATGACAAGAACTGAAGCGTTTTCTGGGCAGCAGACAAATCCTTCCATGCTTCCAGAATGTCCTTATAAATCCTGCTTCCTCTGATTTCCTCCAGTGTCCCAAGACAAGTCTCATTCTGTTTATTAGCCTTTGCTTTTTATGAAAATACATCTAAACTAAAATACAATTCCAGTCTTCTACTATAATTCAAACATTTCCAAAGTAGCCCCTACAAAAAAAAGGTGGAGAGTTGTGCAGTATCATGTACTGATGGGTTCTCTGAGACCTATCCAAGATAAGCCTCAAACTTATTTATGGTTACATTCAGTTTGAGTCAGAAAATTACTTTGTCAGTAGTCTGAATAGTCTGTGAGGAAATGCTTTGGCTGTTCACACAGCCCTTATACTACATATGGGTGTTTAAGTCTACTCGAAATATGATTTTCAAACATGTTGCCATGAAGTACAAAACTTTTAAGGTTAATAACGTTTTCATTATTGCTCCCAAAACACATACTGGTACTATGGACTAGAAAACCCCCAATGAATCAAAGTCGTTTGGGAAGAATTAGAATCCAGGAATGAAGTAAAAACATTCAGTGAAGTTCTTGATTTTATAAAATATTGTTTTCAGGGTGAGTGTTTCTTAGGAACGACCTGTTAAAAATCACCCTAAGTTTGGTTTAAGAAGCTTACTTTATATCTCCATGAGTTACAGAAACATAAAAACAATCCACGTCAGCATGTGAATTTTAGGCTACTCATGCTTTAAACAGAAATGGATGCTGTACTTCAACTATAATACAGCTGTTAATCTGCTACAGTTGTAAAACTGCTTGCATTCGTTTTGGCAGATAATTGAGTCTGATATACCACTTTTATAATCAGAAGTACTTGGGATTAAAAATTCCACCACAGATCATTTTCTTTTTCAGGAATTGATACCAACATTAAGGACAGTTTGGGTAGAACGGTTTTAGATATTCTTAAAGAACATCCATCTCAGCAGTCACTCCAGATTGCAGCTCTACTTCAAGGTAAGTCATATTCAGTTATACACTTGTTAGAGACAAATCAGAATAGCAGGGGGGAATATTAAGATTTACAGTAATTTCTACTCATTATACAAAAGAATATTTTTTTTAATTAAAAAGGCAAAATTCTTGTTTGCTAGATACACAAAAATAAGTGATTGAATATTTGAGCTTCAAAATAAAACTTGTTTTTTCTGACAATAGACATTAGCATAGTATGCCACTTATACTTACTTTTTATGCATTCTTCCTTACAAAATAAGATATTGTAATATTTCACTGCAGTTCCATTAAATTGTGATGGCAAACTACATTGAAATGCTTGATTCGTTCATAAATAACACCTGTGACTGAAAGATGGTGACAAATTTTCAAAACATTTCATTACATTTTTCCAATTTTCCTTAAATTAAAAAAGAAAAATAAATCAAGCAGGCAGCTTCTGTCATTATAGCAGAAATACTATAATTTTGTTGTGCAAACATTTGTTCTCATTCCTTAGTTTCATGGTGTAAAACCGATGGAGTTTCATTGTTTACTTCAACTTTTTACTCTAGAAGATGACAGTAAAGTGATGAAACACGAGCTAGTACATAACTCAGTGTTAAACATCATCCCTTCTCTTCTAGGGAATTTTTTCCCTGCATTTTCAGATTAGTCTGCAGGTATCATTGCTGCATCTCCACCTGTATTGATTATTCCCATCTTTAAATAAGCCATTTTAATCACTTCAGTGTTGGTTCTACAAATGAACTAGCTCACGCTTCAACCTCCCACATAACCATATTTCATAAGAACATTTCCTAGAGAAAATGAGGTCATGTGGCCCCACTGTGTCCTTCAGGTTTTCTTTTCTGAATAACTTCCATACTTGTTAGCCAGCTTTAGTCAAGTTTTCCAGTGAGATGATGGACTGAAGATACAAAGCTCCTGTAAGTATAATGAAAATTTCTCAAGCTGGAGGAGAGGTCTTTTAAGGAGGAGATTCATGTTATAGGTGAACTGAATTAAGAGCTTGCCTTGAGGTCTCCCTCTCTCCCTCCTTCCTATTTTCTTTTTCCCTTTCCCCTTCTCCCCCCTCCTCCTCCCATACTTCCAGCTACACAGTTCCTTTCCATATTCCCTGCTTACCAGAAATTACAAAGTGATCTAGTTCAGTTCATGAACCAGTAATATATAAAATATATAATTTATTGTATTACCTAGATTTAATAGTATATAACAATAATAAAAAATAAGATGATAATTATATAAATATACATTTCTTTGTTTTAATGAACTTGCCTCCTATGTGATTCAGATCCTAGAGTCAGCTCTGTCCCAGGTAACTGGCAGAAAAAAACGGGGAGGAAGATATGGGTGAGGGAAGTGTGACTCCCCCAGGGTCAGTGGAAGGGAGTTCCTCATTTGACTCAGACTGTACAGTGAAACTTCAGCCTTTATGGCCTCACTCAGCTGCAGTATGAACATAGGAAAAGAGGGTTAGTATCACTGAAACTTCTTCAGTGGCAAGAAAAGGGCCAGTCAGAGCTTCCACTTAGACATCCAAATCAATCATCCTTCAGATATTATTCTAAAATTCATTATAATGTCCCATCACCAACTACAACAATTCCCATTTTTGTATCTCTACAATTATTCTATTTTCTCCTTAGTGTGATAACTTTGCAGTCTCATGAACAAAGTTTCTTCAAAGTAGCCTTTATGAAAAATACAGTACCCAAGCCCCTCCTAAGGCTTTGTCACATTGATGGGTCGGTATCTGCCCATAGTTTTTGCCACAAAAAGAAATACATCAAATTCAAGGCTTTTTTGGTGCTTTGACAAGCAATCTTTTCCACATGTGTGCCTTGTAAATATAAGGAAGACTGCTTAGTAGTTTCAGCTGGTATTAGTATGATGAAACTGTGCTTGTAATGAGCAGCTGTTTAGCTTTGCTCTGTCTGCTTTATAATCAGAACTGATGTATAAGGATGAAAAATGTTTACAAAACTGCTATTCTAAGTCTTAAGAAAACCTGAGGACCCTATTCAGAACTTCCTTGTGGAACCTACTGAGATTCTTTTTCATCAACGAAGGTTTTACTGAAGCTTTAATCATCAATGATAAAGTTTGAACTGTGAGTTGAAGTTCAAAAATAAAATCAGGAGTGGAAGGATTCAGTACCAGCTCTGCTGATGATACATTAGACCTACTCATCTGTAAAAAGCCAGTTGAGTATGCTTTTCACTGTAGTGTGGGCATTTATCCTATTGTAGCTGAAAAATTAGTGAAGCACTGAGATTTTGGGGAACATGAATGTACTGTAACTGAGTTCAACTTCAGTAGGTAATGAATTCCATGCAAAGAAAGGGCAAATGTAAGAGAGAGTTGATGGCTTGCGAATAAATTCCTGTTAAAGGTTCCGTCTTCAGACGATTGTCTACAGGAACTTAGGTGTCTCCTACATATAGACTTATAGGAAATATAAATTGAATTAATGGTGTCAGGCAATTACCAGATTTTGGAAGGTTCTTCCTCATTTTTTTCATTATGCAGACACAATGGCATTGAATTGATTCTTTCACCTTGTTGCCAGGACAGAGTAAGACTTTATCTCCTAGTGTTCTCATTTTTAGCGTTTCCCCCTTGCATTGTTATGAATGTTACTGTAAAGTTTATAGTATTAAGGTAGCATAATATTTGTCCCTGCCATAAGACATTAGCTTTCAAGATATAAACCAAAGGCTGACAGATGCATATAATCAGACTGACCAAAACAAAGGAAATAATGTGACTAGTATTACTGGGTGGCCTGATAAGTAGTGTTCTGTCCTATATGTAGGGGGGTAACAGAGTTGTAAGAAAAGTTTTGAAAGAAAATTAGTTAGTTTTGAGGATATTTATGAGAAACATCTTTGAGGGAGAAAAAAGTGATTTATGTCTTTAGAAGCAATTTGTATAGGCACTAATGCTAAATTCATTCAGCTGATACTAAAACTTATGTCACTGTTAGCCTCCTGTGCACGAGCCTTCAGAATTTAAACACTGTGGATAGATATTTTTATTGGTTTTCTCCCTTTTTAAAAATAATATTTACAAACCTAGTTTTCATAGATTTTAAGTTAAAAAGAAACAAAACCTTTTGCCAGTGATTTTTAGAAGTGATCCTACTGTTTTTATGATCTTTAGGTCTTTTCTCTCTATGCTGAGCAAATAGTAATTGAAGTTTCTGCAAATTTTTTTTTTTTGGTATTTTGCAAAATCTTCCATCATTTTGGAGACCTGAATGAGTTTTTTTAGGTACCTGTTAATTATAGATGGAATTATTAGAAATGACGTATCAAGTTTTAATCCTTCGTCATTCATATATGTCCCATCATTTCTATGTCTTGCTCAGGTCTGGGTTGCAAAGTACTTACTACAGTTTAGATTCTTTAGGTGGTAACAAAGAAATAGCTGTACTCAAAGGACAGAGAATTAGAATACTGTGCCATGTGGGGCCTGGATGCATCTGGATGTGGATGCATATCTACTGGATGCATTTCATGGATGTAGTGAAACAACAGCATTCAGTGATGAAGCAGTTAACAGTATTGGCACTTAGGGCTTTATAATTAGGCATTGAAGATAAAAGGGATGTTGCCAAGGCTAGTAGGCCTAAAATTAAAACGACCAGCTGTGTTTTAGTTTTAGCACATGCGAACGTGACGCAGGTGCATGCTGTACCATCTTTCAGCTCTTTCTTCACAGTCAACTATGCTCTCTATTAGAATCTTGCTCTCTTACTATTTCTGGAAGAAGAATTCTTGTTATTATGAAAAAAAGGCAGATAGTAGATAAACAGATGAAAACTGACATGAGTCCTGTCAAGGCACAATAAGCTCTGCTGCACAGACAATGTGGAGGGCAATGGTAATGAAAGCTGTTTCCTCTCTGTTCTGCTGAAGCTGCTTAAAAACCCAACATTGTTTGTACATGTTGCCGAATTATTCATAAGCTGAAAATGCATAAGCAGCCGCAGAACCAGGACTCTTTTCTTCTCCCCTCTGCCTAAATAGCTTTGGTGTCATTAGCTCAGGCTTTCTTTTGTGTGTTATCCCTCTCTATCTCTTCCTCTCTTTCTGTGGATGACTACATCTGCCATTCCCTTGAGTGCAGGAGGCCAACCTCACTGGAAGGATGGAATAAGTTTCCAGTCAAGGATTTAACAACATCCATGTGGGACAAAAAGAGTTGTTTGTTTTTTTTTCCAGGGGACTTCTCAGCTACTTTTATAGGCTGTTGTGCAAAAGCTGTAGAGTATTAACTATGTTTATGAATTAATTTACTTGCTATTGTTTTGGGGACTGATAGTTTAGCTGTGCCTAGCTCAGAATCATAGCAGTACTTGAGTGCTTGTTTATGTTTATCTTCCCTGAAAACATGCACAAAAGTCTCCCTGTGTTCCTTTAACTTAAACATGTACTGATTTCAGGTTTCTCTGCAATTAAGTCAAACTTGAGTCATTCAGAAGTTTCCTCTGAAATTTAGGAGACTGAAGTCAGCCCAGCCTCCATCTCAGCTCAATCTGTCACCTCAGCACACCTGAAGGCAGCAGTTACCAGTTGGTTTTCTGCAGGTGTTGCTACTGAAAAAGAAGAGGAACTGTGTCATGATGCCTTAGGTGGGCTCCTTCCTAGGGGAGCAAGTGGGCTGGTTTGGGAGGAGCTTTTAGAGAGCTTATGGACTGGAGTGGGATTTAATGGAGCTGCAGGATCCTTAGCTAGGTGCTGGCAGAGTCATAGGGAGTACAGAGAGGGTTCTGAAGATTACTGCTGTTCAGGAAAACACGGAAGGAAGAGTAAAGATTCCCCTGGAGGGGTGTGGGCTATGGGGGGGAGTTGTTTCTAAACCACTTTATTCCTCTGATCCAGTTACTTGGAGAGGCTTCTGTTTGAAAAGGTAAGTGTTCAGATTTTTAGTCTAATCAAATTTGGTTTTTTAGAGTTTAAAAAGCCTTTTGGTTTCTTTGGGGGAAGTCACTCTAGGGAGGAATTCTATGAGAATCCACCCATGCCAAAGCAGAGCCTCAAATCAAAAGGGAAAGAAACTCTTACTTCATTTAAAATAAAAATTTTTTTAAAAAGTTGGTTTTTTGGTTGGTTTTGTCCATTAAAAGGAAAAGTAAGAAGTTCTCTGTGGCTAATGTAGCCACTACTCTTAAAGCAAAAATCTTGATCCTTTCACCTCACTGAGGAATTGGGACCTAGAGGAGCTGAAGCTAAAGCAAGCTTTGCTCTAGAGCCTTATCTTTTACTGCCCCTGGGCGTTCAGCAGAAGCTCCTACTGAGCTGGGCCATGCTCTCTTCATGGCTGATCTTCCTGGCTCTGGCTGCTCTTTGGAGAGGCAGCTGTGTTTCCCTGCTTGTATGTTAACCCGTTCCCTTCTGCTTGGCTTTGGCCTAACCAGTGTTACAGAAGCCGAGAAAGCTGGTGTTCCAGCAGCTTGAACTCTTGTGTGCTTGTTGTCTTCTTGAATTCATAATCTCCACTGCTGTGTGATCACTTTTATGCTATTCTTTTTTGTGCGCCTGGCCCTATTTTGATTAAGTGGGGCTATGTTAATATCAGATAACTGTAGAAAAGAACGCCGCTAAGCAGGCAAACTTTTTGAGGTTCTTACTACTCAACCATATAGTCTATCATTTGAGTCAACAGAAGTAAAATGATACATTCTTCCCAAAGCAGTACAGCCGGGAAACATCTCTGAAGTTTGTATTAACATATGCTTCCTTCAGCCTGTTTATGCTATGTCTTTGAAACATTGAGCAGGATGGCAGTAAGCTGGTGAAGGCAGTGTTATGAATCTTACAGGTTGCATCCTAAACAGCCTGTATGCTTCCATAAGAATGACAGGCTTTTCTCTAAACTCTGTGACACCACAGATAGGGTAACTGTTCTGGTCATTAAGATACCTAATTGACTAAGCTTGGCTTTATTCTGAATTATCTTTCTCTTTTTGAGGAAAGTGATAGAATCCAGAGCAGCATTCCAAGTACATTGTAGTCAGAGTAGATGATGGCAACATTATCATCTTTTTCAATGTTTGGACAGGGTTTGAAGATTAATTTCTAGCCAGCTGCAGGTGAATATAATTTGGTTCCTGGTGAAAACATCCACTGATTGTGTATACTTAATATTTGGCTCTTGACACAGATCACCTGTTTCGTTTCTTTGATAATATTATGGGTAAGTATACGTTTACCTAGGCAATAAGCCCCTCACAACTGAGTCCAAGTCTGTATTTATCTCATATATATATGGTAGAATTTTCAATAGTATAAATCCAAGTTAGGAGTAGAGAACTCATAGAAGCCTAGAGTTTTAAGGGTTGAACTCTTACATGGATGGCACAATGTTGTCCCATTCTAAACCATACCTTGTGCTGAGCATTTTATAGAAGTTTTCTGGAAGGAGCTCTGCAGTTTTTAAAGTAAGTTTTTATGATACTCATTTTGAACTTGGGATGTCCTCCTCAGAACTAGCCTTCAGCAAGTAAGTGCATTGGTCTGAAAGTGGGGCCTGACAAGGAATAAAAAAAACAGTCATATGAATAAATAAACAGTCATATGAAAATTGTATACTAATCTTAAAAGTCCTTCACTATCTCACCTGCATTTCTTTTCCTAATAATATCTGTATTCATCCAATAATTTTAATACTCCCACCTGGTAGAACTTCATTTTAGGTTTGCTTTTGGGCAGTTGCACAGTTACCAAGCAAATATTTTCAGTCATGAATTCCTTTTATTTTTTATTTGGGTCCAACTTCCTTTTTATTTCTCCACCTTGCATGTTAACTTGACGAATAATATAGTTGACAGAGCTGGAAAACATTCCAGAGCATCTTGTCGTGGGGCTGATTTACTCATGATGTTTTTCAGCTCATCTTTGCTTCTTTGCTTTCAGCACTGCAAAAAAAAATAAAAATAAAAAAAAAATAGAAGTGCCCTTTTTCATATGAAGAAATACATGACAGATTATCCAGGGGACCATTGCCAGCCATCAAACTTTGTATGATTTGAAAATGTCATATACTTTCTTTTTTTTTAAGAAAAAAAAAAAACAGCTTGCAAAGCATTCTGAAACTGCATGCTTTTCTCTGCTATTTCCAATTTCACTTTCTTGGATGTCTATTTTATCACAGATTGTATTTGGGTTTGGGGATTTGTTATTTAATCACGAATAACAGCAAGTGCATTGTAGACTGAAGAAATTAAATCAGGGAAAATTTACTTCCCAGAAACTCTTTAGTTCTTCAGTGTGACATCGATTAAAAACAGTTATTTTAGTTTGCTTTTCTGTGTGTTGCAACATGTACTGTTATGGTTACTATCTGTTTAATCAACTGCCTAGTTTAAGCAACTTCAGAAAAATCAAGAAAATGCAGATGCCGAATAATTGTCTGAAATGAGAACCAGTCACTCTACTGAGGGGAAAAATACACCACTATTGCATAAATAAATTTCTAATTTATTATTTGTCCTAGAATAACATTAAGGTCTTGGTGTTCCATTGACCTAGCCTGTGTAAAAAAAGCACACAAAAGTATTTTATATATTTACACAAAAATAATAGTAATGAAACTGAAGTTTAGCATGTTCATCATTCCACTTTTTTCTGTTTTTTATAAACATAGTCATGAAGGTGGGACAAGAG
>JAOTQQ010000001.1:50183499-50197446 GCA_026546715.1 Gallinago undulata | reverse complement strand
GAAACTGAAGTTTAGCATGTTCATCATTCCACTTTTTTCTGTTTTTTATAAACATAGTCATGAAGGTGGGACAAGAGAAGTTTTAAGGAGGAAAAGCAAAAAAAATCACTATACCTACTTATTGTGAACAACCTGAACGTCATGACTAAAAACTCTTAAGAAATTTAAAATAAATGAATACTCTTTCAACACTAATAATATAATGGAACAGTTACAGAGATACTTCAAGGAGGGGGGTGGAAAAGGGGTAGTTGCAACTCATTACTCTTACAATGAGATAGTTTCAGCAATTTAAAACAATCAGAACTGGCCATTATAGTGCTTTATAATACTTTCAATGAATTATTGCCTTGCAGCAGTGTTCATAAATAATTATAAAGTTGTAATATGAAAAATTAGAAAGGCTTTAAGGAAAAATGAAGTACCAAGTATACTTCTGATTGGAATAAACACCATTAATTCCAGAGTTTAAGTGTATGTGTGTCTTTTAAATTGCAGAATACATGGAAACAGGAAATACAAGTATTTCGGAGGAACGCCCGCTGGAATGTGCAGAACATCAGTCTTGCGTTTTGTCCCCAGAAGTTCCTCCGTCTCCAAAGGCTAAAAGTAAATACATGTACTCTGTGAATACAGAAGCTGTAAAGGATTTTTCTTTAATATTAAAATTATGTTACTAATACAGTAATACAAACATACAAAATGAAAAAGAAAAATTAAGGAAGTTATTGATATTGAGAAGCTTTTTCCACCATGAATTGTCTGTCTTGGCTATGTACACTGTAATTCATGTCATATAGGAAAGCAAAGAACTGTATTCTCAGAAAGGACAAGTCACTGATGGATTACAATACATTACATGATTTGATCTTAAATTTTTTCATCTGACCTTACACATTTCATAATCAAGTAAAGCAAAAGGGTACTAGATATGTCAAAATACTCTGCTGGCATTGTTCACGTTCCAGTTAAATACTGAATTTAGTTGATCTTTCCCAGTGAGTAGCTCTTCCAATTGTGTTACATTTGGATGGCTCTTTCAAAGATCATATATGCACTGCTCTTCCATTTATCTTCTACAGTATCTTTCATATACTGTGACTATCACTGTTGTGTGCATGTGCTTTCCCCTTATGTTTTGATTCACCCTTTACACACCACAGCCACTTAAATAGGGCATTTCCTGAGCATGGTGTCATCCTGCTCTTCTATGAAAATCATCCCCCTGTAGAACCAAACCTGACTTCTGCAATCATCCGAAGTAAATGTGATTGACTGCTGGCAAATACCTAAGCCTCTCTTTGTTTTTGTTGTGTGTGTATGATTTTGGTTTTGTGGCGATTTTTTTCTGTTGTGTGGGTTTTTTTTCTTGTTTTGTTTTTTTAAACACCTTTATAGGGACAGTTTTCATTCATGAGAAAACTAAACGTACTGCTGCATGCCAGATTATGATCTTCATGGTGATAGTAAACAAATGGTCTAGTTCCATTCATGTTTCCCATTGGAGTACTTAACAGACATATGGTGTATGAAGATAAATAGTTCCTTTGAGATTAGTAGAATCATGAAGTCAACTACCCCATGCAAGAGAAATGTCTGTCCTGAAATTAAGTGGTAAATGTTTTTAAGATATGTTTTACTTCTTAATGATACAGTCATGATCTCACATACACTTTCAAGGTATAAACACTGTAAAACATGTTAGTTGGCTTTTGCTTGTCTATTGTGTAATGTGATTCTAAAGAAATTGTACTTGATTGTGCTTCCCATCCTTCTGTCTGCTATTTGTTGACAATCTAATTTCAAATAATTTAAACAAAATTTGGAAGGGAGATAGCAGTATCAATTACTTTTCTGTAACTTCCATGGAAATGGTTAGGTAGATAGAAGAGAGAGACCTTAATTAGTACCTGCACTAAAAGAAATAGGCAAAATGTGTCTCTTATGTATTTATTCTGGCAGTGTGTAAGTGTACACTTACTGGTCAGTCGGCACCCTTGTAGTTCCAGTTTTGTCACACAGAATTTATTCTTTCCCTGGAAGAAATAGTGCAGGTGGGAGAACATGGGACTGGGTACGTGAACATAGTTCTGTAGGAAACAGTAGTCCTGTTTCTTTTTAGGGCACCGTATCATGATTTTAGAATAGTTCTTAATATTTAGGTATTTTCACTTCCAATTTTCATGTATTCTAATAATCTGGAATAATATTAATTTTCTAATTAAAAAGCAGAATATAAATAAACTAAATGATATCTTTGTTTAATTTAGAAGTTTCCTGCAAAATTTCTATTGGCTAAGAGTAACAAGTTTTGAATGCAAAATTTCTTGTTACTTAGATATTAAAAGGCAATTAGATTTTTTAATTAACAACTTCTGTTCTTGGCTCTGAAAACTTCAGTCATAATTGGCCATAGTTGTAATTTTAAAAATATTTTAAAATATCCACATTTATGTAGCATAAAAAATACTGACTATGAAGGAAAATAACACAAAACCAACTCTAAAGCAGATGTAATCTCAGGGGCTTCTTTAGTTACATACATGTACCTATGTGTGTTGTGTTTATGCTGAGCTTAATATACTCACTCTGTTTTTCCTTTTCAGCGTTTTATTCTGAAAGATGGAGTAAAATGGAGTTATCTCTGTATTTATCAAGTTTAAGGACTGTTTCCAGGAATATGACTCTTGTAAACTTAGTCAAGAGAAGGGGTTTCTTATTTGCCCCCGGAAAAACTTGGCTTTCACTCACATTTTTATTGCTAAAGGTAGCTGTGTAACATGTCTGCACTAGACATAACCTAAAGTTATCAGAACCTAACTCAATTTGTTCAAAACAAGTAGCTTTTTACTCTTGGAGGTCTTGCTGCTGCCAGTGGGCTATTTGCAGAAAAGTTAGCACTTAGTGTGATTCTAATACTTATGACTAGTAGTGTTTCTAATAGTTGCCCTCAAGTTAGTGTAGGTATATGAAGTCCATTTTCTTACTGTTTTGGTAGATTTCTTAACTAAAGTTATCTGATAAATTAAGGAGAAGACATGAAACACAATGCAGAATGTACTAAACATGGGTTTCTCATTGACTGCTGTAGAGAGACATGTTTTAAACTTGTGAGTTTTGCCCGGTATATCCTTCCTCCGTTCCATTTAACCCTGGGAAAGTGAGAGAGAATTATTATTTATTTTTTTTTTATAAAACGTAGCTACTCTGATGGAACGGATGTGCATTCTCAGAAACATGGTTCCGACCTTATTACAGTTTATGGATCCTATGCAGTGTATTATCACAGCAGCAAACATGAACTCAATGCAGTGTGGGTCACTGATTTTGTATGTTTGTAGAAATTTTCCTTTCTGGGATTAATTTTACATTCTTGGATAGTTGCTGTTTCTAGCCAATTTTCAGGATTAGAAAACAGAGAAAGTGTATATAAAAGTATATTTTGTAATTCATCCTAATTAAATGCAAGCTATAGATAGTGTATGCACTTCTACATTCCCCTACTGTGATACCCATGGAATGAGGTGCCGTTATTTTTGAGGTGAAAATTGTGCATGAAGATCACTGTTTAGATGGTAAGACATGGAATATAACAGATACTCAATAATATTTAAAAAATGTGCATTTCCTTTTAGTCATAAATAACACCTGGTATTCCAATTATTGACTAATGGTGTGTCTGTTTTTAAAGGTGAAGCTGTGACTGGAGAATTATCAAAGCTCTTAGATGAAATCAAATTATGCCAAGAAAAGGAATACTCTTTTGAAGATCTGTCTCATACAATATCAGAACATTATCTGGACAATTTTAGTAAAGTATCAGAGGAAGAACTTATGACCAGTGGAAGCCAAACCAAGCTTAATGTAGTAAGTAAGATGGGATACAAAGACAATACATTCAGTTATATCTGCTTTACTTATGGCACATTCAAAAAAGAAAAAGGTGCAAGAGTGAGAGTAGTACAAGTCTAACATTGTAATAGAAAAAAGATAATATAGCATGCACTCCTTACTGATTCATGATTTAATGTTCCCCTTATTTCACAAAGATATTGCTTTCCACACCTCAGAATGGCTTTTTATGACACGACTGGTACGACCAGAAATTCAGGTTACTTGTTCTTTTGAGCATGGGGAATGCAAGGAAGGGTTTTTTGAAAAATCCATTGAAATCAGTGTGCTCAGTACTATACCAAAGATTAAATACTTACAGAATCTGATCAGAAGTGCCCCCTAAAAGAAGCAGCTAAGCATCTTCAGGTATGATTCTAATACATTTTATCATTATATAGCTTTCCCAGTAGCCTAATTGTGTTAAAGAGTGAGTCTCTAATACTGAAAATTGCTGTGGTTGTTATACTTCAGTGATTTCCAACTACAGTTAAAAATATGACTTCATTACTACTAATCCTGTGAATGAAGTGCTTTAGGATTAATTTTTTTCTTTACAGTGTAACGAGGCTTTATTTTTTTTTAATTGAATTCTCTTCCTCAATAAGTAAGTAAATGGAATTGCCCAGGGAATAAAGCACAGAACAGAGGGGAAAATGCAAATGCAAATCTTACATTTCAATTAACGTTATTGTAGGTTAAGAAAAATTATGCACTCATATGTGGGGGAAAAACATGGCAAGTTAAGGACTTTTATATTCTAGAGGATCTATTACAATATATGTAGACAGAATGAGATTTTAAAAGATGGTTAGCTGCCCTGAAATGCAGTAGATACTTTTTTAAAGCCCTTCTAGATGTTTGAATGATTAGCTATGTGACCCATATTGAAGTCAGTCTGAACATGGTACTGATCCCATTTAAGCATTATTATACATCTTTCTAGTGTCTCTCTGCATTTAGGTGCTAACTGCTATTTAAATCTGCTCAGCTGCTGTTTTGCAGAAAATTTAATCCATATAATTCTGCCTACTCTGGAATTTCTACAGTCCTAAATGAAATACAATATGAATAAGAAGTGTTCAGACACTAATGTGTAATTTACATAGAGCAAAAAAAATACAAAGGTAAATTAGGCAACACGTTTTCTTGAGATTCTGTTTATTTGTATATTAAACTAGATGTGAAAACAAATCTTCAAAAATGGGGACTGTTTAAACCATGTCGCAGCTCTCTCCTAGTGCACCCAGCTTCTCTTTCAAATAAAACTAGGATCAGGACAACGGGTGCACACTTCAAACACCAAGTCATGATACAGAGCAGAGCACAGCACATTTTCCCCTAGATTAAACACAACTATACAGGCCTATATGGAGAGGACTTCACTGTGATGTGGGATTTTCCTGTTTGATCCAAAACATCCATTTCAAGTATTTTAAGGTCACTCAGTCTATTCAGTTGCTACCTAGCTGCTTTGCATCAAAAAAGAAAGTTGCTCCCAGTTTTGACACACTGTCTTTTAGTTTTGGGGTCATGCTGCCTTTTCTTGGTGTGTAGACATCCTGTATAGTGTATGGGTGATATAAAACCCCACACATGCTATAAGGAGCCATCAAAGAGTAATCAGGAAGAAGCACTAAGATGAAGAGGTATGTTTAGCTCTGAAAATAGTAGAGATGGTGAATGCTGCCAAACTACTCTGGGGGCAGGACCAGCAAGCATGGTGGTGGAAGAAGTGTGATGGTAGTGTGATTGAAGAAACTTAATGAATATTTATGTACAAGATTGTGGAAATACAGAGATGAAGAGAGAGTGGAGACATATATAGACATGGAGAGTCAGAAATAGTTTCCTTAGATATGTATTAGAGAAAGATTCTTACAGCTTTTTCTCACTTTAGTTTTCTCCTCCCTGGGAAGCTTCTGTAAAAATCTCAACAGAGTAAGTGAGGACTTTGCTGTTATTCATTGTTGACTGTGCCAGCCTCACCTCTGAAGAGCTGCAGAAATCTTGTCTCTGGTAATGCATCAGAGGAAGCCATTTCCTGGACAAATGCAGTTTCCAGAGATGATGACTGGTGCAGGCTTTTCAACTTGCCCTGTAATCCAGTGATATGAACAGGTTCCAAAACCCAAGTCATGCTGCTTTGTGACTGTTGGGGAGAATTAGCAGAGGAACTGGCTGCTAGGAGACATCTGCATTCTTTGCATCATGCTATTGTTCAGAGAAATTGGAGCCCAAGACTGGGGAGTTCCTATTTTGAAATAGTAGTTTGTGGGTCAAAAACTTAGTAAGCTGGAGCAAGTAGCATCAGGAGCCACCTTCTGAGGCTAATATGGGCATATGAAAGAGAAAGCATCAGGAAGCATAGTGTGTTTCAAAGTGCTTTTTAAATTTTTTCTAATTTTTTTTTTAACAACTAGATCTTTTGAAGAGAGTCAAATCACCTGTGGTACTGCTGTAGCTAAACAAGGTTTAGATAGATTCAGGAAATAATTCCAGGCTGTGGATCCTAGATAGACAGACTCTCTTTTCTGCATCATGTCCTGAATCTAAGTGCCAACCTCTTTTATTTGAAAGAGCAGGGGTCACTGTTTTTGTTTAGTGTCAGGGTAGTGGGGGTGCTTGCTTTTTGATGCAATAACTTAACAATAAAAGACTTCATCTGGAAGGGGGAAGAGAGTAATTCAGTTCTCTATGGCATAAGGGTGAGTTTTAACATCATATTTATAGTCTCCCAAACAAAAAGACTGACCTGTTGATCACCTCCAGTATTCTTTCTGGATTTTATAACCGCTGGAAAAATACCAGTGGAATCCTGAGAGCAGGACTTAGGACTCCCTATTCACAAGCAAATTCGGTTCCTTTTCTAGCCTCAGATGTCTTGTATTGTTTGTTGTGGAGTGATACAACACTTGTAGAATATTACATTTTCTTTTGAAAAAGTTGTGGATTGGAACTCTCTTAGACCAAGGACAGAATTGAATCCATTCTTCTGTTTGCTAAATAATCAGACAATCAGTCATCCATCCAGTTAGCAAGTTGTTCTGGTGTGTTTGGGCTAACAGATTTACTTCTTTTCATAAAATTTTGCATTGAAGACACTACACATTTGATTATGCTGACTAGGTGTGTGATGCAAGGCATTAGCAAAACCAGAGGTTTATGTCCTTATATTATTTTAAAGTCAAATAGGAAACAGGCTTTGCACAGCTTTGAGGTTAGGTGAAACTGAAAAATAGCTTTCTGGATGAAAATGTTGGGTGTAGTTACCTTAATGCAGAGCTGACTAGTAATTTGGAATTGACTCTGAAGTTTTCTCAAGACATAGAATTGCTGAATAGCAAAATTGAAAGGCAGGATCTTGAGAAATGGAAGGTGTGAATGCACATCTGGGAGAGGGAGGATAAAATGGAGCAGTAAGTAAAAGTAAGGAGAATAAGAATAGACACCACAGTGTAGATGTGAATAGGAACAGATATGGAGATGAGTAAAAATGTCCCCACAGGACACTTCCATTCCAAAAGCTTAAAGGGAAACTAAAAATTTTGGGGTTCTGGAAAAGCAAACTGTTAGCTTCCTGAATGAGGTAAGCAATTAATGAAGAGGATGAAAACAGTGAATTCTTGTTTGCTGAATAGCACAAAGTCAGATGAGAATAAGTTAACGTGATCTTTTGTTTGTGTGTGTACATATATATAGAATAAACTAAAGAAAGACTAGTTCAAGCTACACTGGAAATGATACAATTTCAGTGCTTAATTTTGCAGCTCTGGCTGTGTTTCAGTGTGCTTTTGATGTGCTGTCATGTTAAATATTATTTCTAAGTTTCTTACTCTATCTTCACCAGTCATTAAAATATGTATATTATGAGATATTGCACAGCAGCTCCCTGTTCATTGTCTCCACAAAATTAAAGGCCAGATTGAACATAATTTTGCAACTGGAAATGTGGGTTATTATGCTACTTCAGAGAGAGCTCTAAAAAGGCATTCATATACTTAGGCATCATTTCAGTTGGAACTGCCCATTTTTCTCAAAAGCTTGTACTCTGGGTAGGGTTGATGGGGGATTCGTGGATTTTTATTTTATTTTTTTTTTAATTCCCAGTTCCTTTCTGCCTTTTTTCCCCATTTTGGTCATTGTGACTTGAATACGTTCTTTAGTTCCCCTGTGTATGCAAAGACATGGAAAGCCCTGATAGCTGCTGCACAGGAAACCTTTGTTATTCAATGTGTTGTTCAGTGCTGGCATAATACTGATTTTCTATGTTTGCTAAATACAAAACTTTCACTTCACATAACTAGGATTTGATTATTCAGCAAGTCGGGAAAGGTGCTGTGTTCCAGAACACGAGGTGGAAAAAGATGTAGGAAAATCCTTGGTTGTATCACAGTTTAGTTAATTTAGGCATTTTCTTTTAAAAAATTAAGCTGTCTTAAGTATGATTGCTAGCAAATTCAGCTTTTGACAATAACTTTTAGTAATTTCAGGTTTGTGTTTTTTTTTTTTAAAGAGTATAATTTTAAAAATATTTATTTTCCAATAGATGGCAGTCTGGCTCAGTAATTTCAAGAACAAAAGCAGCCATCTTATGAGTTCTCAAACTTTTTTTCATTTTTACGTTAAAACTATGCATTTTTTACACAGCTGATAATACAGGCTGCTTAAAAACAAAGACCAGATTCTTATAAGAGGATAATTTGATGGACATCATGGTATACATTTAAACTACAAACTAAAATATCAGGGCTAAATTTAGAAGTGTTTTATAATGCAGAGGTTACACATCGTATGTGTATTCAAACAATCTGTGTGAAATCAAGAGAAAGTAAGAAAATTTAAATAGGTATAACTTACGAAGTTGAGATCCTGAAAAACTGCATCAGAAAAATGAACAGAAGAATCTCAAAGTGTATTTTGTAAGGAATCTTCCTGAGCTCCTGCAAATAAATTGCTTAAATTAAGAGTACTCTGTCCTTGGAGTACTAACTAACATCATTACCAGCTTCTTTTCAGGTTTGAGGTTCCTGTGTATGTATTCATGTGAGAACAGATTATTCTAAATGTCATATTAAAACCAGAAATACACTGTACTTATTGCAACATTAAATTGCAAAGTATTTGCTCAATGTTTTTCATAATTTAGAGAAATCAGAAAAGAGAAGTATGGGATTTTTGTCCATGTAAGTAAAAATACCTGGGGATACCAGAGATTGATTCTTGTTTATTTGCTTTGGACAGTCTGTGGTTGCAAAACAACAAATAGGGTATTAAGAACTTCTACACTTCTGTAATTGTGTGTATGAGTGTATACGTATTTGCAAGATGTACGTTGGATACATCTCAATTTTTTCCTTTCATAAATTTGATATCTTATTTTAATGATTTTTTTCCTGAAATTGACTTTTAAAAGAGGTTCTTCTTATTCTGTGCCATAAAGTTTGTATTTCCAGTCCTTACTTAAGAATGAGTTTGAAGTGTTCTGTTACTTTCAGTCAGTAACAATGACTATTCTCCACGTTTTTTGAGGTCATGAGAATTTTTGAACTAAAACTACTTTTAAAATAATAAAAATCTGCCGTACACACTTAATAAAACTGAAGGTCCAAATTGAAGTATTTTCTTCAGATCAGTCACTTTAATCTTGTGAGGTAGGTAGTTGCTTGCAATGTCTACTTTTTACATTTATGCTATTGTGTTCAGAAACATAATCCATAAACTTACATTAGTGATTTGCAAGTGCAAATGCAGTATCTTAATGTCTTTGGATATGTGACATGAATTTCTATTAAAGAAGACACAGTTCCAGAGAGTGCATTTGTGCTCTTAACAGCAGAGTTATGTTAAAGGATTTTACTTATGTTTCTCAGTATTTACTACAGGTAATTAAGTTATAATGTGCCCCTGTTTTTTTTGCTTGCACAATAAAACTGAAGATCGTGAAAACACGTAGGATTATAGTGACTGCTCTATGGAGGGATTTCACACAAGTGGCAGCAGTATATCTGATTAAATTTAATATGGTTATAGAATAGATAATAAAGGCTGGCAGCAGTAATTTAAATTTAAACACAAAGAAATGTTCTGTGTAGTCTCAAGAAAAAGATTTGGATTTTATCGCAGGCATATAAATGTCAATTTCTGCTTACTTCTGTCATCCATAAGGGAAAGCTGATACTTATGTACATTGAGAAAGAGGGGGGGAAAAATACACTTAAAAACATCTTATATTAATATTGTTGAAAACGATTATGGTACATTTTCAAAGGGAAAATTTATTTTCTTGCACTCTTACGTCAGAAAAAAAAAAGATTATTGTATATAAAGGCAATATAACTATAATCATGTTTGGTTTGTATCTAAGGGGAGATTTGAAAGCATAGAATTTTGTGGTTTTGAAAAAAGATGGCTAAGAATGAGCATATTAGACGTAATAAAATTTATTCATGATAAATTAGAAGTCAGTTACTAATTTTTTTCTTTAAGGCAAAAACCAAGTATTTTTCATAAAAAAACACACAAAATTATTACTATTTTACAAAATCATATTCACTGGAATTTGTTGAAGAATATTGAGGTAAAAAATTTAGTGACATTATTCAATAAATCTGATTTATATTTTTTAAGGTAACATTTAAATAAATAATGGTGGAGTGAAATATTATGATGGTTAAGAGTGACCAAGTATGCTGGAAAAAAAGAAGTTACAGGCTTGAATCAAAAGTGGCAGCCTTTAAAAATATATACTTGCATATCGGCATTATTGAGAGTGAGACAAAATTCCCCACGACAATGCTGATGAGCAAGCCAGAACTATGTACAATGGCTGACTAATGAGGATAGATTAAAAACACATTCAAGAACAATTTTGGTTACTTGTTCATTAGGGAATTGTAAGACAATCAGGCCTGATTGTTTGGGACTCCATGGAGAGAAGCAGATAAATTTTAAATGATTTGCTATAGTAACATTTATTGAATTTGGTAATACAGCTTCGCAGTATTGTGCAGGTATTTATGATGCTTTTTTAAAAAAAGAAAAGAATTTTACTGAGGATCAGTGTTTGGAATATTCTTGCTTTAATCAATTCCCTTTTTATAATAGTGATAGGTAACTTATGTATTGCCAAATCTTGACATTGCAAGAATTATGTATTAAATTGCTCTTTAACTCTTAGACCTAGTTCAGTTATTAATCTCATTTTACAAGCATATATTGACACTTATTTCTGTGGAAAATAAAAATATGAAGGCTATCTCTCCTGGAATGTGTAAACCTTACTTTTTAAGATTCCCTTGTTGCGAAGGTCTGCCCACTCTCTGAAGATAAGATTATATAACTTTAAAAATTGTTTTTAAAAGCTACCACCCAACTAAAACCCATCTGTTAGTCCCAATTTCTAATGCACATGGTGGTATTTCCCACTGAGAAGAACTGTTGTTGCTGTTATTTTTTTCGTTAGATGTTTATAATGTGACATTCAGTACCAAGCATCCACTTGATCAATATAGAATGATATACTTACTATAATCTACTTTACAAAATGATTTCTAAATTCTGTCTAAAACACGAGCTGGTAATTGCAAAGAAGCAGAGTGAAACATGCTAACTTCATACAAATTTTTGTCCCTTCTGTTAGGTAGCTTACCTGGCCAAGGGAAGTTTAGACACTTTTAATGTATGCTTTTCTAGCCTATGTTCTGTAGTTATTAAAATACGTTATTTTTTGTATCTATAGGTTACGCTATGCATCAGTACGGTGTTGTAAAGGTTTATGTGTTAGAGGGATCCTAACAGCAGCCGTGTGGAACTCTACATGGAATAATTTGCCTGGTGGCATTCTTCACAGCCAACTAAATTAGCCTGCAGCTCCCTGCTGCTGCGATTTCTGGTAGAAGTATTGCTAGACAATCCTCTGGCGTGCTGCATAGACATATCCTGTGAGATAGTCAGCACTTATTTAAGAATATAAAATCCCCAAACACGGCAACACTTAGTATAATTTAAACTACATGGAGTAAAGTGTAACTGTCCAAGCCACCACTTCGTCTAATGTGACTTAAAAAGTACCTACTCCTTTTCTGCTAGAATTATTTTTTTTCTGGAATATTTAACCAGTCTGTCTAACTATATATGAGTGTGGCAAATTCCTTGACTATCAGATACTTTCAGGAAAATTGCTTACAGACAGATGAATCTCTCCGAATGCTGTTACGTATTTAGCTTGCACTGCTGAATCGTAAATGTATCTAATCCTTTTGCTCCAATCTGTCACACTGTTTACTGCAATGACCCTCTATTACTATGTTTTGCAGAACGTGCTGTATGTACAGGCATTTACTTTTGTATGTGAATATATGCTTCCATTTATTCTTACATAGTTCAGCCTGAGAGTAGAAAAGAGCAAATATAAAATAATTTGTGCACGTGCTCCATAACTTGCAATACCATAGGATTGTTCCTAAAGCTTTCCTTTTCCTGACTAAGTAATCCTAGCATTTTCAAGTTTATTTTGTATGTAAATCTTTCCATGCTCCAGCCACTTCATTTGCCCTGCTGTGGACCCTTTCATCTTAGCTAAATCTCTTTTACATAAGGATCACAGATATGGGTGTAGCATTTCTTCCATATAAAGTCATTATAATATAAGCTTTCCAGATCAAAGAGCTTGTTTGTCTTTACGGCTACAAAGCTGTATGTAAATTCAGAGTGCTCTTAAAATGATTAGTAATAGTTTATATATTTAAGAATCCTGTTGGACAGCTATATTTTATTAACAACAGTAGGTTTTTGCATAGTTTGTGTTTTGTGGTTTTTTTTTTTTTTTTTTACAGGGACCACATGAGTTCAGAGATTGTCATATGCTCTAGTACTAAGGACATATTTAATTTGAAGACTAACCTCTGTTTCATTATACTTAGATGAATACCAAAGAAATCTACTAATCTCAACAGGATTAGCCAGGATCTGAGGACTCTACTCTGATCTTGAGATCATCTTCCCAATATGAAGTATATTTGCTTTAATTAAATATTTTTTCTTGTGTGTTATTCAGTGCTTTAGAGAACTTTCTTTATGATGCCTGTTTCTGCCTTTTTTTTTTTTTTTTTAAATGTCCCTAAACTGCCTGAACCATTGTGGACACTGTTGCCAGGCTTGCATAACAGAACATTTCTCTTCCATTTCTTCCATACTCTTGGTGTTTTTCAACCCGTGAGTATGCAATAGTGTACAACATGTTGTCCCTTTTTAAACTATAGTCTCCAACTTCATTTGGGATCTTCTGAGAGAATTTCAGTCACTTCTGAAGAATGGAAAGAAAAGATAGTACCATGAGATTACCATCCAGACAGGTTATTTTGCAATATTAATCTCAAATTTGTCATATTATTACAAAACCAAATCATCAGGAAGACTGATGACTTTTGCTATTGCTAGGTTATCAGTCAGCACAGATGTTTCCCTCAAGCCCTGACCTTCCCTAGAGGTCTACCAAAAATCCGCCATGGATTCCTGCCCTGCATTTCCCTCAGGTTTCTCCTCTCCTTACACTTTTATCCGGTGTTCCAACCAGAATCAAGTTTTTAACTTCTCCCTCACAAAAGCACCAGTTCTTTTCATCGTGATCTTCCTTGATTCTCTTAAAATTCATTTCTCCCTATTTGATCGCAGGTGGATGCTGAAGTTCCAAAGGTGGGATCCAGCTGCCTTAATGCTAACTATCTCTGTGGATGTGCAGGGTGTCTTTTGCATGGGGCTAACATGGGCTCAGTCACACCTTCAGGAGCAGTGACTAAGAGTTATCAGCTACCCCTTAGTATCTGAAATGACACTGGATGCTTTGCTGGCCAGCTAAATCCCACCATAAGTCCTTAAGTCAGTTGCTTAAACATAGGCATCTAGCGCTGTTCTGGTCGGAGGCTGAGATATGGGGCTGGCAAATGTGACAAAGGACTTGGAAAGTCATAGATTCTATGAATCATCTGGGCCGGAAGGGACCTTCAAAGGTCATCTAGTCCAGCCCCCCTGCAGTCACAGGGACACCTCCAACTA
>JAOTQQ010000001.1:50119732-50183399 GCA_026546715.1 Gallinago undulata | reverse complement strand
CACTGCTTTCCATCTGGACTTAAAGCCATTGAGTACAACCCTCTGGATGCGACCGTTTAGCCAATTCCTTATCCACTCAACAGTCCACCCATCAAATCCATATCTCTCCAATTTGGCAAGCAGGATGTCATGGGGTCACAGTGTTCTGGAGTGGTAGAGTTCCTGAAGATAGACACTGAACCTGAACAGTGTAGAGGTAACTTAATCAGGATCCGATGTCCCTCCGGTAGATGGACAGTGTTAATGTTAAGGATTGAGAAATGTTTGTGAAATTTTAGTAGTCTATTTGGCTTATTGCATTTGAGCAATAGAATATATAACAGTGTATGAGATCTACAAGGAATAAGAAGCACTTCTCAAACATTTAAGTATAGTCAAATTTGAATTTCTGAAAACATGTTTTTACTTTCATGAAAAATTAATTTTGATAGTTGCTAAAAACCATGAGCTTGAATATGTGGGAGATTTATTTTTCACAGTCATATGTAGATGTTTACCCTAGGGGAAAGATAACTGAGTTAAGAAGAAAAGAAGGAGAAACAATGCTTTAAAATGTACTCTTTTCTATCCCCCAATCTTAAATAAGGAATACGTCATTCTACGACTTCTTAGCTCTTGATGCTTCTGCATGTGACAGAGGCAGGTATTTCTGTAATATTTCTAGAACTCTGTCACTGTTGTCAGCAAGTACCAATGCAGGTTTGATTGTGTTTTTTAATACGTAGCTACCTTAGAGTAAATAAGTGTTCTACCTAGCCAACAGGATATAAACAGTAGAGGAAAAAACCCCAAATATACATACCTAAAGTTGACACTGATGTCATGTCTACTCTATTAGTATAAGAATAAAATCATTAAGCTTGGAGCTGACAATAAAGCCTGGTGACCATCTGATAGGAAATGCATAAGAGTGAGAACTATATGGATATGGCTCTCAGCTTTTTTCTGCAGTGATGGAGCCTACTAATCCGTCAGGTCTATGTGAACCCATACAGGATCCATTAAGGTGTGGAAATAAGTGTAAATGTATGATTTCACTGTATCACATTCTATGATTCTTTTGAAGTTTAGTAAGTAGGTACTCTCTTAGCAGCATTAGTCCCAGTTTCTCTTTGCTGCTTCTTAATAAGAGGTATACAAGTAGTGCTAGTGGTAAATATTCTGCTGTATTTCACAGGGAAAAATGACCATGCATGATAAGCTAATATAAAAGAATGCTTTCTTAAAAATTGTTTAGTAGCTGAAATTAGAACATTGGGCAAATTGTATGGACAACTTCCTTAATTGCATTTTTATTCTATCTGCACATATAAAAAAAAATCAAGTATTTTTGTCCTTAAGTCTTAAAAGTCATTGCATTCTTCTGGCAGATTCTTTCTGTCCCTGTGTATAAGCTCAGCAAGTAGAAAATGAATCACAGAAAAAATATATTGGACCAGATTCTTATACTTCTATAAAATATAAGACCAGGAGTAACTCAGAATTAAGGGACAAATGCCTAACATTTAGTGTGCATTAGAAATGTTTACCCAAGTAATTAATAGAGTTTAACAGTGTTCTGTAAATGCACCCTTTAGTTTTTCTGTAACTTCACTATATACTGAAATGACTGAGTTCAGTGGTAGAAAATTTTAAATTGAAATTAGAAGCAGAACCCACGGTTACTCAACCATGCATGTATCTGTTTTTACACCACTTTCTTTTCTTTTCCAGCGGGATGTAAGAATTGAATGATTTACACCATTTTTGATCATCTATTTTCTTTTCTCTTGGCATCTGTCCTTCCTAAACTTGTAAGTTTCAGTTTAGTGCCATGAGGGAAAACCTCAGAAGCTCTTCAATTTTAATTGCTTCAGTAGTTATTTGAGATAGAAGTAGTATTAATAGAAACTGCTCAATTATTTCTGTGGATATTGGTGCTCTGCCCAATATTTCTAGAATATGAACTACTCACAGCCTGCAAAGAAGCAGCCTCAGCACTGCCTGTCAGTCTTAGACAAACATAATATTAAAATGTAAAAATGTTTTATTTCTATGCTAATCTTTCTTTTAATTATTAATAGTTGATTCCGTATGGGTATTGGAATATTTACTACCTCATCCTTGTCTCTGTTGAAAATGATGTTTGCTTTCATGAATCTAAATACTTTTAACAGATGACTTCTTTAGCCATAGATACTTCGTAAATAATACAGTGTTACACAGGAGTTACAGGTGAAGGCATGTTACACACTTGTTTGTATTTTATGGGACCTTTAAAACACTATTGGATGACTGGCTGAAGAAAGAGTTTAAGTATTAGCTCTTTAGCTCTTCAGTACATCTGGAAAACAACATAAACGTGTGCTTGTATTGCAATAGTACCTACTATGTTGAATCTACCACAAACAAAAAGAATGGTACAGATGAGCTAGCACAAAAGAGCAACCACTGTCCTACATCTTCTGGTTGTACTGGTTATTGAGATGACTGCAGTGAAATCACTGTTTTAATTGTATAAGGCAGAAAAAAGCAGCAGCTTGCAGTATGTGATCTTCAGACTGGTGGGTTTTCCTAACAGCCATAGCAAAACATTTGCCTTCCTAGGGAAGATGATTTTGAAATTTATTTCCACATGCTATGTAAATCAGGCTGCATTGAGAGCTGTTGTCCAGTAGATAGTATTCTGCATCTCTTACAGGGTGTGTGCGTATGTGATCCTTCTTTCTAATACCTCTAGAAGAGTCTGAGCTCTTGCATGTTTTTCTGAGACCAAAAGGTAGGTTACTATTTGACTGATCTTTTCAAGATAGGCCTTTAGCTTCTATAGCACACTGTCTTGGCTGTCAAGACCTTTCAACTGATTGTCAGCTATTCTACTGCATTGTGGGTTTGTTTTTTGTTTGCTTTTTTTTTAATATTTAGTACCTAGGTGACAATATGGTAAACTATTGGTGACATGTTGCTGATGAATCTGCAGATAATATAGTACAAACGTTCTTCAAGCCTTTTTGACTATCCACTCTTAATCAGTATTCATCTTCAGATGACTAACTCAGTGCTGTATTTAGTTCTTCTTTAGGTTGGCTTTGTCTATTCAGGTATGATTTTTCTCTTATGTCCTTCATTAAGCCAACAGCAACTTAATGGGATAATAATTGCATTTTCAGTAACACACTTTTACTGAGATTATGTATGCTAAATGAAAAACTGTGCACTGGAGGAGTAATAAAGTGGTGACTTCTTCCTACTCACTCACCACCTGATTTTTTCCCCTACTTTAATTTCTGTTCCTTCTGCTCTATTTCATGACAAATAATGTATTTTCTATAAGTTTAATCATTCTGCCACCCACTTATCCACCCTCTCTTTCACAACTTTAAAAAAAGAAAAATACATGTTTTACAGCTGATTTGCTTTGCAATTACATTGTGCTGAGATTTTAAAATGTTATATGATAACATTCAGATAGTATAGGGATCTTAAATACAGAGATGCCCCTGTAGTTATTCTCCAAGCAGTATTTTGTTTCTGTGACATTTAAAGCCAAAATTGCTGGTCTTTACTTTGAATTATATTTTTTTCCTTTATGCAAAGGTAAATATGCTTAATATTTTAATTCTATTTAATATTTCTAAAAATATTAACATTTGATTTTGCGTTTCTGTAGGCTCCTATACCCTTCATTATCAGTCTCCTCTTTTTCAAGTGGTACATGAGTTTTTCACAGTGAGTCACATTTTGGAATGAGTCATGTGCATATTGATTCAGGGAGACACATAAGCCTGTCATTAACATGAGAAATCCCATTAACTTAATTGGAACTATTCATGTGCTTAAACTTCAAGGCTCAAAAAGAAGTTACCCTATTCCTGCATTCTTGCACAGCCTGCATTTGTGTATACCCTTTCTACATATCAACCTTGGTCAAATCTACTCTGCCTGTGGGATGGAAAAGCATCCCTAGAAATACATGCCTGTAGCAGAAGGTATCCTTGCAGTCTGTATGGCTTGTTGGTTTGAATTCTGTCTTGGGGCTTTCTGTTTCAATGTGCTTAAGTTCTTTTTCCTTGGTCAAGAATAGCACTTGAAGTGCTTTGATATTAAAATTTGAAATTGATAGTAAGTGTGCAAATAGTCTAATTTGTAAGTATTAGGTACATGCTCAAAGTTAGACAAGTGCTTAAAGCACAGCTTCACTTTATTTTATCTAATGTTCAGAGGGAGAAATTAATTTGGGAGGCAATTCTGTCATAAACATGTATAATAGGACGGAGTAAATAAGTTGTGGAAGTGCCTGTATTTCCATGCTTTAAAGGCTACTAGTTTAATCCATAAATTAAACAATCCCCAAATTAGTTTAATCAATAGATTAAAATAATAGTTTGTATTAAGTGCTTAGCTTTCAAATAATTCAAACTAGTTTAAGAGAATGATGTTCTAAGTTTTGGTTTTTTTTAATCAGCACAGTACACATTGGGGCTTCAAGCAGCTAATACTTCATCCCGTTTATTTCACACTGGAAAACAAATGCAGTATATACTTGCCAGAATACTTAAAAATGAAAATTCTATAGGCTACATCATTCTTTAAAAATACCTTCTTATTATGGTTAGATTATAATTACAAAAAGCACTTAGTGTCTTCCATTCTCTGTAATTTTTTGATTTATTGAATTCTTGAATTTTCTGTCATTTGAAAATCTTCACCGACATGGTAAAATCAAATGGGAGTTAGAGAAGAGTGAAGATTCTTATTGAAGTGTCTTTTGCTTTGGACTTAAGATATATACACAAAATATCAGATCATAAATATGAGCATCCTAGTAGTGATTTTATATATAAATACTCTTCATGTGAAGATTACCACACTCAGTTCAAAAGCTTTTATATTTAGTGAAAAATCAATTATCCAACGTCAACCTTTTTATTAATAAATGACAGTCTGTTGATGAGCCATTTTTTTTCTTTAATGGTTATTTTTTACAAATTAAAAGGTATCTTCAGTTTTGAAAAACACGAATTACTTTATCAATGAAAGGTATCTTCTTTAATTTATGCCTGGTATTTTCTGATATTAATTAATAGCTTCTTAGGTTTTAAATCCTAAAGATTTTTTCATGTCATATATATATATGCATCTTTTTATGACAGTAGTGCAGATTCAGAATTGTCTTGATTGCCATTATTTAGGTTACATGCAAGGATGGATTAAAAAATTGAAATTTATGGCCCAGCTTTCAATACACATTGAGGTACTAATTCATTTTATAATCTCATTTTTACTTATTATTTTGACTTTATTCATTGTACTTGCCAACTAGTTCCAGGGTGTATTTCCTACTTACTATCAGATCCTTCTCTGAACACAGAATGATTCATTTCTGGGGTGTGCATCATGATAGGTGTCAATAGCACTTGCCCACTGAGGGGCAGTAAGTACACATTTGTGTATTTTTCATCATGTATGTAAATTATTCAAGTTTGCCTAAAGTTAATAAGTTTTACTGTTGTTACATGTAGTCAGTTACCAGGACTCTGCTTACTTCAAGTTACAAGAGTTTCTTCCTGGGTTCAGTCCTTACTGTTCTTGAGTTCAAAATGTGACTGCTTCAGACAAGGCGGGGTTTTTTATGGAGCCCCAGTCAGAAAATACTATCACATGCAGCTGAGCTGATGCGAAGTGGTGTAGAGGTCAAGGTTGTCCCTGTCTGGGACTGGTAGAGTTTGGATTTTCAGAGCACTTAGTCTCACATACCATTGAAAATGGTCACAGAATATCTCGTGCTGATTCCTGATGTAGCCCTGCACTTCTGCAAACTTGCCTTCACAATTTTAACATAACCAGGAAAAAAAGAACACAAAGTTAAGTGACCTACTCAGAGAAAGTTCAAATGATGTTCCCGGCATCCCACTGGGATTACAGCAGAGGCAGGTACAGAGTGCACTTCTCCGCCATACAGCTGCGTTAGGTACAAGACCATCCTTGTTCTCCTGGTATTCCCTTGCTGAATATGGGAGATGCAAATGAACTCTAACGAGACCTATAATGAATGAAATGATAAAATAAATGTAAACTGGGAACATATTTGTGAAAGAATAGCTGCAGATGTGCAGTGTAAGGTGAAAGATGAGATAACGAGGATAAGAAATGGAAAAACAGCAAGGACCTTGAGGGATGTGGGAAAGGTGCACAAGCCACCAAAACATTTCATCCATAAGATGTAGCATGCATCTTGTAAATGAGGCTCTTCCTTGTCAGGGTCCTTACTGAATCTCAGAAGGGTATGTTTGGTTAATGTAGGGATGCTGTTGTGGAAAACTAGTAACTGATGGTGTTACATTTCAAATGCTGCTTTTTTCTCCTCTGCATCCGTCAGGTATTTTCCCCTAGGAGCAGGCTGGGCAGCACAAGAACACTATCCTAGCTCTGCTGTCACTGGCTTGGTTGCCACAGCAGCTGGCAACAGCAGCAGTAGAGAACAACCTGCTCAGCCTAATCTATAGAGGCTATTCAGGAATAGTTTCTATCTTTATTACTTCTTAGTATAACATAAAATTAGACTTATTAGAATATAGAACTGTATTTTTTTACGTGTATTTCACTACATAATTACATATCCTTTGGGCCAGACAAAGGAGAGGTAGAGGCATGACTTTGTAATCCAGTGGTTCAGTTCATGTGAAAGATTTGCATGGTTCAATGACTGACAAACTATTTCTTCAGAAGAAAGCTCCTTCTGACTAAATGTTCCAGGCTGAGTGGTAGCATTTAGCTTATTAAATGTCTGGTTGCTTTCTGCCTTCCATAATCAGGAGATTGCCTTCTGGATTTTGTTTTTGCTGCTTCATTTCAAAAAGCTTATTTTCATAATATGTGATATGCTGCAGGATAAACGAATAGTTAACATCAGCATCCAGAACTGTGATGCAATAGCAAATGGTAAAGGTCCTACTATTTTGTATCTTTTACAGTTTTGCTGGTGCTGTCTTGCTCTAGTGGATACTGTCTGAAAGAGTATTTGCAATACTTCTGCAAATGGATTATAGTTATAAAAAAACAGAGGTATGAGAAGTAAAGAAAGATTTTTATGTTTGGTTTTAGATTTCACTGGACTACTACAGGAAACTCTCCTTTGTATCCTGAAATGAGGAATTAGATCACATTTTTGCCTAGCAATGGCTGCTTACAAATGTCAAGGCAGAAAGCAGTCCAGTTTTCATTTAAAAATTGAGAAAAAGAGGGAATAAAAGGAAATAAGAGGTTTTATATGTCTTAATGTATTCATAGAGAAAACTTGACTAAATAATGAGGTCATGTGGTGGTCAGGAAATCATTAACATCTATAAAAAGGAAAGCCCAAACTTTATGTATGTTTTATATATGGCATAAAGCTTTTTGCATTTTGAGCCTGGTAGCTTTAAATAGTCGTTAAGAGTAAAGGTGCTCTATTTTTCTTTTCCTGTTGACTTTTAATAGTGGAACAGACTTTTTTTTATTTTGTGTGTGTGTCTAAAATTATCATTCTACCTGTTGCTAAATATTGGTTTGTTCTCTTAGATCAGGAGACAGATGTCAAGTTATTGTGATAGCCAGTCTGATGTATGTACATATACGAGGACAACAAATAGCTTATTTATTGAATAAAGTATCCTTCAGTCTACCATATCCTACTGGGCAAATTTTGCCTTTTGTGTAGATGGAGACATGAAGAGGAAGACTTATGTACCTAAATTTTCAAAGGCATGATCTAAATGCTCATCAGATCTCGCAATCAGAGCTGATGTGTCAGGCCCAGTAGAGTCCAAGGAAAACTTACCACTAATTGTCCAATGTCCTTATGCTAGATCTTACTACTCCCTTACTGCTGTATTATTATTATATCTTTTTTTTTTTTATGTGTAGGGAAATTATATTGTTAGTCTCTTACTGCTATAAGCAATTTTAAATACTTAATTCAGTGTTGCGGTAAAAAACAGAGCTTTTATTAAATCTTTTATTCTGTATCAATGTCTTGTGGTTTCCCTACCAACTTTTCCTTTATATATATTGTATCTAATATCGTTAAAGGTTTTCTGTCTGTTTTGTTTGAGGATATATGATGCTTATGCTCATGCCTTTTCAAGCTTAGCAGAGTTGGCCTTTTTGAAGCTTAATATTACAGTTTATGTTGACTTCACCATTTCATAATGTCAAATTCAATTAGTTATGAGTTAGGTGGCATTTCCTAACTACATTTTCTTTTTGGAGTCAAAACAGTCATGAATAAAAGGTTCTCAATTGTTTCTGTTTTTCTTTATGTGCAAATCTCTTCCTCTGTTTATTTTTTTTTTCTGAGAATTGGGCATAAATAACTTTGGTTTCACTAAAACTCTTCCCACAGGGCTATTTCAAGGCTTCCCAGCAGCATACACAGAATTAGATTTTCATGTCCAAAGGATCTCTGAGGAGGCAAAATTAAATTATCCAACAGAACAGAAAAATGAGGGAGCTCTGGAAAAGGAATGAAGGCTGGGAGAGAATAGCAGGAAACTGGGTGGTCTGGGTCAGGAGTTTTATGGGCTTGTGTGTCTGAGGTCTTTGGATTAATGGTAGATCTTTCTGTATCTCACTAGTTTCTTCCAAGTGCATCCCTCTCTCCAGGGTATGCAAAACTGGTTTACCCCATTTGGGGGACTTTTGACTCCCCTTTCTCTCATGCAACTATTAACTCCCTCACTGCTCTTTGCAAATGCAGCTCTATCCCTGCAGCAGCTCCCACTTACCCCTTTCCACCTGTTGTCAGGGAAGAACTGGGCTCTGGCAGCAGGAATTTGTGAGAAAGGCCGTAGTGATAACTACTTCTTGACCCCTTGCATACATTTCTCCTAATTTTTCCTTTTTAGTGCTTTATCAGTAGCAGAAATCTGTGCAAGAAAACAGAAATTGGGCATTAAGTATAAAAAGACCCAACCCCACTCTGCAGTAAATTAGCTTCTATCATGTAATTCATACCTGAATTGTCTAGTTGCATAAGAGTACTAGTCAATTAATTCCAACAGTTTTTCTAATGAACTGTGACATCAACTGGTCCTTTTTTGAATGATTGGGAGATCTGCCTATATAATATCCCCCACTTCTCCTCATTCATATTGACAGCATTAACTTAAATTTGTGTGATCCCTACTCTCTCTTAGGCTATTTGTATAAAATAAATCTCATGGAAATAATTCAACTCTCATTCTATTTGTGTATTTTTCTATTGTTCATAATATTTTTGCTCTGATTTTTTTTCTACTCTGTTCCTGTAATGGCTAAATACTTACATGTTCTCCCTTGAATGATTCAAATGTATTGATTTTCATTATTTATCTTTGTATAGTTAAAAAATTCTCTCCAATATTATGTGTGTGTATTTTTTACCTTTAGAAGGAGCATTGCCTCTACTTTTTTGGGTGACTTTTGTCTTCATTTACATTGGCTTGTAAGGTGACACCTGATGTGTGTTCCCTGCTTTCCTGTACTTAGCACTGCTGCAGTTCTTTCCTTTTTGCTCCAGGGGGCACGAAGCACTTTATTCTCTGGTACAGCAATTATGAGATTTAAAATACAAACTTAGGGCAACCACCATGGAAGATGACATCATATATAGAAGGGAAAGACCTGTAGTCACTTCCTTTGTCTATGCAAATGCATAGCAATAATAGTCCTTCATGACCTACACTCTGCAGAGTTAACTCAGTCTTTATAATAATCTGTGTAGGAATATTGGTTGCTATGACAACACATTCCGTGGTACCACTTGATTGTCAAAATAACCTTATGAAATATAATGCTAAGAATGTTTTAGAAATTGACTTTTAAAATAAAAAGTAAATAAATCCACCTAACATTAGAGGATATGTCAAGATTCATGAAGTCTGCAGCAAGGGAACAACCATTTTCTAACTGAGGGGAATTGGACTAGTAGCGATGGATATATCATGTTTCTCCTCTTTGGTGAGTGAGCTGACATGGAATTTAGAAATCTTTTTTTCTGCTTAAATTAATGGTATACCAACCACATCTGTGTATAAGAAGTTACCACAACAGTCAAAGGTTAAATGATCCTCAGATGTTACACGCTTTGAGTTAGTACCTGTCTGTGCGGTGCCTTTGCTTCTCTTACAGTTTCCATGACCTTGTGTTCATCTTCAGAACTGCGATTGTTTCTTCACTTCTTCCCCCCTCTAATTTTCCTTCACCTCTGCATTCCCTTTCTTACAGCAGATTCCACACATTTCTTTATTGTATTGGCTAATATAAGTTGTGGTTAAGTGGATTTTTTTCATTATTATTTTTATATAGGCCTCATAGCATTGTTTTAAAGCTAATGTTACCACCAGATTAATAGATGTGGTCAGCCATTTCTCAAACAGCATTATGTTGGTCAGGCGAAAATCCAGCAACTTCTGAAAGATTGTTTTAGATAAGCAAGCAGTCCTAAAGACAGCATTTAGTATCTGAATATATGGTAGGCTGCAAAAACAAATGTCAAGCAGACCAGAACAGTTATTACATATTCCAGTGTAAATACAGACAAAGAATTAAGATGTGCATAAAATTTACATTTTTTTGGATGTCATAATGTTTTTTCACATGAGATTTCAAAAAACATTAATTACTGGCTTAACTTTCCTCCTCTTTCTCCTGAAATCAATAAAAGTTGCCAATGCAATTCATTCAGTCAGGATGGACTATCCTGTGTAGCAAAATAACATTATTAATGATTACAGTGGAACAGGAACTCTTCCTGTTTCTGGATGCCATAAAAAATTAGGATAATGGTTTAAGCAAAAATCAGCATCTTCTGTTCTAGCTGATGAAACAAAGTAGGACAGGTCTTTTTTTAATATTTTTTTCTTTTGCCTACAAAATAAGATAAAAAGTGTATTATTATTAAATATAAAATAAAAATTGAAACCTCATATTGTGATTAAATGTATCTCTCTTTTTTTCTGCAAAAATCTAGGACTGATCAGGCAAACGTAGTACAGCTGTACTTTTTTTTCTGAACACACCTAGATGACTACTGAAGCAAGGTCCCCTTAGCTTATATTGTTTCCTTTGTGGGGATAGTATTTTTTAGATATAAATGTTAGTTTTTTATTCTTTGTAGGTTATCCTAAACTTAATGATATTATAGAAAAATTTAAAGCAAAACAAAATTGCCAATTACTCAATAATGAAGAAAATAATACATATTTCTAATACATGTTGTTATGTTCCCTTGTATAGGTCAATATATATCTTCCTTAGAAAGTGTGATTTTCATGCAGTAGATTGACAGTTGAGTAGTCACTTTGTATTAAAATAGCAGTTTATCTTTTGGAATTTATAAATGGGAATCTTTTAATTTTTACTTTTAAATAAGTAACATGTTTCTTTAAAATATGTCACTGTGTTTAATTTGAAAGTACTGTTTCTTTATGCACAGAGGCCTTCTTCAATGTGTCTATCAGCAAGAGAGGAAGAAGAAGATGACGCAGGTGAAAATACTTGTGGCCCTTCAGGTTTATGGGAGGCATTGACACCTTGTAATGGATGCAGGAACCTCGGATTTCCCATGCTTGCACAGGTATGGTTTGCCTTCTCATCATAAAATATTAACTACAGAAGAGCTTCTCTGTCTTACCTCTTACAGTAATTTCTAGTTTTCCTTATTCTCTTCATAATTGTTACCTTCAGTCTACATTTTAACCTCAAAATCTGGTTCTAAATTTAAATATCAAGATTCAGTCATCCTGTTGTAATAGACATCCAGATGAGTTTAATATTGAGACTGATATTTATTCCCCCCATTTTAGAGAGATAGTTTTTATGTTGCATAGTTTTCTCTTCTGATTCAGTCTGGAAAGAAATTTTGAAGTCAGGTAGTTTCCTTTGGGATAAGTACTCTATTTTTGACCAGCTTCTAATTAATATAATGACATCTCAGCTATTTTCTTTATAGAATTAATTGAGGACATCATGCATAAGTCAACTGATGTAAGAATATAGCCTAAGACTTCTCTTTGAAGATTATGTAAGCTTAAAAAAAAGTCCCCAAACATTTTCAATGCTCATGATGATACAGAGGAGAATAAATAAAAATGGGTAATATACTTGGGTCTAAGTCCCAACAATTCTCAGAGCAGCCTAGTCTGCAGTATCCAACCAGGCATGCCAACAGCTGTGTCCTGAACAAGTGATATTGTGTTGCTACAGAACAGGATGATGTTTATTGCTGCTTCTGGGTCTCCCTTGTTATCTCCCCCTGCTATAGTTTAGCACTCTCATTTTTGTAATTTTTTCCTGTACTTTTCTTGTAGCGCTGAATGTAGGCCTGCCAAATTTCTGTTTAGAAATGTGTGTTTTTTCAGTTACATCCTCACTTGGCACTGCATTTAAATAGCTTTGTCAGATTCTTGTGTACCACATTGGAAATACATATCCTGTCTCACCACACTTTATACACTGTTGCTTTTATACCATGACTGTACGTTTTATTCGATTGAGTCTCATGGGACTTGCACCTGTTTGAAGTCAATGCTGAAGCTTCCACTGCAGTCAATGGAAACAGGATATGGCAACTAATGTGCTTGAATAACAATGAGCACTGCCCTATCTTTTTATAAGGAGCTTTTATATTCCTTTCCCCTTTCAGTAGTTGTTTTCTGCTTCATACTATCTATCATTTTAGACACTTGGCAACATTCAGAGCTGTCACAATTATCCTGTTTTCCAGTAGGAGTGCCTTAATTACTAATTCCTCCTTTTTAAGAATTTATTTCAAAAAAATATTTCTTCAGTGTAACTTTTCTTATCTAAATATGCATCACCTATGAGTTAATAATTGTTGAACTTTCCTATGATGAGTACATATGCCATGTTTGAGTGATTTCCTAATTCTAAAAACATTTTTGTTTTCCTTGTTTATTTTTAGTGTAAGGTATATGCAAAGTGCATTAGCAAATTTAGGAATGCATTTGAAAAATAGAATAAAGTTAGCTTTGTTGGTTGGTATCTCTTTTTGTTTTTAAGAAGAGAGATCCGTTTCAAGAACAATGTTAAATTTTAAGATAATGACTCCTGAATTAGTTTTATTTTTTGTACTTATATTTTAACTCAGCCTTATGATATCTCATCTTTCTTGCTCTGAGAACTAATAAGATTTTTAATTATGGGTACAAAAAAGAGTATATTTATTCTGTTTTCATGAAGTTGAAAGATCGCCTCTCTAGATTGTTTGTCTCCATAAAAGTTGAAGAGAGAGATAGTTTTGGTTTGTTGTTGGTTTTATGGAAGAAGGGAAAGAAGTTAGGTAGTGAAAAATCACCAAATTATAAACCAGTGAATTCAATTTATAAAATATCGCCATCACTGTATCAATCTTTCAAGTTGTTAGCTAATCTGTTGGATCTTTCACATTTACTGCAGAATGCAGCAGAGGACATCTTGTACTAGGGGATCGAGAATATAAATTATTTATTTCAATTTTTAGAGCAAGACCAATGTCTTGAATTGCTCTAAGAATTATGATAGATATAATCTGCAACCGCATGTTTTAGGTAAAAGTAGAAAAATGTGTTTCTGATACTCATGTCAGTTCACTAACATATCAGAAAATCCAGACTTCATCATGAGGAAACAGTGAGATAAGGGTACTTGACACGTCTTAAAACTCATACTCTGCTAAAGATCCCAATGGATCAATTTACTCTTAAACACAAATGACAAGTTCATTTTCCCAGTTCTCATCTAGTGAAAAATAGATCTTACAGTTATATAAATATACTGTGTTTACACATCAAAGGAGAACAAACATAAAGATTGATTCTTGGTTTATATACACAGCCAGAGGTACAAAGGTGAAATGAAAGTTAATTTTAGGTGAGATTATGACAGTGTCCATCTGTGAATTAATGAGCTGAGTTTTCAATATGCCAAAGTAAAGGCAGTTATCTCCTTGATTTCTGTATTGCAGTTATGGGGAAAGGCTTGACTGGAGATATTTCTGACGTGCAGGATGGCATTTCTGCCTGTACTGTACTAGGAAGTGTCATTTTAGAGAGCTGTTATAGAAAGTTCTGTGTAAATTGTTCTGCAGACATCATTTAAAACCTAACATAGCAGTAATACAGCTATTCTCAAATAAGTAACTGTCTTTTACAGTCTCACAATTGGTGAAGTCCTGGAAGAGCTTTATGAGTCTTGTAAAAATTTCAGGATTTTAGAAAGTGCCCAATTCTACATTAGAATGGAACTAACAACCAGCTTCATTCAGTCCCAAAATAAATTTAAAAAGCCAGAGAGCAAGGATATCCAGCTGGATTTTGGAAGACAGGGATTTAAATACCTCTTCTTATTTTGGCAGAGAGTGAATTCCATTTGTAGGTTATGTTTTATAGTTAATGTGGCGCTATTGCTTTTTTTTTCTGAAGTTAATCTTTCTTTTGAGAAAAAATTCAACCCTTTGTAAAACTGATGCACATTTTTGTGAAAAATGCTGACTTCCGCAAATGAGTATTTTATATCTGAAGAAACCTTTCTTAGGAAATTCCAGATTCTGTATTTTCTGGCTGCCAGACAGTACAAAAGAAAAGCCCTTTTTAAATCATGTATAACAGAATAACTATCTTCTACAGATTCCAAAATTTTTAATAATTTTAAATATCAGCACAGTAAAAACAGTTTTGAAAACTCTCAAAGATGTAAAACACCAAAAGTGCTTCTGCAGCAGTCTCAAATTCTGGCATTGCAAGCTTCATTGGAAACAGTTTACTCTGCAATGGCATCTCTGTTAAACCGAGACAAAGCATTTATAAATGATATGATAGTGCTAGACCCTTTTCCATGGATCTTGTTTATGTAAACTCTTCCTACAGTAACTATCAAGAGTTTTGATGCCTTAATGGTTGCATTTCTGGCCATCATAAAAATATGATACTAATGAACATTATTCCTGTCCAAGAGCTGGAATAAAAGAATATGATGTTTCATATATAGTTGCCTCTTAGATTAACCACAAAAATAGGAATTAAGTGACAAAGTATAACATTTAGCTGGTGAGATCTCACAGAGGTTCAAGGACATTTTGGTCTATCTTGTTTTAATGCAAACAACATTGAGACAAAGTCATTAAGAGAACTTAGAGAGGTGGTGAGATGGAAAACACCGATCTCAAATTCCCCTAGCACAAGAAAGTAGCCTGCGATTTCTTGTGTATGTATAGGTGATCTCTGTTCCCACACCTCTCAAATGGATGGACTGTGGCAACTGGGGGAGCAAAGTCCCTCCCACTGTAAGAGAAGATGATGTTCATGATCACCTGAGGAACCTGAACATACAGATGTCTATGGGACCTGATGAGATGCATCCCAGAGTCCTGAGGGAATTGGCTAAAGTAGTTGTCAAGCCACTTTCCATGATATTTGAGAAGTCATGGCAGTCAGGCAAAGTCCCTGGTGACCAGAAAAGGGGAAGCATTGCACCCATTTTTAAAAAAAGGTAGAGAAGAGATAGGAAATGAAGGGATAAGGAATATGGTAAGTGTAGACTGCTTTTGTATATGAGTAATAGAGTTGTTTCTTGGTCTTAATCTTCTGCAGTGTAGGTTAATTTACTGTTCAGCTCCCAATCTATTTATTTTACAAAGTTTATCAGTACCCATGTAGGTACATACTCACATTTTCTTTGGAATAAAGCAGCACAGTCCAAATGTATGAAACTGTAGTTTTCATTCCATTTTCTTTTTCATGGATAGTGTGCTTTGAATATGTCTCTGTTGAGGGACAAACAGGGCCTGATGTACAGAACTAAATTCAGGGCTGTCTGTGATGTCAGAGAGATGGGTGCAGACTCCTGTGCGATCTTAGCAATATTATCAGTTTAAAGAAAGTAGCCTACACACCTTAATCTTGACAGCCATGCCAGCATATTTTCATAATTGTGATATAAAGTATTTGTGAGATAAGGTAGTTTTAGGTATGTCCCATTTAGGAAGCTGCTGGATCAGGTTGACTGTGTTGTCTCTTGTATTATCTGCATAACTTAAAAATCCTGACAGTTATTCCCTATGTTTGATATGATGGTTGACCAGGAACACCACATTTGTCTATTACAAAATAAAAGTAATATCTGTAAAGAGATCAGTTCAGTTGCTATGGAAAAAAATGAACTTTGATTTAAAAGCCATAAGTAGACATCTTCATATTGCCCAATTGCCAGGAAGCATGGCTATTTTCAAAAATATAGACAGATGTGGGAAGTTGACTTAAATATTTAAAAAAGCACTATGTTTCTAGCTTAATGTCAGATTTTCATCTTTTAAGAAGAAAAGAACTTCTGGGAGACCTTCACATTTACTTTTAAGACTGATCTATATTCTGCATATACATCTCCAATATTCTTGGAGGTAGGAACTCTAGAAACTTTGTCACACGTTCTCCTGTGGAAGAGAATTTTCCAAAAAGAAGTTTTTTATTTAGAGGGAGGGAATAGAAAGTGGATTCCTGACTACATTGTTTTAGGACATAATCTGTATATAATACAGTTTCTTTAGCGGTATAGGCTGTGATAGGAATAATTAGTGTTTGGAGTTTGATGCATCAGGTAATAGTGTTATATATTTCATGTATGACTTCCTGAAAATCTGTCTGTCTGTCTGTACTTCTTTTTATGTATTTTTTTAAGAAGTGATTTTTAATGGGAAGGAATTTTGTATTGTGTTTGTATTGTAGAAGCAGGTTAACAATATTCTATAGAAAGCCTGACATTAAAAATTATTATGTTGCAATTATGTTTACAATGGCAAAGATAGCTCTTGAGACATTAGAGATAAATGAGGAAATTAAGTAAGGAGGTAACTTATTTTCACATAGAGATAAAGTCTTTTCCTAAAAAAATCTTTGTACTCTGTTGTCATTTCTGGAGAATTTATTGGGCATTATTTATTTTCACTTTTACATATTCTTCTAATTTGAACTCTTTCTATTTTCAGTTGCTTCTCAATATTTTCTTAGATTTTAAGCTCAATGTGAGTGTTAAAGTAATTTCTTTGAACTCCTGAGGTGCAGAGGAGGGAGTATAAAAGAGGGACTATTTCTTTTTGGCCCTTTAATAAAAACAGAGAAAAAACAGAGTCTATTTTTAACTAAACACTATTGGCTAAACTATTTTAAGATCTTGGACCAAAGAAGTGGTGCCATCCTTCACTAACAACTTTACCTCTCAGGGCATTCAGTGGAAGTACATTTCAAATTAGACTGGTAAATAAACAAATATGGCTAACATTGCTTGGTGTTGAAATTCACCAAAATTAGAAATAGAAGGCCTTGTGGCATTATCTAATTTATATGTTACAGGGGAGGAAACCTGCTATCTTGTTTGGTGGTGTACTAATTTGATAGGTGATGATCTTAAAAGTCCCTTCCAGCCTAGACGATTGTATGATTCTACGATGTAGAAATGGTAGGAGCAGAATTATTTTTCAGGGAGAAGCACTATTAGGCAGGAAAACTATGGCATGCAGTATATCTGGATCATGAATAGCCAGAGTAGGATTGTTATATTATCTATAATATTTTCTTATGATTTCTAATATTCAGTGAAAAATAAGATATTTTTTTTTCCTTGTCTTAACTTTGTGGATTAAATGATGAGTTTACTTAAATGAAGTTGATGTATTTCTGTTAAAGTCTTGATTTGCAGTGTGGTCTCTTCTGCAGTAAGCTGAAATTTTATTGGTAATTTCAGGAACATGCCACCCACACACTGAAGCAGCTACTGAAAAGTGCAATATGTATTCTGCCTAGAAAGAATCAGCAGGTGATGATTATACCCTGCTGAACAGTGATGGGAAATAAGTATATTGGAAAAAAAATAATTGCGGCTTATTTTGGTCCTATGCTACATTTTCTGATTGTGTTTTAAGGAAAGAAGCTGAGCATTTTGTTCTTGTGTATAGTATGTAGCTTCTTAATTTCCAATGTAAATTTCCAGTTGCCCATGACTTCAGATGGCTAGTGAAAAATCCATTTTTACTGTACTAGTTGTACAATCTAGACACCACTACACAGGTATGTCATGTAATCAGAGATGTTATAATTTATTTATCTTTGGGTATTTTCAGAATTGACTGGACAAGGTCTAGAGTAACCTACTGGTTAAGATGGCTTTTCTTTGACTGAAAGTTTGGACAAGATGACTTCTAGAGAACTCTTTCATATAATTACAAATATCTACATTCTGTAATTATAGGTATGTGACGTCAGATGAGCTAATTTCTTTAAGAAATTTGGTCTGACTCCATTTTCTTCAATTTGTAAATTAATGTTTGTGAAAGTATGGCTATCTCTGCCCAGCACTGTGTAAATCTGGGTACCACTGGTCTGTGTTGTCTCTTGGTGTGGTCATGAAACAGCAAAATTAAATGGGATAAGATGGAGAAAGAAGAGAGGCATCAAAAAACAGTGGAATTGTTCATATGTGTCAGAAATTATCTGAAGTATTGATGACCATACCAGTTTTCAAGATGGACTTTAATTACTACTGAAGATACTCAAATTTATGTAGAAATTAATGTTCAATTGAACACTGTCACATTCCTAAATGAAATATGGCAGATTGAAAACTAGGCAGATCTTTCGTATAAATGTTGTTAGTTTTTTTTATTTTGTGTTTTGCAATTTAGTGGCAACCTGAAGACACACTTTCAGGGAATGTCTACACTTTCAGTGCTGCCTGATGAATTATGGGGAAATGGAAAAAAATATTAAAAAATATTATTGAATTGCATAGCAAATGGATAGCAATAATGCATAGCAAATAGTTTGTACATTAACGAAGTTCAACTTGTATTTGAATCTTAGATGCTTCATAAAGGAACTATTAAAGCATTATGTTGAAACTTGAAAACATATGAAGTTCCTGTTTAGTCTGACTAAATTGGGTTTATTGTTCAATATTATATTTTGTGGGGAAAAAAATCCATCATAAGATACTTTATATTTGTTGTTTCTATGATAGTAACAGGAGGAAAAGAGTTTATAGACACAAAAGCAGGTATTTGAAGTGTCTGGAGTTAAGAGATCTTTTGTGTGGTGATACCTGGGCACCGATTACTACGTCAAATTACTACACAGATTAGCTGTTAAGACATGCTGTGGTTGGCTGCAGTTCTGTGAAAGGCTGTTTAAAAGCATTTGACATTTTGAGACATTTTTTGAGCCTAGAAACTTTTTCTGGTTTAGGTTTGGGTTTTTTTGGGTGGTTTTTTTTTGATGGTGGTAGAAATGTATTAGAGAACCACTGACAAGCTAATACTGGAAGCTGTGAGATATATTTTTTTTCTTTTTACCTCAGCTTTTAGTAGTAGGGAAATTCACGGCTTCATAGAGTAAGTCCCTGGAGAAGTCTGTAAAATTGATAGAACCTGATTCCTTTCTGAAGAAAAGACCTGACAACTGAGCATTTAAAAAGAACAACTTTGTAATCTGTGAATCCTCCCTTCCTGTACAAAAGAAATTGTGTGCCTTGGGTTTAATGTCAAGTCTGGATATTGTATTTCACTGAAAAATTTTATTAACAGTGCCCATTATACTGAGTCTGAAAATGAAATAAACACAGATTCAACAAATTACTTAAGCCTAGTTAAGCATGGGCATTAATGTGCTTAATCCCATTTGGGCTTCCATACATACAAACTTTATTAGAAGACACTTATATGTTCACAAAAATCCAAACCCAGTCTAAGGCTGAGTTTCTTAAAATCTGAAATTGACTCTTATGTCTTTTACAGTATTAATAATCCAATTAATGAGTTAATTTTAATTATGAAAGTCAAATAAAATGAAACTGAAGTTAAGGAAAGTCCCTATTTGAGATATTGAAGGGAAATATGTAAGACTACATACTCTTTTCCCTTTAAGGCCTCTCAGAAAGGCTCTCAGCTAGGAAATGAGGAACATTGTGGTTTATGTTTTTCTATCTAGAATGGTATTAATTCATCTGTGTTACTGTAAAATGCAAATGCTCTATTCACTTTCCAGAAGCAATAAGCAGTTCTGATCCATGAAATCTTATTATAATAAATAGAATAACAGAATAAACAGAATAGTGCTAATAATGTAGCGAATAGTTGTGTTACTTTGGAAAATGAAAACATGTTATAAATGTCTCTCTGCCTGACGAGAACCAGTCCACCAGGCATTTTACAGAGTTTTTCAACATGAAAGATGTAAGTGAAGACACTGAGATAAATAAATTCACAGTATCAAGTTGACTATATTATTTTTGAAGGTGCTGTAACTTTATAGCATCCTAAGTTTTTATTCACATCATTGTAGACTGTGAAAAAGAAGAGAGAAAATAAAATCTTTAGGCAATATTAAATTCCATTTAATACTACCTAATTTTGAATTTAGCAAAATTGAGTCGTTAACTCTCACACAGTGTTTTAGCCTACCTAATTGTCTAAGTACTTACAACCCACTAGCTTCTTCCCTAATCAGCCCTTTTTTTTAGCAGATACTTAAGTTCTACATACACATAAAGCTTTCTGAGCAAACTGTTGTAATCCGTTTGTATGTGGACAGGTGCCTAAATTCTGCCTTATTCAGGTTGGTTTTATAGAGTTACTGTTTTTGCATTGTGATGAATCAATACAGACAGCAGAAAGTTCATTCAGAAACCCATCTGGGTTCTCGTGCTCCCTGTATCAATGAGAAAGCGTGGACATTTCTGATGTTCAATTGATTGCTCTTTTATGTTGAACAGGAAATCGCTGGAAGGTGGCCAGCATGAGACATGAAGTAGAGGGATGTGTTTGACTACATGCCTAGCTTCTGAGCTGAATTTGTTGCCAATTAAACACCAGGGCACTTACAGAGGGTACACAACTGACAAAGCAGAAGGTTTTCCTTCACTCCTTTCTGCTTACTTCCAAAGTGGACAGATTGAGTGTATCTTTTTTTGTTTCATTTGAGTGTAATAATGTTCTATTATAATGTGCATGAACAATTTTTGAGCTGCCTCTTAAGGATAGCTATCTTAATATCTTTCTCCTAAGGATGATTATCTCTCATCAGGACTGTATGACCAAAGAACTGCAGACATTTCACAGTTTGGATTGTAGGTAGCTAGAATCCCATTTTCGTCCCAGAAAGAAAGATCTGCTGCCAAGTGTCTCCTTTTGTCCAGCTTTAATTGATTCCACATGATATGCAGGCTTTCTTGAGTAGCAGATTTCTTTTTCTGATCAACTGTTTTTCCTCTTTGTGAATTTATGAAAGGATTTTGAGTTTGCAAATTACTTGAGAGTATGCTAACTAAGCATTTACATTGCTGTTTTGAAGCTGAGTTACTCATTTGTTGAAATGTAAGAAATTAGTTGAATTGGAACCCAGAGCAATAGAATCAGTAGTCAAAAAGAGTTTTGTGTACTTTTTACCATCTTGTTTGTGTGAAGCACTGACATAGTAGTTTGTTTCCATAGGAAGGAAGGTCAGAGAACATTAATAGAGAATATCTGTATTAAAAGTATTACATACAGCTAACATGACTTCAAATCTGGGGCAAGATACCTGAATTCTGGCCAAATAGACATATGACTATGATAGCTGTTCTGAAACTGGAATCTTGCACTGAACCTATAAAAAGTTTTCTAAGTTCAAATTTCATTGAATATGTGACTTTGTTTCCTTTATAATCCTTATTCATTTCTTTTTATGTAATCTCCACATTCTCAGTTTCCATTATACAATAACTGAGGCTGAGTACACACAATAAATAAGTAGATTATCATACCGTAGCAATCATTATAGTAAAAATTAAAACAGTAGAGCTTAGACATAAAACAGTGGGGTTCCTTATTTAAAGAGCCATAAGGAAGTAGTATGTTTATTAGCTGAATGTTTCTCCTACAGTGATGAGTATTGAATTAGGTAACTATGCTGGTGTATTGTCCTTAGCTAAGTCAGTCCTCAAAAAATTGCTGAGTAAGTAGGCAGTATGGTAAGATAGCACTGGGTGATGGAACTTTTTGTACCTGTAAAACTAAAGATCCATGTTATGAATGTTACTGGGTTTTGGCACATTGTTGGCCAGGAAACCACAGAATTCATAGGGTCCCATTCAGAGCTGTGGTTCTGAACTACGAAGTAAGAAATTACTGGGTTCTTGGAGAGCATTAGGAGAGCGGGAGAAAATTATATTAACATTTTTCTACTACTATTGTGCATATTTCTCTTGTTCTAATGGAACAATTTGCTTTACCATTTTTAAATACTGATTCTAACTTACGGTATGAAATTACTTTCCTTCTGATTGTTAGGATCACTTTTCACACTGCCGAAATACCATGCTTCATGTAAAAAAAGGTTATTTGGTCCTATTTAATTAGAAAGTACTAACTTTTTTCAAACTTTGCATGAATCCTGGGACCTTTAAAGAACAATTTCAGAATGTTCTTCTTCTGTTGATTTTGTATCTCATTTTCACTTCAGTTGTGTAACAGATAAAGGTGTGAGTCACAACAAAATTGTTCATTTTTGATAATATGGCTTTCCATAACTTTAATATTTGGAAATACATTTTCTTGTTCTTTGTTTTACTGTGGGAGCATGTGTAGGAGGGGTTTCTTTTGAGAGAGTCTTGGCTTACACTGTTGGAATAATAACTTTTATACCAAATAAAATTAAATATTTATTTCTTCAGTATCAATCTGGAAAACTTTTAAACATGGGAGATTCCCTTTCCTGAAATAGCAAATGTTTATTTGTAGCTTCTATTAAATCCATTGTGTATGGCATCTAGTAATTGGTTTCTGTTGCGCAAATTTGTGAAAGGCTTTACTTGACTTCAGAACAAGATGCATGGGCAGATACAGAATATTTTACAAAAATGCACAGGTTATTCATAACATTATATGTTTCCATTTATAGATTAAATACTTAACATTCTCTGTTAAGTAATAAGTAAAGCTTTCTTTTCAAAGTAAATGTCTCATTTTAGTGATATTATCTGTCCTCCAACCAAGTCTCTTTGCAGTTCTAGGGTGGGTTTTTTTCTGCTTTATGTTAATAGTGAAAATTACTGTTCACACAGATGACATGTTTTGCTTCTAGATCTTCTTTGGTGTATTCAATTTCTCTCTCCCCTCCATAACAACCCCTATATTTTTCACTTACTGGCACTGTGATTGATAGGAATGAAGCTATAAAAAGTGAGAAAATTTCAGCCTGTCTGCTTAACATAGAGTAATGTGTTCATTTTTTTTCTGCATTTGCTGTCTAGTAAATACTGACTCCAGCGTTTCTCAATATCTAACATTTTCTATGGTTTTGGCCCTCATAATATGAGGGATTATTTTTACTTCATGTTCACTGCTTCTATTGGAAACCTAAGATCAGTAAGTTTTAGTACAGTAGGAGACAAAATTTATTTAAGAGCTGGGGAGAAGAAGCATGAATGGTTCACCGCCTTGTGGCCCAAAGGCAGAACTATAAATTCTCATTCACTCTTTCTGTGCATGTTTCACACCTCTTTCAGGCACACACAAAAACATTAACCCAAAGTAGAAAATATTTTTTATTGATGTAGGTGAAACTGATTTAGTGGGGACTTTAAAAATTTTTTTTGTGATGCTCAAAATGAATTTGTCACTTGTTGGTCACATACAATTGGGATCCCTATAAAATCAGGAGATCTACTTATTCTATTAAACTGTTGTGATCCTTTTCTTACAAATAAGAAAACCCTCTTGTTTTTTAGTGAAGTGGTCTCATTGTGTAACAAACTGATACTGTGTAAAATCTCCTTTCATAACTACCATCAAGTCTTTGGGCTGTTACCAAATAAAGTCCAGAGCCTGACAAAGTGTGCGTGTATTTATCAGTCTCTGGGAAAGTGGAAAGCACTTTCTTTCTTCTGACCGCAGTAGGTATCAGAAGAGCGTTCCTCTTGTTGTTCTATGTGCTTTGAAATTTGAAGCTGACACCCTTGAAACTGTGACACTCTTCTGAGCCTTCTCATTCACCTTCTAAGACATATTCTGGTCCAAACTTCTCACTTTCCAATGAGTTATTTTATCTCTTACTGTGGAAAGTGTTGTATGAAAATAAACGCTTGTATGGGACCTCCTTCGTGTATGAAGTTCTGGCTATGAAATGATATCTGAGTATTTTGACAAAGATTAATTAGTGGATTTACTATGATACTTAGTAATGTGTAATATTGCATTCTTAATTTTTTCATTGTGTTTTTTTAATTTACCAAAATTTGCCCCATGCATTGAACTAACGGCATTTGTGTGTGCGTGTGTTTAAAACCTAGGCATCAGAGCAATAAACAACTTGCAAAGAAGTATTGTTTCCATGGAGCTGAGGTTTCAGCTAATTTTATTTTTTTAATATAATAGCCTTTATTTGAAATAGTCATTTTCCTATAGCTTGATATTCAAACAAGATGTATTTTTTTTTGTTTAATATTGTTCATGAAACTGGAAAAATGGGAGGATGTTTAACCTGAAAATTACTTTCTAGTTTGTAATTACATTTTGTTCAGCTGAACTAAGAATCATTATTAAACCAGTTATTGTGTTATGCTATATTGCCACACACAAGCATTAGCATTTGCATAAATCAGATTGTGTAGACGTGCAGTATATTCTTTGTCACAGTGAGTTATTTATTAGAGGAAGCATCTGCTCTTTTTCATGGCCTGAATGTCGTATGCCTGGGAAAGCCTGTAACATGACTACAACAACCTAACTTCATTTGAAATTCTGAATATCTACCAGATAGGATTATGAAAACTCTGCATAAAATACAGTGATATGTTTCTTCTGCTGAGGTTAACACTTCATTCATTATGCTCATAATTTACCCATATTTTCAGACATTTGTAGTTTAGGCTATATTAGTGACTTCTGTACTGTAAAGCTTTGTAAGAACCTTTAGCTTGTTCAGGGACTGTAGAGTTTTCATGTGAAAGTTTAGATTCTAAACAAGATATGTGAAAATATGCATGTAAAAAGCAGAGGATAAACCCAAATTTGGGGTGCTATGTAAATAATCCTCATTTTTCCTAAAACAGAAAATTTGAAAGAGCAAATCTAACTTTTTTGAATGGTTTCTGAAAAATTATGCATCACTTTTATGTTTCTAAAAGTATAAATATACAGGACAACAAATCTAGCATGGTTTTTAAAATGAACATTTTTCTCAGTTCTGTGGAAGGCTTACTGAAACTTGCTCACAAAAGGCTGTTTCAGGTGGTTGAGGGAAGGAATTATTTTGTATAACTGTACATGTATTATTCCTACAAGAGCAAACCCAATGTTTCAGATGCTTGGTAAGAGGGTAAAAGAGAATAACCTTTTAAAATATATGTTATAAATACTTTGTGGAGACCAGAGTAAATCCTCCAGTGTCATTAACCTTAAATGAGATTACTGGGGATTTTCCAGATTCTGTAATATATCATGAAGTGAACTGTATGATCTGTTCTACGACAAATTACATATTCACGTGTCTGTAGCTGTCATAACAATGAACATTTATCCTCGTTTGACTCATGAAAATGATTCTAATTACATGATACTACAAAAATTACTTTTGTTATTAGTAATAGATAGAACTGCTTTTACTAGCCATAAAATTATAGTAATATTCCTGATTTCTTTCAATGGAGAGGCAGTCAGAATAAATATTTCACCATCTAATTTGTGGGTTTAGTTTATGATGAAATAGGAAATGGCTTCAATTGGTTTTGCTCAGTACCTTGTTGTAACAAACACACAACATCCTTCAAGTTTCAGCATTCTCCTCTCTGCCTTGCTGTGTGTCAAAAAACTATCCTAATTATCTTCAGTAACTGGTCAGGGATTCTTTCTTTCTTGAATTCTTGACTCTTGCAACCTTTGATTACTTATCCTGAACATTTCATTGTGAAGAGTCCCAATCCAACAATGTTATACATCTCTCTGTTTACAAACATTAGAAAAGATGCAAACACATATGGGCTAGATATAAAGACCTTTAAAGATCCCTTCCAAGCCAAACTATTCTGTAATTCTATGATTCTGCTACATAAATGGCATAAATGCAGTAGTCACTGCTCACTCTTGTAGTAATTATCAGCTTTGGGTCAATGGAGTGTTAAGGATCAGTAACTCTCCAAAGCTTTATTAATTGAAGTATCATTGTAGTCTCCTAAAGAACAACCAAGCAAGATTTATCCCAGTATGATGGAAGGGGAGCCACTTGGATTTTTCATGCTGGTCCCCTGGCATGCAGCAAGCCAGGGAAGAAGATGCAATACCCTGGTGGATCTCAAGGGATATGTCAGAGCTTAATAGCAGTTCTTCATTATCTATACAAATGAAAAAGAAATTTTCTAAAGATGGTAGACATATTGCATTCTTCCTTTAAGGTTTGTTATTCAGAAGAAAAACTCTGATTTTAGTTCTTGTTCTTATACGTTTGTAGATAATAATTATAGCCATAAGTTTTTCTTTAAAAGTCTGAATTATCTGAAAATATAATTGAAACTGTCCCCTAATCATTCTCTTTCTAAACCAGTGCCCTTAACTTATATTTTCAAGTATAAATATGCATAGGGGCATTCTTTCTCCCCATACTTTCTGAAAAAGTGCCTTAGAGCTAAAATAACTATTTCTTATAACCTTTGTGATTCCTTTTAGGTGTCTTACATAAATTGTGAGGACAGTTAGTTTTTAATGACAAGACAGTCATATATCAAAAGAGAGACTTAAGCAATTCCAGATCTAGTAAGTTTTCAAATAAGGGGATACAGTGCGGCCTTCAACTGTGGATAGCCTAGGCTCTAGGAGGTCAAGGCAACTGTTCATAAATTTAGGATTTATAAATAAATTAATAATTGCCTGGAGCGACACAACATACCTACATGACTTATCAGTGTGATGAATGAGATGTAACAGTACATCTTTCAAGAACAGTTTTTCTGCTGTTGCTCATCTGGAGGTCATGTCTGACTGATGCCTTGTCCAATGTTCCAGGGAAGTAAAAAAACTTTAACTGATTTGATTTCTATAGGAAAGGAGATGGATGGTATGATACATTTTCATTTAAATACAAATTCTGTCTTCTTGTCAGAACGTCAGTTCAGATTTGGTGCCTACTGAGCCTCTATCATTTTCTTTTTAGGTCATAAAACCACAAAATTTTATATCTTTACATCTTAGTCCTTGAGCATACATTGTTCAGATTGATTCTTATAAGGAATGCAAGAGTATCTAGAAGGCGGAAGCAAGAGTAGTAGAAGCTTTGTAGGAACATGGGAAAAAGGCCTAACTCAATAGCATGTAGGTTTTGAACATTTACTCATGTTACAAAACATTGTTTCACACTTGTATGTAACCATTTGCAATTGCCATATAGATATTTTAGAAGCAAATTCATGCTCACTGATCAAGAGTCTCCCACCAGTCACCCCCCACCCTCCCCTTTCTATTTTCTAGTCCTGTTCAGGTTTCAGATTACAAATGATAGGTATTATACCATCAAACATATACTCAGAAGAGAGCCAACTGGCTGAAGGCTGCTGAGTAAGGGCCATGATACATCCCTGGCATGTGCTCTGCCACTTCAATCTCATGTTACTGTTGCTTTCTCCAAGGCAAAAATCTAATTTGTATTTTATCAGTACAGGCAAATGCTCTCTAATGCTTTCTCAGTGACTCACCCACTCTCACTCTCCTCTTTTTCTCTCATTTCTATTGTGTACGTATTTTTATTCTTTCTACAAAAATACTTATTTTAATATACTGGCAGCCCAGCACATTACTTTTATGAATTTGCTATTTCAAATAAGAACTAACTCTGACTTGATAGTGGTGGTCAGTTACATGTGTCATCTTCAGATTCCTGGAACAATTTACAGAAATTCAAGATTGAATAATCTATAACTGAAAAAAATTAAAGTCAGATTATTTTGATTTTAGAGCTAAAAAATATTCACTTATAATGGAAGAGCATTTCTTTAGAAGGTTTTATTATATAGATGAAAATATCTAGGACACGCAGAATTACTGTAGATTTACTGTTCATTGCAGTGGGTGAGGTGAGACAACAGAACTGATATTATTAAGAAGAATGCTGAAGAGCTTTTAATCTTAGGAAAAAAAAAAAAGAATCACGTAGTTTGATGCCTGATACTTGAAGACAATTTGTCATCTGCTTACATCTAACTTGAATTAGTTTAGAGCTCAAAAATTTCTACAACATGTTCAGTACCTGTAAAATGGAAAACACATTGCAGCAACCAGAAGACTTTAAATTGCTTTCCTCCGGCAAAGAGAATTTGTCTTTTTTTTTTTTTTTTTTTGCTACATATGCGCTTTTCAAAGTAAGGCTTATCATCGTCACTTAATCAGTTGATAGAGTTCCAGACTTTTTAAAGTATTAACAATTCTTTTTTGACTCTAAGTAATTTGAGCTTTGCTTGGCATGCTATTATCATATTTGCTTTATTAGGGAGAAGTTTAGGTAGAATTTACTTGTCAGTAATTTACACTCCAACCATTTTCTCAGTAAGCCCATCATTTTTATTTATTCTTCTCTAACATTTATATTCTTGCAATGTTAATTACAGAATGTTGAATAACATTCAGAAAATCAAATTGAATGTTAAGAGCAATTAGGAAAGGAGTAGAGTACAAAAGAGGGCGCATTGTTATGTCAGTGTGAATACTTGGTGAGCCCTCATCTTCAATGCCATGTGATAATCTAATCCTTATCACATCACTGAAGACTGAGAGTGTGAGGGGTGACAGGCATGGTCAAAAGCGTGGAACAGTTGGATAAGTAGATTAGAACTTCTTATTCCTTGAAGGAGAGGACAAGGGAAGTGTGATAGAGGTTCTTTGAAATCACAAGCAGAGGATATGTAAAGAACAAGCATTCATTGCCTTCTGAAGTGCAAGAATTAGGGATGTCAGACTTGGTAAGACAGAGGAAATGGAATGGGGTGCAGACTGTAAAAAGTGACATGCTCTAAAGGCAACTAGAGAAGGCAATTTTAGAAAGTTTGATTGGTGGAAATGCAAAAGAAAGTCAGCACTTATTGATTATGAAGTGGAGGGCTCTCAAAGGGTAGTAGGAGACTATGTACTGCAACAGGTTTGTCCTGGTCTTATGTTGGTCTCACTGTTCTCTAGGTCCGCACTGTTGGCTGCCTTTGTAGACAGAATACTGGGTGACGTAAACATAAATTCTGATCTAACCTCTATCCTTATATTTCATATATCAATTTTTTTAATGTGGGTTGTTTGGTTTCTTTTTGTTTTGTTTTGTTTTGTTTTGTTTTGTTTTTTTCTGTAGCTGAATTCAGTAGCTGAGCAGGGATTCATTTTGATGTTCGGTGACAATTTTAAGGCTGCAGTATTTCTTCATGGGTTTCTCTAGGCAGATTTACTATTGCTAGGGTTTTGGCATTCTGGCTTACTCTTATAGAAACTTGCATTTACAAGAATTAAATTGAAGTCTGCTATTTTATTCATTGCTTTGATAAATAAATTTTTGCCTCTGTCTTTTAACAGCAGAGTTAAATGCACAAGGTAGAAAATTCTTTTTTTTTTTTTTTTTTAAGGTAGGAATGAATCCACTTGCCCTGCAATTGCACTTCAGCTGCTTTGATGCCTCCACATTACACAGTGTATTTTGGGGAGAAATATTTTCTATCTGTATTGTGATAAAAAGGCAGGAATATAAGACAGAGTTAAAAGTGCTGTAATTTCTAAATTACATTATTTTTAAAGTCTTCTTTAATTTAAACCTAAGGTTTTAACTCATGCACATTTATTCCAGTAATAAAACTGTGTATTTGTAAGCTTGTTTTCATTATCCGTACTTCATTTTATGCAAGTGTGATTTGCGGGATTTAAAAAAAAATAAAACAAGCAACACTTTTTTTTTTTTTTTCCTACAGGATGTTGGCTGCAGGAATAATCTTCTACTAACTTCATTTAAGAAATGAGGTGGTTTAAATTTAAAAATTGTATTTGAAACTGCAGCAAGCCCACTTACAAACTCCAATTCCTTGTTATGTCTTTAGAGACCACTAGTTGAGAGTAGTTAGTATATATTGGCAAGATTGCTAATGCAAATGGCTTGTTCTCTGACTAAACATAAACAGGAAAGGGTAAAAAAGGTAGAGACACAATCACATCCCTCTTTTAGGCATGTATTTTGAACACTGAGGACTAATCTTGTATTGTTTGCTAGTACATACTCATTGTTACTAATGCTTGTTAGTATTCTCTTTATTTTATTTTGTATATTTTTTCCTGTTAACTGTTTCCAGTATTTGTTTTCAAGTTCTTTATTCAGTGGTGGTTTAACCTAAGATTTAAAATTCAATTTTGTTGAAGTCATCAGGTAGAAGTTTGAAGTGGAGCTCCTGTTGCTGCCATCTCAACCCTATGCTTTGAGAGGCCTTGAATTATTACCAGATTATGAACCCATAAAAATGAGGTCACAACACAATGAGCAGGAAAAACTGCAAAAATTCAGTAGTGTAATGATCCACTAACAGTATATATAAATCATTTACCTAAAAAAGGTACTGTTATCTACAGCCATAGTTTACCTCAGGCAGTATGAGTTCTTCTTGTTGAAGAAACTGTTACTCCATATACTGTTCTGGTCGTCATGTTCTTCAATCATTTCTGAGTAGTGCTGTGATAATATCTAACTGTCAGAGCTTTCTGGCCCTTTGCATTTTATTATATCTTATTTGATTTTTGCAGAGTGCTTGACTTTCCCAGGCATCCATATGTCCAATGTAAGAAAGATGTGGAAATATGTCTTTGTCCATGCAATTGCTTTCTGCCGGGTTTAAAAAAACAAATCACAAATCAATAAACTGTGGTGAAACTGTATGATGTCTTCTTATTCATGTTCTAAAGCAGAGACAGTCTGCTTGACTGGACATTTTAGTGTACCGGCAAAACTTTTGACTAATCCCTTTTTTCCTCCCTCCACATTTGCTAATGATGGGAATTCACTATATGTATCACTATTAAGGGACCTTGCGCCTTATTGTCGCTGTTCACTCAAATACAGAGCAACAATTCATCTTCATTCATAACCTGGGATTCTGCCATCAAGATGTAAATGGCATATCTTTAGCTTTCTTATATATAATATAAACATATTGTAAAATCATCCACAAAGAGAAAGTAATTGCAAAAGTTAATGTAATTGTCACTTTCATGAGATATAATTTAAAAAATTGAATAAGAACATCCCCTAAATTAGAATCTAGCAAAGCAGATATTGCAAGACCAGTTATGTTGGAGCTTTTGCTGAATACAAAGTTTGATGAATAGAGGCATTTCTGTAACTAAACAAGAACTATATTACACAAAAAATTTAAAGAAATGAGAAATGTTATCCTCTAGCATGCAAGTAATTCTTCCAGTCCATTACAATTTGGATTTCAGCAGAATGTGGTATTTAATTTGCTGAGTTTTAAACCCTGCGAGCTAGAGTTATTGAACCTCATTCTTCTCCTCTGTCGTCTGAGAAATCTCTCTCTTACCTACTTAAATTTTTGCATTTCAGGAATCTTATTCAAAGAAGAGAGGTTATGCATTGGAAGCAATATCCTCTGTACCTCTGGATGCAGTTCCTTCAGAAAATGACAGCAGTCTTTGTGATTCGATAGATGTAGCAGTGACCAAAAAACCTTGTTCCCTAGAGATAGCAAGAGTTCCCTCCTCAAGACCAGGTAAGTCACCAAATAATCCTTTTCGTAGTCTTTGGTGTAAGTGTAATGTTACAGAGGTATAGAATTTTATATAGAAAGTATAGGTTTGCATTTTGAAGAATACAGTACTCTATTCACTTACCTCAACATCATTATGGTCCTCCATTAACTACCATAAGAGCTTAATATCAGAATGAAGATTAATAGCAAAATGGTCTAGAGGGGAAAACAAAACAGAGGTTTAAATAACTTCCTACATAAATATAAGATTGAAAAAATAATTAGAAATTGAATTTCTTTAAGCCCAGCCTTTTTCAGTAATCTGCAACCTGTTTCTGTTTTTTTTAATGAAGTGCTTAGCAAGAACATTATACAGCTAATTCAAAATTTAAAGCACTGTGTATTACCATGTTACATAAAGGAAGATCTGTTCCGTTTTTGAAAATGAAACAGTGAATGATAATTGATAGAATTATTAAATGACAGTTTGGCAGACTGCTGTTTGTGGTATAGAGGTTTAAACAGCAATGAGTTACAATAGTTAAAAAACAATAGAATTATGCTGAGTCAGATGAATGATATTACCTGTAAGTACTCTGTTTATGTTCTCCGAATTTATATGCTCTATTCCATTACCCTTGTTTGAACTCTTCATTAGTCACCACCTGGTACAGGAATTTCAGAATGTAATCATTTCACAGTAAGTAATTGGACTGAGAGTCAGCTTTGACAAATGACAGTTTTCAGCAGCACAGACCTATTTGAAACAGGCAATTGACTTTTCGACCTGTACTATCTTGATTATGAATCATGATTTGGGAAATGCACAAGAATGACTGATGATGACAATGACAAAGTTGATTGTTGACTAACATCATGTTACCTGTCTAGTCTGTTTAAAAGGAAGCACCTTCTTGATTTCGCAGCTGAACTAGTATTGGAAGAGTTATATCTTATGTACCTTATATACCTCTTACCCCTCCATAAAGTTTGGACTAACAAAGGCATGAGGAAACCTGCATTACGAACAGTGGCTTAAGAGGTGGCACAAATTTAGACAGTATCTTCATAACATTGTTGCACAGAGTGGACCAGAGTCTGACTTGAACATCCAGATGAATACTTGCGTAACAGGTTGTTTGCCTTTTTGATGGTTTTTTGGCTCTGATAATCTAGAAAATTAGCAGACTGTGCAGGACAATATTATGGGTTGTCCTTCAGTAAAAAAAAATGCCAAATTATCCTTGTTTTTCAGACTTCTACTTGATTAATCACCATAAACATACTTATTGCAATGGGAAGACTGCCATATCCCAACCCCATAAATTGGCTGAGGGAGTTCATTATCTGCCTCCATAGTAATGGGGTTTGACTACAAAGCTTTCCATTGTAATTAGTATAAAAATTTTTTTGTTAGTTAAAATACCAGGCTTTGGAAGAGTGTTGTCTGCTGGACATAGGCATTTTTCTTGGGTGTATTAAGTCCATTAAGATCAGTATGAAAAACAGATCAGTGTGAAAAACAGAAAAAAAGGGACATTTTTAGGTCTTAATCTGGAAATATGTTTGTGTGTAGTTAAATATGGCGTTTATCAGAGGCCCAGAGAACAAAGGAAGCTGTAAGACATTCATGAGGGCACCCATCCTCTTTATAAATCTAACAAGGTCAATGAGTTTAAAATATAAACATGCTGAAATTTCTTCTGTCTTAGGTTTCCATGTACCACTATGATCTTTTCCTTGGCATTTTAATGGGAAGAACATTTGGCTGTATATATAAGCGGATTCCAAAATGTGATTTTATTTTTAGCTATAAATGTAGTTGTTATCTAACTTGGCCTGGCTTGTAAGCCATATCTGTAATCCTGTTGGCTGTTATCTTATTCTACAAATGGCCCAAATGAAATCAACAGTGTCACAATCAACTGTTTTAAGGTACTCAGCACTATGCATAATTGTATGTGAATGTCAGCCTGTCACTTCAGTTCATACAGATTTACTGCTTGAATAAGTTATGTATGATTACAGAAATAATTTGTTTAAAACAGATATCTAACTTACATGCCTTTTTTTCCTGAATTTCCCTGTTTTAATATCACTGAGACATGCTGAATTTGGGAATACTGTTTCAAATTTCTGTATTATGTCATGTGTAGAGTTCATTTCAGAGCATGAGGCAGCACTTTGTACATAAAATTGCATCTGTCAGTCTCCTTTCCCTAGGTTGTAGGACACTCTGATCAACTGTCCCGACTGTATTGACATTACTGCTTCTTGGCAGTAAAAGTGAGACTGATTGTACTCAGTGATGGAAAATTCTCCTTTCCTATATTGAGAGGAAAGGTAATTCTGGCTGGCCTTTCAAGCTGTAGAGATGCATGTAACTATTATCTGCCCTGCCAGTAAACTAACAGGTTGGGAACAGTCACCTTGTCAGACATCATTCTCTGATCTACTGGGGAAAAATCCAGACTGTGCTCTGGTTGTCCATGCTATTTTTAATTTCCTAAATCTTATTCTTGAACTGGTAGGCAACAGCAGGGATGAGAACTGCATGCACCAAATGGTAAAGGATTGCTAGATATAAGAGAGAAAAACTGAACAGAAAGAAAATAAAAGTAGTCATAAAGATTATTACTTCCACTTCTGAAATCCTATGTGTGTGTTTTATGTCTGTTTGCAAGAAATTAGGTTTATATAGGAAGAAGAACAGTTACATTATTGGTTTATCCTGGCAATTAAAACAATTGCTCCTAATTAGGACTGACCTAAGAGTGAAAAATACTGTATGTGTCAAGTTAAGCTGCTCTTTGTTTCTGCTGTAGATTGACAGGACAATGTTGGCAGAGTGTGTTACCATCGCTGTCTCAGTATCTCTGCTTTTAAACTAACAGCTAAGACTTGATAAGAATATTCTGAAATACTGCAGTCTTTGATTTATGAAATTTTAATTCCAAATTTATATTTTACTTAGCAGAAAAAATTATCTCAATCTCATGAAATTAATTTTGTAATTAATGAATCAATCTTCCTAATATTTCTATTGAGCTATTCCAGAACAGTATCTTTATTCCTTAAACTAGACATTTCTACTAGTCATTTTAATTTTTAGACTGCCCCTCCATTAAAGAAAGAAATCACATGACATATTTAACCTTGAAAAATAACCATAAAATTTTATTCGTTCATAAGGCATACATTAGTATTGCTCTTTTAATCTTAAGAATATAATTAAATTTTGTGAACTGTAGCTGCAAATCATTTCGGTAAAGGTGTAAAGTTTTAATAAATGGCTAAAGCTCAAGGCACTGGATAATTCTAATGCTTAAGTAGGCATTGTGAAGTATCATTATGAAGTTAGTGGGTTTTTTATCAGTTATCTGTTGTCTAGAATACTGGTAACAGAAGTTTAGGTGCAAGCACCATGTTGCATATTGGCTTGTGCTTTTGAAAACCGTTACAGATGTAACTTGCATCCTTAATAGCTTGGACATTTTGTACCATACTCTATTCTTGCACCTCATAATGTCATACCCTTTATTTGGCAGAAATATTGAATGAAATCTGAGCTACATTAAAGAAGAAATGTTTACAAATAATTTTTTTTCATTGCTGTTAAGTCTGTGTCCACAACCAATAGAGAGATCATATTGCTTTTCATATGCCTCTATAGTTTCTACTGCAGAACTCCCTAGAAGTGAGAAAAGGTGGCATTTTACATGCTAATTTTTTAATAATAGTGAACGATGGCCAGTACTACTTAAGATATTTTTAGGTCTCATTGAGTATTATTAGGAATTAAAGAGGACTTTTCAAATGTTATTTTTCATTAATTACTTGGTAGAGAAAAAAAATCCTCTTTTGGAAAAAGTGATCTGTCCATGTAGATTAACAAAGGTTTTAACACAGCATCTCAATAAAAAGAAGAGAGATTGCCATTTGTAAACTGCATGAAAATCATCCTTGGGCAAGGGAGTTCTAGTTCAAGGATCTATTTTTTCTAGTTATGCTACTGTACTGTGGCTGCAGGTTGAGGAGTTGAGTTCCAGAGTTGAGCCATCTTTAACTCTGGAAACAGCTCAGGTGTAGCAATGTGGAACTCAGTGTGGGCTGCAAAATCCAGCTCAGAAATAAGGCAAATACTTAGGGGCTTTACTTATGCTGACCTCTCAGTCACCACACAGTCAGCAATTCCCAAGTCAGCAATTTTAAAGATAGCTCTGGTGCAACTGCTGTACCCAGTTACATGTAAGGTATGGCTTCTGTCAAGACGATAAAAACATCCTTAGCTACGTGATGTGTTGCCACTAGCCTGTAGCAGGCAAACACAAGGCAAGGAGTTGAAACATAAAGGAAGAGATATCTTAGCAGCTATTCTGGTCATCTACCTGTCTAAATGTACTTTGGAGAAATCTTGCTGTTGTCAGTCATGATGTTTTTGTCATTTAGAATAATTACTCAATTTGCACTTAAATGCCAGTAACTTGTAAGGAGGACCATACAAGATAATAAACCTGTAATTAATGGTACCTTTTTCTTATAGCTTTGTAATCACAGCAGGGAAACTAACAAAAAATGTTTGTCACTGCATTATTACAACATATCAAACTGCCCCCAAGCTGGCCTATCTACTGCAACATTAGGGTTTTTCTTTGCTTTCTCAGCCTGGCATCCCTCTCCTGTTATTATAGTGAAAATAAACCTGAAAATTTGTAGCCAGTGTGTCAGCTCACCTCTGCTTGCATTCTTGTGTATAACACTGTCAGCAGTCTCATACAGATGTCTTGGAGACAGTTCTTTAGAAAACTGAATTGAAAAATAACCTAGGTGTGATAACATTTTTATCAAAATTAAAGTATGAATCTTCTACATAGTTTCTTAAGCCATTAAATATTTGGCTTGGTAAATAAAGTGTTATTTGTCAGGTCATCAGTTTCTGATTGACTTCAGTAACAAATCTTCACAGCACTTATCATGAATATTTGGACATTTCAATTCTCCAGATTGAGACTAAGGTAACAAATACATCTTTTCCTGTTTAATGAATTTATACCTTCACTTATGTGCAGATATTTTCTAGGTATAAGCAAACCAGTGCAAAGCAGCCACAAGAAGGAACCATCACACTGCCAGATATACAAAATTGCACAGATGAATAGAAATTCAAGAGGCTTGCCTTAGTCACCCATGCTTCATCGTTTTGAAACTATAATTGATCTGAAGGATCATGCAGTAACCTTTCTGAAATCCACTCACCCAAATTGCTTCAAACAGAAGGACTGCTAGTAGAGCTATATTTCTTTTAAGCATGCCTTTTAAACCAGAGATAGCAGGATATAGTGCACTTAAACACATGGCCTACAGTCTAATTCCCCAGGATTAAATACTTTCAGTGATCAAGAAAGATCATTTTAGCTGTGTAGAGAGAAGAACATAATAAAGGAGAGAGTCTCTTATCAAGTGGAGTAACTGCAATATATAACAGTTGGTCTAGAATCATCTGAAAATAGCTAAAGTCTATGAAATTTAGACTAATTTAACACTAACGTTTCTGAAGCAGCTCATTGTCTGTGAAAGTGTTTGATATTATGGTGCACATAATCAAATTCATTACCACCTAGCTGCCATGAGTGTTGAATTTCCTAAGTACTAAGTCACAGGCCTGTTGTGTTAGGGAGCAGCAAGGGCCATCTTCTCCTTCAGGGATGGGGAGGCAGGAGTGAAGGGGACTACTATGGCTTACAGGGCAAGGGCCTCGCAAGTCAGGGCCCTGTCTCACCACTTGTGAGCAGGACAGAGCCACTGATCGTGGCCAGATTCAAGAGGCCAGATCATCAAACAAGTTTGTGCCAACGAAGTAGATCTGAAATCAAGCTAGAAAGTCATAGAATCATCGAATTGCGTAGGATGGAAGGGATCTTTCAGATCGTCTAGTCTAACCATCAACGTAACACAGACAAAAACCAGCACTAAACCATATCTCTAAGCATTACATCTACCTGTCTTTTATGTACTCTCAGGGAGAATGACTCAACCACTTCCCCTGGGCAGCCTCTTCCAATGCTTAGTAACCCTTTCAGTGAAGAAATTTTCCCCAAGATCCAGTCTAAACCTCCTCTGGTGCAACTTGAGGCTGTTTCCCCTTGTCCTATTGCCAGTTACTTGGGAGAACAGACTGACCCCCACCTCTCTACAGCCTCATCTCAGGTACTTGTAGAGGGAGATAAGGTCTCCCCCTTGTCTCCTTTTCTCCAGACTAAACAACCCCAGTTTCCTCCGCTGCTCCTCATAAGACTTGTGCTCCAGACCCCTCACAGGCTTCCTTGGCCTTCTCTGGACATGCTCCGGCACCTCAGAGTCTTTTTTGTAGTGAAAGGCCCAAAACTAGACTCAAGATGGGGCCACACCAGTGCTGAGTACAGCGGGACCATCACTTCCCTAGTCCTACTCATCACGCTGTTCCTGCTACAGGCCAGGATGCTGTTGATCTTCTTGGCCACCTGTGCACACTGCTGGCTCATATTCAGCTGGCTGTTGACCAACACCCCCAAGTCCTTTTCTGCTGGACAGCTTTCCAGTCACTCTTCCCCAAGCTTGTAATACTGTATGGGGTTGATGTGGTACAAGTGCAGGGCCCAGCAACTGGCCATGTTGAACCTCAACCCATTGGCCTTGGCCCATTGATCCAGCCTGTCCAGGTCCCTCTGTAGAGCCTTCCTACCCTCAAGCAGGTTGACATTCCCACCTAACTTGGTATCATCTGCAAACTTCCTGAGGGTGCACTCAATCCCCTTGTCTGGATCATTGGTAAAGATATTAAAGAGAGCCAGCCCCAAAACTGAGCCCTGGGGAACACCACTTATGACTAGCCACCAACTGGATTTAACCCCATTCACCACCACTCTCTGGGCCCAGCCCTCTACTGAAGGGTACACCCAGTCTTACCCAGTGAAGAATGCACCCATCCAGGCCATCAGCAGCAGTTTTTCCAGGAGAATGGTGTGTGAAACGGTGTCAAAGGCCTTTCTAAAGTCCATGTTAACAATATCAATTGACTTTGCCTTATCCACCAAGCGGGTCACTTTGTCACAGAAGGAGATCAGTTAATCAAGCAGGACCTGCCTTTCATGAACCCATGCTGACTAGGCCTCATTGCCTGGTTGTCCTTCATGTGCCACATAATGGCACTCAGGATGATCTGCTCCATGACCTTTCCAGACACTGAGGTCAGACTGACAGGTCTTTAGTTCCTTGGGTCATCCTTCCAGCCCTTCTTGTGAATGAGCGTCACATTTGCTAGATTCCAGTCAACTGGGACTTCCCCGGTTTTCCAGGACTGCTGGTAAGTGATGGAAAGTGAGCACTTCTGCCAGCTCCCTCAGTACCCTTGGGTGGATCCCATCCAATCCCATATGTCCAAATGTTGGAGCAGGTCCCTCAGCATTTTTCTTTGCATTACAGGGCCATTATTCTGCTCCCCACTCCTATCTACTAGCTCAGGGTTCTGCATACGCATGAACAACCATCTCTACTACTAAAGACTGAGGCAAAGAAGACATTAAGTACCTTAGCATTCTCCTCATCCTTACCACCTTCATCTGATAAAGGATGGAGATTCTCCTTAGTCCTCCTTTTGTTAATAATATATTTATAGAAACTCTTTTTATTGTTCTAAACATCTAAAGCCAGGTTAAATTCTAGCTGGGTTTTGACCCTTCTAATTTTCTCCCTACATAGCCTTACAGCATCTTTGTAGTCTTCAAATCAATGTGTAGGTCAGAATTAGGTCCAGTGATGGGCAGGAAGGTTCATGATGACAAGAGCAGGTCTGAGGTCAAGCTGGGAAGCCAGCTCATGAATTGGGGTCTGGATGCACAGACATCAGCTCAAGATGGTTACTCCTTCTGCATAGCTCAGACAGGAACTAAAGGCCCCAGACTGAGCTGAAATGGTGTCTCCAGGAGGTAGGATGTGAATTGAGAACAATACAAGGCTGGTCAGGGCCATCAGAGCTTTTTCATGCCTCAGGGCGTGATGTGATGTATGAATGATAATCAATGTTCTTTATTCTTCCATCTGTCAGTCAAGGAGATAGTATCTTCAAAGAGTATAATCTATCTGTATGTTGAGTGAGAAGTGAAGAGCTACTCAGGGCTTCTCAATAAGGAACATAAAGCATAGGTGTGTATCATAATGTGAGCCACGCATCAGTTTGGTGGAGTAGATAACGGAGAGAAGAGGCTTGTGTTTCGATAACAACCTAATAGCTGAAGTCTTTCTTAGGTAGCAAGTGGTTTCTCTTTTAAGTGGCATTAGAGAAATACTCCCAGCATTAAGTAAAATTTCCCAGTTCTCAGAGTGTTTCATACAGTCTAATCCCCCTTTACCTTTAACACAGAAAAAAATTGATAAGCCACGAGAAGAATGAGTAAAAGCATCTCACAGTGCCCTGACATGATGAGGACACTCCCTTTCAAGGGAGAAAACTTAGACTCTAGCCTTTGTGTAGTTCTTTTAATAAACATCTCAAGATACATCTTAAAAATAGCTGGGGCTTTGTTACTGAGAGTAACAGCTGGTCTGCTCATCTGAATAGAATTCTGTTTCAGAACCACTGAGTTCTATGGAAGCTTATTTCCAACCTCAGTTTCTTCATGGCCAACTGAAGTCAAGACAGAGTAACCCAAACATACCGTCTTTGGATAAGTCAGAGCTCTCCAGCAACTCTTCAAGAAGCAATTCTGGGCAGCTCCTGCATGATTCTGCAAATCACTTGTTGCCCTTAAGCATGTCTATATGTACTGCTTTGTCATGGTGGCTAGAGGACCCCAAAGGGTGATAAAGTGTTGCATAGAAGTCTTCCAAAAGTGTTTATGCTTTATCATAGTATCTTCAAGTTATTTTGTCTTATTTCTGTATGTATGTATGTATCCATTTAAGGTATTGGCCTCTATAGAAATCTGGATGATACCGTCTACATACTGTGACCTAATATCCTTCCCTTTTTCTTTGTAAGAAGAGAAAGTGAAGTTATAAGGATTATGACAAGACCTGAAGTGGTCAAACCAAAAAAAGATATATTTTTTCTATTAAATGTTATTTAGTCCAGGTGAGAATATTTTTGGTTTTTCTGGGTATTTACCTGCTTTTTAGTGAAATTTACTCTAAAGTGAAAATAGAAAATTATCAAACAATCTTCAACTGTATTTTTCAGTCAATAAATTATAGTGAAATATGATGCCTAGCTTTAGCTGTAAGACCTATACACACTACTTCTCTGCTCTCCTTTGTCTTCCTTTAACTTGTGTCTGAGCCATATGGAGAGAATTTGGCGATGGTACACTATTGATCAATTTACTTGTTTTAACAGGTTAATTTATAAAGATGTAAGGATTACATTCAGAGCTTCAAGATACAAATCTTTGCTAGAACACGATGTGTTGGAAACCAAACTAACCTTCTGACTGAGTTTCAGTGATGACGCATTTCATATTTGTCATTCCTACTGCCACAACATAGAATGCACACTTCTTATCAGAAGCAATTTTGTCTAATGTACTAGCATATGGTTGCAGTTCTGATTTTTTAATTTTACGTGGCATTTTAATAACAGTGAAGGGAGTGCTGATGGAAGAATAAAATATACAATAGCTGTTCTATCATGTATTTGTTGTTTTTTCTTTAGTACAGCTAGTACTTGTTTTGAGTGCCTTTCAAAAATGTAAAAGAAGAGATATCTGAAAATTATGCCTGGAGATTGTTTGTTAATATAGTTTTTCCTATAGTATGATTTATAAATTTATAATTTGTTTTCTACTTTGAAGTATTTTCTGGCATTTTATAGTTCTATGTATTTTATCTAAGTAAAAATCTCCAAAATATGGGCAGCTTGGGAGTTCTGTTTTATCATAATAACATTTTCATACCCATTTATCTGTTTCTGATGTTATCAGCATAGTTTTTGGAGTACAATTAGGATGCTTTATATTACCTTATTTATTACTATGTGTATTAGAGGAGCACAGCTCACCTGCGTTTCTGATTCTATGTTGATTACTGTTTTGTTGGCAGATGTTATTAATCTACTGGTTTTGACCAGGAGGTCTTCAAGGGATCTGAATCTCAGAGGCTGGCATATATTCCTAACCTCACTGATGTTAGGGCATGTTTTGCTGTTAATTTCAGTTGGTTTAGATTTTCACTGTATATATCTTCTTCAAAAAGAAAGTTCTTTATTAAAATTAGAAATTAGTCAATTAAGTATTGATATGAGATCAGCAAAAATGTGTGTCTTGTACTGTAAGATGAAAAATGAGGTATTGTCTGTAGGAATATTTTTTCTGTTTTTTTTTCTGATTTCATCTGAAATCAGGAGAGGATACCTTTTAAGTTACTGTAAGAGTGTTGTAGTTGGAAGTGGCTGCAGATGGGTCAATGGAGTGTGCATCTCTGATTTCTCCCCAGTTAGCTACCTCCCTAAGATCACATTCTGACAGCATGTGAAAGCTATGACCCATTTTAATTATCTTGGGTGCATTTCAGAGAGTGAAAATTATCTTGGGTAAATTTCAGACAGCTAGAAATTTTTTTCTAGAGTGAAGTCCATTCCTAAGTAGTTCAGGTAAGACAGGTTTCTGCTATTACCTCAGAAACAGATCCGTGTGATCAATATGCACTTTATGTATACAGGTTCTTTTCCATACTCTTTCTTGATAGGACTGTAGCCTGCTATCAGTAGAGTTATAACAACAGTGTATATATCCCCTATCTAATGTTTAAAGAGGAAAATATATTCACTCTTTATTGTTTCAGTTCCTTGCACAATGTGGGAATCAGCTTTTTTTGATAGAAGTTACAAAGTGAGATGAAAAATAAAATTTTAACTCCTGTGGTGCAAAATAAGCACCATTTTTATGAAGGTGTGACTGAAATTATAAATGTGATAATAGAACAAATGAATAAATTAGACAAGGTGAACGATAGAAGATTTCAATGATAGTTCTTCCACTTTAAGCAGTCCTGGTCAATGTGAAATACCTTTCCTGGTATCAAGGTCAGACTGACAGGTCTATAGTTTTCTGGATCCTCCTCTTTGCCTTTCTTGTAGATGGGTGTTACATTTACCACCCTCCATTCCATTGGGACCCCGCCAATTAGCCTCGACTTGATGTAAATGATTTAAAGTGGTTTGGCAAGCACGTCTGCCAACTCTTTCAGCACTCTTGGGTGTAGCCCATCTGGTCCCATAGACTTGTGTGCATCCAGGCGGCATAGCAGGGCACTGATCTCTTCTTCTTTAATTGTGATGCCCCCATTCTGCTTCCCCTCCCTGTCTCCTAGCTCTTGAGGCTGGGTGTTCAGGGAACAGCTAGTTCCACTGCTAAAGACTGACACAAAGTAGGCGTCGAGCACCTCAGCCTTTTCCTCATCCTTTGTGACTATGTTTCCCTCTGCATCCAATAAAGGAGGGGGATTTTCCCTAATCCTCCTTTTGTTGTTAATGAATTTATAGAAACATTTTTTATTATCCTTAACAGCTGTAGCTAGGTTGAGCTCTAGCTGCGCTTTAGTTCTACTAATTTTCTCCATGCATAACTTTGCTACCTCTTTGTAATCTTCATGAGAGGCCTGCCCCCTCTTCCAAAGGTTGTAGACTCTCCTTTTGTTTGTGAGATCCAGCAAAAGGTCCCTACTTAACCATGACAGTGTCACAAATTGAGAAGCAGGCAGTAAAAATATTCAGTGATCACTGTTCCTAGTGCCGTGCTTTCTTGAGTGATTCTTGCCTGTTTAACTGGTACCTTTCAGAATCCCAACAAAGAGCATTTAGAGAATTTAGAGCATTTATTATTTAGAGAAACAAGGTTTATACAGGCTTTTTGGCCCTCTTCCCACCCCCAATGGCATTTTTAGGAAAAGATGGATAAAACTGTTACCTTCTTTTTCATTTGGGTAGTCTGTAAAGAGCAAGTGAGTGATATATATAGAGGATACTTTTCTTGCACATACATCTGGAACCATTCATTATTAACTTTTTTTAAATCACCTCAGCTGCAAACATAGACCACTTTAATAAATTTTATTAACTCATTTCTAATATAAATCCAAATGTATTATAAAAGTGAATGTCAAATTACTTACTTTTACTGAACAAACTTATAATTTAATTTAAAAAACAAGTTAAATAAAAAAATCCGGTTTCTCTGAAGCAATGCTAATTTGCATGAACTATGCCCCTTTCATTTTTTATTAATGGTGATCCATATCCATTATTCCTGAAGTCAGGTTGAAAGCCTTTAACTACTAAGGTTATTCCATTAGCTTCTTTTTAGTCTTCTCAAATCTTATCAATATTCCAAGGGCTATTAAGAAACAACTTGTTGTTGAGATAACTTCTTGCTGGATCTTTTTAAACTCTTGGATATAAATTAGATAGACCTGTTAATTAAAAAATTCTAGCTTTAGTAACTATCATTTAACATACTTTTTGGATATTTTCATACGAACATATTTTCATATGAGTTTCTGTTTGATATTTAGGGAAAATATTTCGCATCTATATTGTTTTATAATTTTTTTTTCCTGCCACTTTTCTAGAGTAACGTGCTGTGATTTGATTTGTTCCATTGTCCATTTCTCCCACTCCTTTATGTCCTTGATGCAGTAGAGGGGTCTTGTGGAGGAATGGCACTATAATCATAATTGAAGACTTCAGAATGCATATGCACAGGAGGCTGAATTGAGGTTGCAAAAGCCACGTCAATTCCTACATATCACAGCTCTAATGTACTTTCCTTTACAACCTTATCATCCCTCTAAGAGGTTTTTAGTATATAATTAAGATAATTGCTCCCCATCATTTGCTCCTCTGGATAACACCTCTGATAACATCCTTAACAATGAAATGTTATTCTTAAAAATACTCTGTCATTTCTGAAGTTTAAGCACATGGGAATGACTGATACCACGTCACCAATTCGTTATCAAAATACACACAGGTCTCTACCCATCCAGTATGTTCCAGTAAATATGTTTATATTGTTCAAGTAATTCCTCTTTCCAAAGGAGTAGCTTACATTTTCTCTGCAAAAATGAGAAAAAAGACTGCTGCTTGACATATGTTAAACATTTTCTGATGATTCATTACTTTTTATTATTATTATTATTCATTAAAGAATTTAAAAAAAAAATACCTTTAACAGGAATTTGGGGCAATTTTTGCAAATGAGTGCTCATCAAAGTGCATGCATTCTGACCAACACATAGTTTCATCCACCCCGGTGTGATTATCATCTAGAATCATCTCATTATACACTTGACTGCATGCTGTCAGACAAAACCCTCTTTTCAAATCAAGACAATAATTCAAAGAAACAATTATTTTGAGGTACTTTGCATTTTAAAGCCCATATGCAAATATTATTTAGTGGGATTTGAGTTTTTCTTTGTTAAATGACTATTAGTTGCAGCAGCCTTTGCAAGTACTTTTGAGACAGGGATGAAATATACATAGACCGTAGACAACATATTCCATTTCAGTAGGTAATACTACACTTCAAAATGCTGCTGAGATTGTTTTATAATTGAGCAGATGTAAGTTATAGTATCTTTTATAAGTGGCAATAATTTACTAGATATATGAGTAATAATATTGTTGTAAAGCCTGTCAAATTGCTACAATTAGTGGTAGTAGTAAAGCATTTTACCATAAATTTGTTTACATTTTACCTGCATTTGGTATGTTCTAGAGGAACATAAGCTTGTGTAATGCATATAGCACTGCATGGAAATCTTCAGTAGGCATTTAGTTAATATTACATGTCTCCTGATGCACCTGTGAATTTTCTACAAACCTTAAATTGGATTTTCTACATAGCTTTTCAGGTTGAATCTTACTCCATGTTAGAAGTTGGGAGGAACCAAAAAGCTTTGTGGGATACCTGCCCTGCAGCCTTTGTCTTTTTTTTTCCCATTAGTCTTTCTTGCAAACACACACCAGGACTTCCAACCTGCTTGCTCCAAGAATTATTTCTGATTGAAATATCCTGAAAATGATACATTTCCCTAAGAAAATCAGTTTGGCTTTATCAATTTTAATTAAACTTAAATCAGGTTTTATATGTTGAAAATTTGTCAAAAGATTCATGACAGCTATACACTGCATTTATACATTGATTTGGTGGCTCTGCTAACAGGCAGATGCTGAGGTCTCTGGATCATAGCTTTACCTGTTCCCCTCTCCCTGCTTGCCATTGTTTCTTCCCTGTAGGGATCATCTACTGGCACACAGTTACTGTGCTTTTTCAGCTATTGTAGTCAAGAGTCACTGGCTTTGATATGAATACAATTGGTAACCTTGCTCTCTTTTCTACATTTCTAGTAGACCCAGCTATCCACTTCCAAACAAACTGAAAAATTTTTGCTGGCCCTTCTGACTGACAGTCTTTAAAAAGGTTTTTTGTGTCTGACTGCATCAAAATTTGGCTATGATATAGCTTATATCAAAATCAACTCAGCATGTATACTAATAATTTTACTTCAGCATTGACCTGAATCAGATCTGACTTTTTTATCTTTTAGGATAAAAAAAAAAATAATATTCTAATTCTGCTGTCTTTAATTCTTGAGTAAGTAACAACTTAAATGTGGTAATTTTGTGAAAAATTTAAGTTATTGTATTCACTATTTAAATACTTTTATTTGCATTCTACTGAAAACTCAATTTTTCATGAGAAGATTTTTTATGGGTTTTTAAAATAAACTTTTCTACTAACTTGAATACATTTGGAAAGCAGAGATCTTGGCATGGCTTGCAAAATTTTGTTAAAATAAAAATATTTGTGAAAATATTAAGCAAATGCTAAAATAAACCTTTTTTGTACATAATGAACAGATTTATTTGTTTTTTTTTCAGTATCAGAGATTATTATAAAATACAAAAACATTGATTCCTAGTGAAGGTAATCAGTATTGCATTCTCTAAAATAAAATAAAAAAAAAGATTTTCCCTCCTGTTCTATTTTCAGTCAAATAAAAAACACTCTTTTACTTCCATTTTCTCTGCTTCTGTCTCCCTTTCTGCATCTGCTAGTCCTGATGGCAGTGTGTAGCTTGCTGCCAAAAAATTTCCTTCTATTACTTTACAGAGATTTCGGTTTTGTTCCTTTTATAACATTTTCATTTTTATGCCACCTCAAAAGGAAATTTGAAGTGTGCAAGAGTTGTAGGATTTTGCTGTATGCTGAAATACAATGAGAATGGGTTTGTATTGCCAATCCACAAACATATAGATGCAGCATGTTCTTACTAGCATGTAATGATAGAATAATTTTCTACTGCAACAGGGTATCAAACAAGTAGTTTCCTTTTTTTTTTTCTGATATGACTTCAAATACTGCAGATTTGGAAAAACCATATGAAAGAATATTTTCACACTCAGTTGTTTTATTGTTTCCAGAAAGAAAGAAAAGTCTTTGGAAGGACCACTTCATATTTTTTGCTCTAGGGCAGGGTGTATTATTCTTTCTATATTCTTTCTATAATATCTTTCTGAAATATCATTGAATGCAGTACTATCTGTTCTGTATAAGGATGCTAAAACCAGCTTTCCACTCTTGCTCCAGCTGTTCATTTTTCATTCAGATGTCATTTCTTCCCTGCTACAAGACACTTAAATAATGTATTAAATAATATAGCACAATTAAAACCAATTTGTTATCAGTACTGCTAGTATTGAAACTAAATTTTTCTCTGAGAACATTTCCATGGTTTTGATATCTATTTCTGTCTTACATCATGATGAAAAAATACAAAAACTTTCTGTGAATATTACGTAAGTAAAATTTGCAAAAAAATATTATTTTCTGATCATTTTTATAGGTTGTCTTTCAGAGTTTTTCTTGTGCAACCTGTAATAACTTAAACAAGGATTTGCCAATGATAAATCTAATAGAAGTTTTAAATACCTCATGAAGCCATTGCAAACAAAAAGCAATATATTGTAAAAATTACTTGTCCAACTACTAGATATCAGCCTGATAAACACAATGTGGAATAAATTTGTGCCTCTCATTCTAATGGAATAATGACATTTGCAATACAAAGTTGTTGGTGGTTAAGAGTCCTGGCAGTAAGAGTGACAGGAATTCTGTGAATCCTACCTTTTGTTTTGGTTAAATACTTACATGTATTCCATGGTAATTTAATTGTAATTCTTTAATGCAGTTTGAGAGTTGAAGTTAAGGAATGTTGAATAGTTTTAAGCCATAAAACTTGGCAGAAATGCATACTTAATTACTATCTCTCTTTTGGTATTAGTGGTTGGGTGTGATCAGCTACTTCATTTCTGCCCCACTGTGCTGGAATATCCCTTCTTGTCTGAATATACTGATTTGGCTCTACATAAAACAGATGGGCCAAAGCTTTATGGTCCAGAAATTTTGATTTATTCATTTGCTATCAGTAGCAAATACAAATAGCATACCTCTTTAATATATGTAAAGTTTTGTGCACTCTTTATCATTCCTTTAGATAGTTAACTGCAGCTCTCAAAACCTCCAAGGATCTATCTGAATTCTTTATCTGTGGATTCTATAAGAAATATAGCAGGTTGCTTTAGTGGGAACATTCAATAGGAAGAATTTTAAGAAATCTGCAAACCTAGCTTGTGGATCTTAGACAATCTAAAACCCAAACAAGAAGAGAAAACCACTGAGGCAAGCTGAGGCAAGCTGAGGCAAACCACTTTGACATTAACTAAATGAAATATGTTGAAGTGTATAGAAGACTCTAAACACTCAGAGCAGAAGTAATGTAAATCCTGCTTTGTCAGTCAGAAGGTAAGCTTAATAATGCATAAATACACAATACTGTTGTAACATATAATTTCCTCTAAATTTCAGCAGATAGAAAATAAATTAATGCAGGAATATTAGTAAAAAGGGTAGAATTTGAGTATTTTCAGAAAAAAATGCCAAGCTTAAATAAAAACATGCAGAGCAATACATGGGGTGTTAATTATCAAATAAGATTTTTTAGAATTGAAAAAATACAATCAAGTTATTTGACTTTAGTTACTAAAAGCTCTAGTGCTGTAGTGTCACCACTTAGCTATTAATGGGTGTAAACTGGATTGTGTTGTTCCAAAATTATCCACAGTATTTCCTTTATCTTTCTTGAATCATTTGGACATTATCGGGGCAACATATTGGACAACATAGCTGGTCTACCCTGGTACAGATGTTTCCATATTGCTTTCAAAATTAACAGCAGAGACTTTTAAGATTCCCTGAATTCTCGCTTTGTATTAGTAGTGCACACTATCTGCTGGACAAGTTCTTTCTGCTTAATGAGTATACCGTTACACTGTAAAAAATATAAATTTCTAGTTTGGAACAAAATACGTTTTTCTATGGAAGTATATGTTACATACATATGTCAATTTTCAGAGTAACAATTGAGCTCTCAGAAGTTGCTCAAAAATTTAAATACCTTAAGTAAACTGGCTAATGGGACATTTTCTAGCTCTCTGGCCTTAAAATGTTTTGACTAGATTTTTGACTGCAGTGTTCTGATAAAACAGCTTTCTTAACTAATTGATACTTAAGAAGAACTGAAGCTCATGAAAATACAGGGTTTGTCCATAAATTGCATTCATTGCAACTAAAGATAGATGTGTATTGGGAGGTTCAAGGTGGCATAAATTATTTATTCACTGAGTTTGAACCCCTGGGAGTCTGGCTATCATCAGTATTATTTAAATGGTTTGAGAGCACTTAGTCTAATCACCTTTTGCAGTTTATATTCTGAGATAATTTGAAAATGTACCCTAATCATCTATTGCATTTGCAATATTTTCTCTGCCCAGCAGTTTGGTGATTCTTGGATTACAGGAGAAGCCCTTTGAAATACTAAGGCACGCATATGATAGCATTCAGTAGCATCTCACTGATGAATTAAATTTAAAAATAAGCACAAACACCCGCAATATGTATCATTTTTTTGGAGGATGTTTTGTTTCATAAGATTACTAGGCATTTCAGTTTTTAGTGAATGACTGAAATAAACAAAAATATTTCGGCACCTGTAACTACACCCTGGGCTTTTCATTGCAGTCCCAGAAACATGATGACTACATGCTGAGACAAGGCAGATGTTGAAATCTATGAAATATCTGTCATAAGCAAGTGCAGTCATTTCACTGCAAACCTTTTAAACATAGAAAAGCCAACAAACCCCTCATTTCACAGAAAAAGTAAGTATATGGCATTGTTTTTGAATGCTCAATTAGACATCAACAGCTTGCAGAGGCAGTCTCAAAAGGTTACTCAGGAAATGGTGGAAATCACCCATCATCTCTCATTAGTACTTAATGAGAGATGTTTTTCCAGACAGTTGCCTGGTATTACAAGGGTTATGCAAGCTTGAAGCAGTTCCAAAGTCTATTTGTGCAGGTGGGTGATTAGAGGAAATAAAAAGTTGATAATAGTCATACCCAACTCTCGTGGATGATGCAGAAACAACTAAGCAGACCCCCTGCTGCTACTGGAATGCACTTCACTGGTAATTAATTCTAAACACAATCCTGAATTAGCTGCTACATTCAAGATTGGGCCAGTTACAACTTCAAGTGCTATCAACAAGACAGTTGCAGATATATATTTACAATCCTACTCAGAACAATGGTTATTCAGGTTTAAGTGTGTGGGAAACAAAAACAAATTCAAAAGAGCAAATTCAAACAGTTTAGTCCAACCGTTCTCTCTGTGTATCCAGTGTAGCTACCTACTGATTCCATTATTCACTATTCCATCTGCTCTTTTGAAATGTCTCTTGTAATATTCATTCCTTGAAATCCTGAAATACATTATTGTCCTTGTCTGTAGTTCCTAGATTTATGCCATGTTGCATAGTCATGTAGGAGAGATTTGTTTTGGGGATTTAGTCAAGCTAGAACAATTTTCTCTGAGTTCTATGCTATGGATAATTGTCTAGTCTCCCAACTGGGGCTACTAGTTAACATGAATGACAAAATAGATTTTGTAATTTTTACCTGGATTTCTGAATTAACTGCAGCCTGACAATTTACTGTATGCAATTGCTATGAATATTTGCAATGGGTCCACCACTTACAGGAAACATCACATTTTTATAACACAGATCCAAACCCTTAGAAATTCCCAGACTGGATCAGTGTTTCTGTAGTAATTTTCTACTAATCTAGCAAATTGAGTCTGCTGTAACCGATCAAACTTAGGTCTTGATACCACATTAGAAAGCATCTGATACCAGAGAACCCCAGACCATCTGGAGCTCTGTTCACATTTTTGCACTATCCTGATGCTGGGGTGTCCAAAACAGATGCAGGTTTTTGGCTTACCTCCATGTAGTTTGAAACTGCATGAAATCTTCCATGCTGAGCAGAGCTCAAGGAATAAAAGGAAGTTATTTACCAGTAACAGGGTGCCTTTGAAGTTGTTGTCTATATATGTATGCAGGTGTATCTATTATCTATCTATTTATGCATATGTATATATGTGCACATTCATTTTCCACCCTTTTTCTTTCTCCGGGAGTTTCAGTGTAGAAATCTATCCAGCCCCTGAGGTTATAGTACAAAGCTCTACAAGGTAATAATGAGTAGGCTTTGTGCTTTAAGTATTTTGTTCATGTCTAGTATTATATTTTCAGAAGTTCTAGAATTTAGTATATATATTTATACATATAATTAGATGTGGTATGTGGTCATATGCTGTATTACTATCCATAATGGCATTTTTCTCTATGCAACATACCATATGAAAAAGACAATCATCCACTAAATGACCACTGATGTCACACAGCACAGTAAAAAGCAGAGTTCCCAGTGCATGATTTTTTTTGGTATAGTTTAAGTTAAACAGTTAACATTTTTATGGTTTTGTTTGACATCTTAATGTATGATAACAGAAAAGTAACATCGTAATTTGCTCTTGTAATGTACAAAAAGAAGGCAATATCACTTTCATTTTGCTCTCTCCAGACTCAAATCTGAGTGATCTTTAGAAGTGTAAAGTGGTTCACTGTATGCATAAATAGGAGCTCCTTGCATTCCCCTCTTTTGTTGACCTCCATTTATCCTGTAAACTTCAGGAAAAAAGCTTACTATTTTTTTTGTCATAATGGTAGAAACAAATTAAGTATAATTTTCACAAAGACTTTTAGGAAACAATGGTTCTAGGTTTTAAGAGTGGGATTTGTTTTGGGGTCTTTGAATTGTTTTTTGAAATTCCACAGTTCCTGCAAACATTTTGCAGATGCCTTGAATTCCCTGAGACCCCTGAGATGGCATTAGGGAACCATGCTTTGGCAGTTCAATCTTGCCCTATTTGTCTGCAATAGAAGTGTCTGAGCTAGCTATATAGATTTTGTTTAAAGGCAATGCATATCTTAGTATAATCGATTAAGTTTAGGGCTTGTTCCTCTGACCTACTATTTCTTCAATATAATACATCTAAATATAGAATATCTTATAAATTCTAATTAATATTGTTTTTACTGGCTTTCATTGACTCAAAGAAGAGTTTAGCATGCTCACTGAAATATAGTTATATTTCAAGAAACCCACCTTGCAAGTCTGAAGATCAATTTCTGAATCACTCAAGACATTGAGAACAAATTAATCCTATTTGTTTGGAAAGCAATTTAGTTACTAGCATATGAATACAGAAGCTTAACTTTAGGCCCTGAATTTTGGTTCCAAAAATCTGTCCTGTTAGATAGACATATATAACGCATTACATAATGCAGTTTTCATTTTATTCAGAAATTCTTTTTGGACTGAAAAACTGCATTGCAAATGAATCACTGAATACTTATAATGCCAGTGATAGTAGACCAACTTTTCTTCCAGTGAAAGGATTGATTATGATGTTAATTCTTATATAATATCTTTTGTGTGAAACATGAGGTTAATCTACATTCATAGTTAAACACTTTTATGGACAAGGTAATTACATGCTTATATTAATTAGGCTTCAGTGATATTGAACTGCATAATAAATAAAGCTGAACACTAAGCACATCTTTTATCACAATTGTATTATATATGACAATGTGGTGAAAAATAGATTTTGAGGTGTTTATCTTGCTTCTTCCTTCCTCTTTTAATCTTCTTATAAAAATGTGCTGTTAAAAATAAATATTCCCCATATTAAATGACTTAAAACTTTTAAATTCATAAATTTCAAAAAAGCACTTATTTCAATTAGTTCTTGTTCAATGGCATTCAACTTTCTTTTTATCATTTTCTTGTAGGGATATAGGAAATAACTGTTGGTGAAATATGGAACCATTGGAATAGCCCAGTAAAAAGTTACTCTGGATTTCTGGACTTGATTCAATACTGACGGTTTTAGTGTAACTGAAATCAAGCTATCTGTCCATAATCAAAGGGTTTAGCTCTAAATCTGTCTAATCCTGTGACAAATTTAAGGACCACCATCTTTTTTTCATATGTCCATAAAATAGTTAATGATAAGTGTGATCATGATGGCATTATAACATTTTCTGTCCTTTAAAATCTTGTATGCTAAGCCAATCAATCAACCAACAAACAAAGCAAATTAGTAAGATTTGCCAGGAGGTAAATCAGCATAGCTATTTTTATAGCTCACACTAGAAGAGTCCAGTTAATCCAAACCCTGAGTTTATCTAACCTTTAAAAACATCATTTTGGTTATTCTGGACATAGAAGACCTAACATAGTATATTTTCTTTATCCTGTCCTTTTGTATTTCATTTGCCCTGAAACAGAGGAAATGGAGGATGGAAAGTCCTCAGTAACCAGTTTTAAGAATCAAAATAAGCTTCAGTTACATAATCCTTGTGACAGTTTCTCATGTATGATGGAGACAGGAAGAAATATTATTCAATCATGCTGCAGTTTAGTAATTTTTAACTGCCACAAAATCCCAGGAGTCCCATGTTATCTGAGCTGTAGAGAAGCATCTCTTAGCTTATTGCAACCTAAGCCAGAATCTAGAAAAGAACGACAGCTATAAATATTCCCCTGTTGGCCCCGTCTATAGCACCTATCAGAAACTCAGCATGGGAACTAATTTTCGTTGGTGAATTCGGTAGATCCTCAAGTTTCCAAGCCCTTTTTGCTATGAAATGTTTCATTGAAGCTTATAGCATTACCCTTATGGTTACCTAAATGGGAAAAAAATAATTTTGCTTTAGGTTTTTTAACAAAGAAAGAGAAAAGAAAATGAAAACATAATTATTATATGATTTAATTACAAAAGAAAATATATTCACATCTATTCTTAATGAAACTATGAATACTGTATATATAAATGGAGAAGTTGCCTGAATTGCTTGCAGGAACTAATTTGATGGTGATATTCTCTCTCTGATGGAGCAGACCCAGGTAGTAAATCATTATTGGTTGCCTAATGGAAGGATCCTACTGTGAAAATAAACAGCTGTCCACAATAAATTGTTTACAAGAAACCATTACATGTCAGACACTTCATTCCCTTGAGAAAACAGTGAAGGCATGAAATATTGAGCAGTTGGATTTTTTTCTGGGATGTTTGTTTCAAAGACAATTATTTGGATTTTTACTGCAAAGCTTTATTTTCAGATTCCAAAAGCATGATCCTTTTTTGTGTTACCACTTTATTTTGCTTGGAAAGAAAGACTGTAACTACTGTTTTTTGAGATTGCTGCCTATTATGTATGTTCCTGAATTGGTTATAGTTGTATGCACACACTGTAGCTGGAGAAGTTTTTCTCAGCCCTGTCTAGTGGGAAGTATAACAGCCCTGCATCCCCTCATAAATATCTTCTAATAAATTTTCATTCCAAGACTGTCACTTCCAGTCAGTTCTTCTCAGGTGGGACTGTATCTTAGGGCAAAGCATAGTCTTTAGTAACCTATCATTGAACAGGGTCAACAAAGAAGTCTTTCCTGTGTAAGACCAAAATCTTGCTCCTTTAACTTGACACCCGGTTAACCTCTTCTGATATTTAAAGTGTAAGTAAACTAAGCTGAGGTAACTACTGACAAGGCCTTGAACAGAATGAAAGGTGGGCAGAAAGCTGTATGCATTAGCATCAGCACCAATCTGTATTTCTAATTATCTGTCCTTTGCGTGATGCATCTTTGAGATACTTCCACATCTGCAAGACTTCCTGATTTCACTTGCAAGGCTTTCATGTTCAGAAGAGCTAAAGGGCACAGCCACACAGGCTTCACAGCAAAAGAAGTGTGACAGAAACTGAGGGACTGCTGAAGTATTGGAGAGTTTGTGTTCTTTATAGATTTACCTCTTTGTCAGGGACATATGTGTAGATGTGGCACTTACAGGCATGCTCCAGTGGCTGAGATTGTGGGGGTCTTTTGTGTGTGTACGGTTGGACTTGGTCCTTTCCAGCCATGAAGATTCTGTGATTCTGTTTGTTTCTCACACCAGTAAGTAAATAAGTGCACGGAGTGCACTTAACTAGATTCATGTGGAACATTTCTCTCTCTAGAAGTTGCTTCTTACCTTCCTAGCTGGTGCCACATGTCCTGGAAGCAGTATAGTCCCTTGTTTGGTATCTCCACAAACACAGTGCAGGGCTCTCTCAAAGAAAGTCTCTGATTCCTCAGTCAGAGAGGTTCATTGATAATTATTTATTAATGAGTCTGTCCATAAAGTGAATGAAGATGATATTCTGGAGGAAAAGAGGATGAGACTTTCAGGTCAATTAAGATGCTCCTAATAGAGTTTTGATGAGATACTTCTCAGCAAATTTGGAATTGTCTGTTTCTGTGACAGGCAGGGTTCACTCTATTAGACGTCAGGTAACATCTGAGGTTATCTACAGGTTGTCTCCATTTTGGATGTTTGCCAAACTGACACATGAACTTTTGTTTACAATTTATAAGCGTAACAGTATTGCTGAAACGTTCCAGGCTTTTCTTGTTTGTTATAGAAGGACAGGTTTTGGTCTCTATTTGACTAGAAACTTTAAGTCAAGTCCTCATCCAGATATGTACTGTTTCTGCAGGGAGTATCTGTTAGAAACATCCATGCAGTGAAAGTATCTGTAAGTCGGAAAGGCCATGAAGTTTACATTCTTGCAACTATTCCTCTTTATCCTATGTTAGCTATGTTAATGTAACTGGGTATTTCCTTCCCTTTGATATCTCTGTTACACTTACAAGAATTGTTTCAGGTCAGTAGGACTGAGAGGGAGAAGCTTCTGTTACTGCTTTCACCAAGGCATTTGCAACTTTTGCAGATGGAAGAGCTTATGTATGTTCCTGCAGAAGCTGCTTAGGCAAAAATTTACCATCTTACAGCACAGGAGCTGGTTTTGTTTATTTGGAGGTTGCTTTTTTTTTTTTTTTTTTTTTTTTCTGGAGTGAATTTGCCCACAGAATGAAAGCACATATTGGAGATCTCCCTCAATTACAAACAAATGGGCTTTCTCCTGTGAACTCTGCAGGCTGTCAGTTGAGGCCCACAGACATGAGATTTGAATGTAATCATTGTCTTAATGCAGAGCTGCAGGTGTTATAGCACATTTAGGAACATGGAGCACACATCTTTGTGATCCACAAAGAAAGGTACTCTGTAAATTCACAGACACTGTAAAGACCATCATAGCCATGCACAGGCAATGCCATTTTCCCCAGAATCTGAACTAAAGCATTTATTTAATAATACAATTCTAAAGACATGAAGTAATGTGGAGCTTTTGGCCTGCTGCTAAGTCATTCTGGTGCTTGATTACCATCACAGCTGGGAAGCTGTGCCTTATTTCATAGTCCTCTCTATCCTCTGACCTGATTTTCACTGACTTTACTCTGCATTGTTCAAACAGCGTTAAGAACAGTTATAGAAGGTAAGAATGATATTTTAAGTCTCTTTGATGGTTCTTCACAATGACATAAAATGCTAACAGCATCACAAAATATGTCTGAACAGCAGTTTCCCATTTTTAAGCCATCTGTAGGTTATCTAGGTGACATACCTAGAAAGGTAGCTACTGCAATGCAGCCAGTGCAGAGCTCTAGGGAGGATGGAAATTTCATCAGAGGAACTGAGTACCTTTTCATGCAATTAATCCTCACTGATCCATTACATCACTCACAGTGTCCAGGAGAGTTGTTACTGGTGGATAATAGCATGCTCTAAGTCAAGTATGTGTTTATATATCTAGTTGAACTGGGGTTTACAAGTTAGGATTTTCTAGGATGAAATATGGATTGCATTGGAAAGCTCCCTTCCAAGTCACCCCAGTTATAGTGATAGTACATGAATTCACAATTGGTAATTGATGGTAATAAAAGTAAAATAGTTGTGTTTGATTCGTACCTTATTTTATTTAGGCATTAAGAGAGTGCTATATCCTTCCTTGACTTAGAATGAATGTATGAGGTGGCAAAATAAGTGTAGATATGCAATATGTTCCTTACCAAATACACTTAAATTATAACAGGTTTTGTAAATTGAAATAGTGTTCTGAACAGCATTCTGTTTTCAAAATATTTTTTTTTTATTTTAAAAGATATGAAGTATTTGTAAGTTCACATAAATGCTATTTTTATTCACAGATAATGCACCTCAGGTAGCAATTACTGCACCAGGATCTGGTAACCATAGAAACAGTTCTACAGGCCCAACACCTGACTGCTCTCCTCCATCACCAGACACTGCACTTAAAAACATAGTGAAAGTTATACGTCCTCAGGTAGGTGATCACTATAAGCATCCTCTTGTTAGTTGTACTTTTCATTTTAAAAGCAGGCTATGATGCATTTATTCTAAGGGTATGTGTCACTATACACATATGAATAGGTGAAAGACAGATAAACAGAACATAAAGTATTTTGTGTACTTAGGAAGCAATCTTGATAGCAGGAGAAGACAGAATATTTTATAAAGAACCCAACAATGTCCAGAGATATATGAGTACGTTTTTCTTATAGCATTAATGATGTTAATGATGAATGTAATATTTTAAAATTTTATTTACTGCTACTTTTTTTCCAAGTTTATGTTCTGATTTTATCAGTATTAATTCCCTGTTGCTTGTTTCAGCTTTTCCTTCCTCTTTCTGTATCTCCATTTACATGGTCCCATAATATGTCACACCTTCTTTAGTTTACTCTCTCATATAGTATTACATCTTGACTTTCATCCTTCCTAACTAAATATATTTCTAATAGTGTTTGGTAAACAAGATGCTTATCACATGGAAAACTTGTTTGCCCCTTATAAACTATTTAAGGAATGTGGCCCTTTAAAATAAAATATTTTAAAAAAGTAAATCTTGTAGTATAGAGGTAATCAGCATAGAGGAGTTTATTTAAATTCATAGAATCAAAGTATAACATAGGTCAAGAAGATACCTCAGGAGATTATCTAGTTCCCTGCTTAAAAAGATGTGATGTTAGGTGTGTCAAAGCTAGCTGTGACACTACACACTGAATTGACTAATTTTGAAACTTTTTTGGTGTGAACCAAAAGAACTTCTCTTCCCCTCCTGCCAATTATTGGGTTCAAATGCAGCCATCTGTTCTTCATTGCTGAGCTGATCTCATCAAAGTAAGACACTTTGATGCTAGTGGATGCAGGCTTTGTATGATCAGTATGTTGCTGGCATTTGTTTTACTTGAGAGGTAAGCTGATGTATATATTATATTTCGGTAAGAATTATATAGAACAGATTGTTTTGGAGTTAAATGAGTGAGTGTGTTAAAGTGATGGAGGTGGATCTTCCTTTCAGTACTTATTGCAGCACACAGTTCAGAAGGCCTTGCAGAATTAAAGGTAATTACTAGAAGCACCTGCAATTTCTCTCTAGGAGCCATTGGTTTCCTGTGGCTGACACTGTCAATGTACAAAAATTCTAATGACTAGCTGGTGCAGACAATCTCTTTGTGACACTACAGTAGTTTGGGTTCCATGTCCTGGTTTAAATCTAGATTGCAGGGGGTCTAAAATAACAGCAGCTTCTCCTTTTCTCTTTTTATAGTTATTTTTCCTTTTTTCTTGTTCCTGTAGTCTCTCTGTCACTCCCACCTTACATTCGTATAGTACTGAAATGCCTCCTTCCCTCTAAGCTGTTTTTTATAGTAGGCGGCAAGCAAACAGAAAGGTATTGGAATATTGTTGGAACAAGCTGTTGTGTGATAGCTTATTGCAAATAGCATTTAAAAAGCTGTTTCCATCATGATATTGCCAACAGATGGACCCAGAACGCTGAATGGTGATGTTCTCCTGCTAGTTAGCTCTGAATGGATTCAGCAGATTCTGGGGAGCTATTTTCAAATTTAAATCATATCATTTACCGACTCCCAGTATCCTCGTCGTTCTGTAGAACAAAAGTTAGCTGTGCAACATTTAGCTGTACCACGTTTGCTAAAATGTCTTTAATGTGGCCCTGCATGTGGCATACTTCCTACAAGGAAAACAACAGCAGAAAGGCACATGTAGACTAGTGCTTAATGTATATTGTAAATCTGTGTGCTAATACACAAGAAGTTGGATACACTATAGCATTCAGATCCCAATATGCTTCTCCTTTCTCCATGTGTTTTATGCACATTTCTTCAGTATTCTTCCTTTTCTTTGTTTTTGGTGCTTACATAATCACCTCCCCCCAAGATCTCAACCCAAGAATTTAGACAAAGAAGTTTTAGATATTTGCAATGTGATGTTTGCAAGCCATTAGTGTTAGTTCTGCCTGCATATTTAATTCCTTTATTCCATGCCTGCTGCATTCAATTACATGGCAAGCTCTTTGAAGGTTAACACAATGGGATTCTATTCTTCACTGACCTCTCACCACTCATGTAAAACTAATGAATAGTGTTATGCTATGCATGCAAAATAATTAATTTTCTGTCACCTCCCAGGGTCCCTTTGCGCTTTTCTAACAAATAAACAGATTTTAAACAGTTCTAAAACAGGGATCATATAAGTTTCCAAAACAACTGTCACTCCTTTCCCCTTTTTGTATGTCTTGGGCATCCCACACAGGAAGATGCCAGTGAAAGGGAGAATCGAAAGCTCTTCAGCAGCTGGTTTTGCACTAGGCAGACTTTGGTAGCATGGAATAAGCTGCCAGAGAAGTCTGGCCTTTTGACTCGTATTTTTATTTTCATTTATAGACTTCCTTATCTTTCCTGGAGGGTTGTGCATATGCCAGTTTACCCACAGTGAAGAAAAATACTGTGTATCTGTGTAAGCAGCAGCAGTGGGGAGCAAAGATTCCTTCCTCCCACCAATCTGGTGAGGGAAAGTGGTGGCAGAGAGTGGAAGAAGAGAAACCCAGTGAGCTGGGTTTGAAGGCAGAGGTGGGGCTTATTCTGCTTCCTGCTTTCTTTGGCCTTTTTTTTCTAAGACTATGTGTCAGGTCACATGATGGCAGTGCATATGGATGCCTCAGCACATGACATACTTGGGAGATATTTGTAGGAATGTGAGGTTTAGCACAGCATAGTGGCCTCTCTTCTCTCCTGTTCCAGACCCAGCTGGTGGGGAACCCTGTCAGCTGCACCTGCTATGTGTGGTCCCTGAAGAGGAGGGAGGCTGTGATGCTGCACTGGCAGCCCATGGGGTGAAAGTACCACAGCTGGGAAGTGTGAGACAGGAACAATCTCATACAGAAAGTATAAATCCGAGCAGTCTGGGTCATAGACAGTTAAGAAATTCCTCAGAGTGCACTCAAAATTTGTCTTTTTCCTTCTAGTTGTCTCTTGACCTGCCCCTAATTATTCCTCTTCTTCTATTAAAAACACCACAAAACCTGGCTGCAAATTTCTGTTTTCCCTCAACCTTTCACTGCCTTTTCTGGAAATTTATCCTATCTTCAATTAATTATGATGAACTTTGAGGTGAGAAATCTGCAGTTTGTTGTGACCCTACCACTTGTCCCTTATGAGATCCCATTGCTCTCTAAAACTCTGATTGGATGTGTCTTAACTATTCAGCTCAGTGTACTATTACTACAGCTGAAGTTAATTTTAACTGAAAAGGTATATCTCCCTGGCCCACTGCTGCACTCTGAGGAGATACTAACTCAGATCTCAGAAGCAGTATTAAGTTCAGTACCACCCACCTCTACTGTTTCCAGTCCTGATGCTAGCACGCTTAACAGTAATTCAGGGATCTGTGTGCTCTTTTGTCTGTGCATCTTAGTTATTGCTTGTACCTGTGATCTAGCATTTTGCAAATTCATGTCTTGTTTTCAGATTTTCTCAGTCAGTCTCTGAAAAAGAAGATTTGTTGAAAAGTTATGTATATGCAGATAAGAAGAAGAATTCAGTTCAGATTTTGAATCACTTGATTATTTTTTTCCAAATTGTCTAGCCAAGTCTTAGTAATTTTTAGCTCATGAATTGCTGATTGGTGATGACTTTGAGAAAGTAATACAGTTTCAAGTTAAAGATATAGGCCTCTTGTGAGGCATAGTAACAGCACATGGGAGGAAAAAATGACATGTGGTAGGAGATCAAGTAGGTTAATATGTTAACTAAAGTCCTCTGAAATTTTAGGCTCTCTTCCAATTTTAACTTAGTTACATTAGTGCGTATAGTAAAATATAGTTTACCTTATCAGACTGGAATTTTAGAAAGTGATAGAAAAATTGAGCTTGTTCTACCACAGTTCCTGTAGCTCTTAGTCTCGTTGAAGCATGATCAAGGTTGGGCTGAGTGTGATGCTTCGTGTATTTTTCATATTAGCCACTCAATTTAAGAAGATTTTCCTTTCTTTACTTTTCCAGCTCTATTTGAACAAATAAACTATAAACACAGAGACTGTTTTCCTAAGAGACTGTTTCTTTTGCCAGTGATCATTGCCCAATTCACATAAAAATGAATTTCTCACCTTTTATATTCCTTATTAAATGTAATCCATCATTCACGTACTTTCTTCTTGTCTTTCTAAGATATGTTTCAAATGCCTAAATGTAGCTACAGCTTTTGATGCCTAGATGTGGATTTTTTTAAAAGTAGCTTGGATTTTAACTATCATAAATTAGTATTTTCCCCATTTTATGTGAATAAGCAAACTCCCTAAGACTGTTGTTTCAGTGATTTAGAGGTCTTCTGGTAGAAAGACAAAGGAACAGAGAATTTCAGTGTTTCTGGTGTAATGGAATTTCATCATCTCATTCTTGCTGGATTTATTGCTAAGATCTGCAATAATCTGTTTCTTAATAATGGAGATTTTTTTCTTGTGGGTTTGGATGTGCAATATAATAGAAGATAGTAGTTTAAATGTTAGAGGACAAAGGAAATTGTCTCATTTTTCTGTACTCTGTGATACCTATATTGCACTTGGTTTGCAACACAAAAGAAAATCTGCTTTGTTACATTTTATTATAAAAAGGACGACTGGAGAATGCACTTATGTAATAAATTCCCACCACTCACTCCTGTAATGAGATCACGGGACAGCTGGAGTGTAAGGACCTTCTTTTTCCTATGAGCTGCTTTCGGTGCTCAGCCCAAGTTACGGCATGCTCAGCTAGGCAGGGAATAACCAGGAAAATCACCATGGAGGAATGCTGTGTAGGCACACTCTGCATCCTGTTTGGGTGCACACTTCCTTTTCTGGTATAATTTGGTGCTGGACTTTTGTGCAATCGTGTGCAGTGTCCATGCTTAGCAAAAGAGGCAAATAAGACTTAAAAAAACTTTACTGAGAGTTGTGACTTTGTGGGGGATCAAACCCATCACGTCCAAGGTAAAAGCCACCCCTGTGTACATGATTTTATGAAGATCTTAAAGGTGCTGAACATTCCCAAAACCTACTAAAATAAATATGTATTCTGTGTTCCACAGGTGGGCAAGTTTAGCTCTTGTTGTTAGTGTGCGTGGTCTGGAGATTTTTCCTACATTATGTAGTCTTTCCAAGGATGCCTATATCCATTAAGGCTGCAAGGACTTTAAGGTAGTTGACAGCAGTCAGTGACCTTGATTTTAGGTATGGAGATACATTTCAGAAAATTCTCTCTCTACATATTTTTGTTTGTTCGCATAGACACCCTTAAAGTGTCTACGCAAATCTACTGCAAGTTGGATACCTTCTCATTCTTATGATTTTGAAATGAATAAATAATGAACAAACAGATAAATAAGGCTTCTAAATAGCGAAAAGAAAAGAAAAGAAAAGAAAAGAAAAGAAAAGAAAAGAAAAGAAAGATATATCATCAATGCCATTAAGTTGTGGTTACCAATTCGTCTATGCGTGACTAAAAATAGGACAGATGTGAAATTCTGCTATTCTGAAATACTGACTGAAATACTGACTGAAATACTGACTATCAGTTATTAAAAAAAAAGATTGGAATTTTCTCACAGGACTGATTTTTTCCCCCTATATTGACACAGAATTAATGGGTAGAAGACATGCAACAGCTCCAGAGATTTTCTTTTAAATATTCCTTAGAGCATAATGGATATTCTGTGACTGTTTAATAGCAACATTAACCAAAATATTACTAAAGAGATGCATTGTAGAACATCTCCTTTGACAAGTAGCTATAAAACATAATTCTATTTAGATTATTTTAATTAGAGCTGACAAAATATGAAAACATAAACACATCTACCCAATACACAGTACTAATGAAAGTAGCAAACGGTATGTGTGAGTGCATTTAATTGCAGTTCAACAGGATATTAAAGCACAAGTGTAAATTAAAGCAGCAGAACATTCTCTATTGTCAGGAGTTTTTATGGTTTTAGACTGTCACTTCTACATGCATATTTTTTCTTGGTTGAAATTGTTTCTTTATCTGGAGAGATTCTCTAGGTTGTGTTTCCTGATTCAATACAAACATAACCAAAGATGAGGAAAAGGCTGAGATATTTAATGCCTTCTTTGCCTCTGTCTTTAATAGTCAGACCAGCTACCCCCAGGGTGCTCATCTTCTTGGGCTGGAAGAT
>JAOTQQ010000001.1:50075684-50119632 GCA_026546715.1 Gallinago undulata | reverse complement strand
AACGTGTAGACATGGCTCTTCAGGGCATGCTCTAGTGGCCAAGATTATTGGTTTGTGGTGGGGTGTTGTGCGTGGGGTTGTGAGTGTGGGGTTTAGTTGGTGGGTGGCTTTTTTGTTTGTTTTTGTGTGGGGTTTTTTTGTTGTTTGTTTGTTTTTGTGGTTTGTTTTTGTGGGGTTTTTTATTATTTTTTTTTAATGTGGTTGGACTCGATGATCTCAAAGGTCCCTTCCAACCACTAAGATTCTGTGATTCCATGATTCTGTGATAAATCATACAGAAGTATCAAAAATTTTTCATATCTGAACTTGTAACAGACCAAATTGGTGAAATACTGAGCATAAAGATAGTTCTGATACTGAACGATAGGTATATACAGTTACACAACTGAAATAAGCTTCTGAGTTCTGGAAGGTTGTCATCTATGCTCTTGAATCATTAACACAGTCCTAGGTTTGGTTTTGTACAATTCTCTCTCTGCAAAATTATCCACTGTCAGGCCTTACTGGGAACTTGAATAGGCCAAGGACTATTCCTGATAGGTAGTTCTGCTTTGAAGACTCTACACTGAAAGAAAATGAAGTTTGATAGCAGGGATGTGAACCAATCCATCCCGATCACCCTGCCCTAGTAAGTGTAATGCTTGGAAACAATAACACACTCAAAATCTGGAAGATTAAACCATTACCTGTTGTGTTTTGATGCGTATCTAACCAGATTCATAGCGTTTTCCTTTGTTTCTGTGTAGTACTGGACAGGTTTGAATTGAGTAATCCTTTATCATCATCTGAAAATGCACTGCATTACTATTACTACTACATGCATACTATGTGTAGCATACAACTTAAAATAAGCCATCACCTTGACCCTTTGAAATTTTTAATAAAGAAGTATAATGATATAAGCAATTTTCACAATTTCTGTGTCAAAATGGGAAGTTGCTAACAACTGGAAGCTGTGCTTTTTTTGAAGAAAATGGTCTTACATCCATTTTTCAACTTTTTCAGTGAAAATAACCCTTTAAAAAAATCTTTGAAAGTTGGAAACTTTTATAGCTGAGGAATAAGGCAGTCCTCTTATTTATCAAATTTGTCTTCCACAATTTGGATCTCATTTCAAGCAGTGTTTTCTCAGGGTAGGATGCTGGTGTGTCTTCAAAATCTGGTCACATCTACTAAATAGGGAAACCACTCCAAACATGTTACAGTTTTTAGCATTCAGGACTGCTACACCTCACAACCCACAGCTGCAACATGATGGCAATTAAAATGTAAGTAGAAGCCAAGGAAAATAGAAACTTGGAGAAGATCCATTCTTTCCCTTATTTGTTCTCAGTCTGATTTGTCATCTAAAGTAAGACCAGAAGTGGAAGATGGAAGGGGGCAGCAACCCTCTAACCATCGGTTACACACTCCAGTGGAAGACTCCTAAAGGAGGAGATAGTATACCATGCATAGAGGAGAACAGAACCACAAGAGCAGAAAACACTGTGAATATTTGGTACCTAGAGTAACATCACATGACTTCCTAACCACAAGCTACACAAAGGAGCTATGTGTCTGTACCATCCTTGAGTGTGTCACTACAGTGAAATGATTGAAGTAAGATAATGGGCTGTGATATTACTGTAAAAAAGTATGCACTTGCTGCTCGTGCAATATGCGAGAGGTGCCTTTCTCTAAATTAAAAATCAGTCAAACAGAAATTTCTGGGATTTGGCACTATGGTGCCATTAAAAATGTATTTAGTTTTAAAATGCATTATACTTTTAGTAATGAAAAGGATCTACAGTTAAAAATAATAACAATGAAACCATTTATCTCTTTTTTTTTTCTTTTTCTTTTTTTCTTTTTCAAATTCCCATGAGCTTGTAAACTCCATGTTGTGGCTGCTTAGGATATATTTGTTGCCAGCCACTATGTAATTTCTGCATTCTGCTCTTAAAATAAATTGAGATGCTGAGAAGTAAAATCAAGAATGTCAAGATGGTTGCTGAAACTGTCTATGTTTTATTTTTAATTGTAGTTAGAATTTAAGATAGGGTTCTATGAAATGAAAAAAAGAGGAAATTATATTACCCTATTAATGTCTTTAGCTTGTTTAACATGGTATTTTGATGCTTGACAAGGTAATTGATTCAGGAGTCTAGTAATAGTTCAGTGCAGTTTTTCACTTCTAGGTGACATAGATGAATCAAACCTAGGTCCATCATTGTTGTGGATCCGTTAAACTAAAGAGACAGATGCTTTCTTTTAATCTCTCTCCCTCCCTTCCCAGAAAAGAAGGAAGTAAAATTACTGAAAATAAAATTACTTCTACTGCAAACCAGGACATTTGTAAGCTCGAGTTTTTGCAATTTCATGGCTACTTGATCACCTTAGTTCAGATCCTATAAATCACCCTTGGCAGCAGTATTGACTGATGAGAACGTGTCAGGCCTGTTGATTTCTACAAATCAAAAAAGAGGTACTGCGGAGAGCAGTAGGTGAAGAAGCCTGCCCTCTCACAGGCTGTATTTTACCAAGAAAATGATGAATGTTATGGGATTTTATGTAAGTGTACGTGAGCAAGAGAGACAAAGATAGAAACAGAGATGGCATGTTGGAATATTGAGGCAGAGGACAGAGACTAAGAAACTGTAAGTGATGTGAAAGTTGCAATGAAGGACAATGAGAAGAATGGTTGTGACTGATGAAGTCAGTGGGAGGTAGAACCATTAGGGAGGTTGTTTGAGAGACCTTGATGGCAAAACCACAGTGAAAGCAGAGAAGCAAGTTCTGGAACACCAACAAGAACCAGCTAGGAAGAACTGGAATCATCTAGGATACTGTGAAGTGTGTTTTAGAGTAAAATAAGTAGTTTTGGAGGGAATATAGCAATAGATAGAAGAAAACTGAGAAGAAGAAAGGGAGGAAATGGAAGATGAGTGAGTAGAAAGAGAATGGGATCTTAAGAAAAAAGGAAGTTGGAAAATTTCTGAAGTGGGAGTGAGATGATCAGAGAATGAGAAGAATGAAATTGTCTAGGCAGGTACCAAAATGAGGGATTTATGCAGCCAAATGGCTACACTCATACTATGTTATGTATGTGAGATGTGGCAGGGGGAAGAGGCTACAGCCTCTTACTTTCTTTGCTAACTCTGTATTTTTTCAGCTAGCTAGAATTTGAGAACATGGGTTCAATTCTCTCTTCTGTCACATTTTCTGCATGGTATTATGCAACCAAAACCAGTTTTTACATTATGTACGAAAGCTGAAATTTGGCAGAATCTGCCAAATCCAGAATTTCCTCAGGCTCATTGGTTCTCAGTGAGTTAATGAACCATACATCTCTGCCTTCGGAGAGCTCTATACCTTAGTTCAGCATCTCTGAAATGGGGATAATAGCTCTGCCATAGTGCAGAGTAGGGTTGTGAGAATTACTTCTTTACAAACTCTGATGGTGCTATGTAGACAAATCCCAAAGATAAAAGGACGCAGAGTCACAATCTTATATTGTAGAATACTTCAATGCTGGAGAAATATTTCAAATGTAAATTGAGAAAGGAATTTTGCCCTAATCCCTCTGCTAAGTGTGAAAAATATTTGAATGATCCTTTGCATGCTCTTAGTGTTACATGCAAGTCGTAGTAGCATTACAGAATTTGCATGCAAGTTCCATTGATTAGAGCATTAAGTCAGTCCTTACTTTTTTTAATAGAAAGGCAATTCAGTATGTGTGTTTTGTTGCCCTTTCTGTTTTGCAGTGTTCAAAGTGGTATCTTTCATTGATATATATTCACTACTGGCATAGCATTCTTCTTATTATATCTGATTTGAAAGTTATTTAAATCTTCTTACTGCAATATCTTTAAATATTTTCATTGATACATTTTTGCTTTTGCATTGACAATAAGGTTTCTTCATTAGCCTGATTTGGTATGCTGTTTCAGGATAGTCTAAAGTTTTCTAGGTCTGTATTGTGATATTTAGTCAAGAAGAAATATTTTAAATTTAGCAGTCATTAAAGAGATTATATACACATAACAAGTAAATTAAATACATAAATGTAATGGATAAATAAAATCTATTTAAGGACAAATCTGCATGTGTTTATGTTGTATACATACTAGGTTGAAGTTAACACTTTCACAAAGGTTATCGATGTGTGTGCAGAGCTTCTGAGTAGTATGAGGTAGACCTGTAATTTAATGACTGACAAAGCTGGCTTTAGTACAAAGAATGAGGGACAGTTTTGTGTTTGTACAATCTCCACAGCTATAAAACCTTGACAGATCAGTACATTTCCTAGATATTATGGTATTGCATATATTAAATAGTATTCTTAGAATTATTCAGGGCCTATCTGGAGAGATCTCAAGGAGTAGCTTTGAAAGATGCAGTCCAGGAAACCAAGGTACAAGACTCCAGTAAGTGACTTGTTTATTGCTGGCCACATATTCTGCCAGTAAGGCTGGAATTTGAACAAATGAAGTAAGGTCTGCAGAGTGTATACATGTGAGCTAGAGATGGGATTCATTTTGGAACTGAAACACCTATACTTTCATCTCTGTATATAAGAATCTCTGTCTGGTATCTAATCACCCATCATGATCGGTAGAGGTGTAGGATTCAATTCAGTTGCCTAAAAACAGGCATCCACTATCATTTGAAGTGCCATAATTGTGTCTTTGACATGAACATGGAGGCTTTCAGGTAAGATATAGGGCATAAGTAGGGGAGACTTGCACTCTTCTGGATGGCAGCTTGGGGGCCAGGTGGGATGCCCCAGGGAATCTTCAGTGATCGTGGATGCCTGTGTTAAGGCAAGAGAACTAATACCAAGGTGACTGAGTGAATTGTTCTCTGGACTCTATTGATTTTATTGACTAGATCTCAATTGACTGTAATGGGAGCTTAGATACCCAGTGTAGCTGCAAATAGCTATGCTATAAATTTAGTTACCTAAATCTGTAACTGAATTTAATCCTAACTATAGAAAAAAAGCCCATTTTTTTTCTACAGTTTTTGTGCAATCTGTACTTTAGAGAGATGCAATAAACACAGACTGGTTTACTGCATGTGTGTTAGCATATATTAATGAACAATTAGCATACTTTAACAACATAACTTTTTAAAGGATGCAGAAAAGGTGCAAAAAGCTTGTCTAGTTAGCTACAGAAGCTCAGATGCTAGATTCTTATGCAATTATGTAGAAAAATTATTGGCGCATGTTGACAGATGGACCTTGTTAACTCCAAACAATATATCAGAAGTGTTATGCTGTAGAGCACTAGAGGCTGCGTGAGGTTCTGTACAGAATCCTTAGAATGGAAGACACATTAAACTGAGATATGTTTGTCTGAATTAATAAAAATAATAATGTCAAAGCCCAAAATAGTATAGGAGGTATTTTGTATTGCCCAGGTCAGCAGATGGTTTCACGTTAGCACGAACAAACAGAAAACATGTTTCTAGCTTCCATAATCACCTTTGAAAATCACTCTAGACTTATTTTATATCATTAACTTGTGTCTCCAGAGCAAATCATAGCCATTTATTGATGGGCATGGTTTCAGAATTTGCCAGCATTTGCAAATTAAACTGCTCTTTAAAAATGTTTCAGAACAGTTTTGGCGGGGTAGGGTGAGGGTGGGGGTAGGTGTTTGGTTTGTTTCCCCTCTCTATCATCCCAAGACCTTGCAGGTGGTTTTGTGACACTTTTCAAAGGTGTTACAGTAGCTTGTAATACTACACTAAGATGAAACATAACAGCTGATCATCTGTAAGTTTGTAAAAGGCCGAATGATGAATCAGATGCTGTTATTCTAACTCCAAGAAAAGGTTACACAGTTGAAGCAGTGGCTGGAAACCTGGCTGGACAAAGTCAGAGCAGTTTTTTGAAGCTGCTGAGGAAGACTGAACTAGATCATCCCAGCTGCCTTTTTATGTAGGATCTCTCGCAGTTTTTGAATAATCACAGATCCTGCAATTTGTGTTCCTTGAAGTGTCATCTTTTCAACTCAGAAGCTGAATTCCTGCAAAACCACAAAGACACCATTGCTTGGGAAAGGGCCAGGAACATGTTTTTAAATGACCGGAGATCTTTTTCAGTTTTAGAAATAATTAGGTCATTGATGAATTTGTTGTCTAGCAAAGTGTGCATTTTAGGTTTAATTAGTACACACTAATATTTTTGGTCAGATCAGAGAGTAATTTTGGCACAGGTCCCAAACAATGACTTGTAAGCAGACTGTTTGATGTTGGAGTCTGTCCCTGTTCATTGAACTCTCCCACGAAATTACTAACCCTAGGAGTCAGCTTTTCAAAGCAGAAGCTGGTTTTAATTATTAAAGAAAGTAAATCACCTCAATAGACTGTACATGAGTTCCAGATGAATGGCCAAATTTACCCTTTGCTATTTTTCTCAGTTTTAACAGGACACTGTTAGTTCTCATGGTGCTCAACACAACTTTAACAAACAACCAACATTATGAAAACCTAAGTCTATTTTTAAGTTTTTATCTGACATTCCAGTAGAAGGAATGAATTTTTAGTGAAAACAGTGTAGTTCTGTATTTGTAACACAAACATTGCAGGGCTTGTAACCTAAAAGTGAAATAGACCACAAACAAAATTGAAAATTACTCCACTGGGATAGATTGTATTTTAACAGGTAGTTTTAAGTGAGGGATGGTAAATAGCTTCATGGTCTGAAGAAGATCTTATTGCTCCCAAGGCAATAACTTGACACTAATAAGTAGCAAATTCTTGACCTTTACAAATATTCTGACCTCTTAAGCCTGACTTGCTAAAACAAGAAGAATTAAAGCACCCTTTACTCTCTTTCTCTATTTACTTTTCCACTTTAGTTATCCAAGGAAACAGTTCCCGAGATGTTTTTCAGTGTTGTGAAATAAATATACGGACAGCTATGCACCTGGATGCAGGGCCTCGTGTGTTTTGGAGAAGTCATTTAATGTTTCAGGTCATTGTGCTTGAAGCATCAAGGAGCATGGGGTCAGGGTATTTTGAGTATGGAGCCAGATGAGTGCTGCAACAGACTATTTATTATGACATTAGAAACCATCAGCGGTCCATGCCTTATCGCCCATAGCATTGAGCACTACATGTCTATACTAATAAGTAGTGCAGTGCAATGGGAACAGATCTGCATAGTGAAAAAGTTGTTGCTGACCTGATGATCACAATAATATAGATTTCAGTGGTTTTAATTTAGGCTAGCTTTAGTGTTGCTCTATGGCCAAAAAGCCATAAGGAATCAGACCATATTTTGTACAGTCCTGCAATGTAACTTACGGCGTAGATCCACCCAAAAGGAATGACATTCTCATGCTCTGAAGCTGCTCTGCAATCCAAAGCACAACCATTAGTGGGGTCAATGCAGAGGTTCACTTCAAAAGAAAATGTTTGATACCAACTGGTATCAAGTTTTTCACTATTCTGTGAAAACTTGTGAAGAAAGTTTGTTTTTCATGTAGGTTTTTTAAGCTGACACTTTTCCCTGAAGCTTTTAGACATTTCAATCTTTGAATATTTAAGGCAGCCCTTAATAAATTGAATAAACACTAGAGGGTTGCTTTGGACTGATGAGTGCTTGGTATTATTTTGTAAATTTCATTATACAAGCATCAGCGATCTAATTGTTTTGCAAGATGTACCCAGCAATGCAGCTGGTGAAGAGCTCCATTTCTTATCAAAAGATGATTGAAATTATTACATGCAAGTCTGTAAAACCATATTTTATTTTGAATTAGCTTGATTAGAATGAAGACATGCATTTTTTCTAATAAACATTAATCCAGATTTTCAGAGGAAAATCACCACAGCTTGTCATATGAAATGATTTTTACTAGTATAACTTTTGAGCCAAATAAAAACAATAAAAAGAGAGAAACCCTAAGTAAATTTATTAAATGTCAAGTAATGAAAACTATACAAAAAGTCTGTATTTTTCACTTCAAAATTCTATTTTTCTTGTAGCCCAAGCAGCGCACGTCAATAGTGTCTTCTCTGGAATTTCACCGAATGAATCACAGCCACAATTATTTTGAAATCAACTCATCCATTGGCTGTGCAAGTTTTATTTCTCCTCCTGCAATCAGTCCAGCTAATTATTCCTTTGGATCTCTGGAATACAGTGTTGAAGAGAAAGAACTTCCAGGTACAGAAAAAAAGCTTACTTTGCCTATCAACAAAGCTTTATAAAACTGTATGTCTGTGGGTTTAAGATGGAATTTCTATGGTCTTTGGTAGTGAAATACATTTATCATAAATACACATAAGTTATTCCTGATATTTTTTCTTCTGCTTAAAAAACATTTCTCATATTTCATCACTAATATTATTAAAATACACTTTTTTCTGAGTATTATATTTTGAGTAAAGCAAGCTTTATTTTACGGAAATGCCTAGAATTTAGATATTGTGTTTTATGAAATGACAATGATTCAGGTACACGTGTACTTTCATCGTTGTGTGGTCTCTAATATGACCATCAGTAAAGACAAGGAAGGAAAGATTTCTAAGTAACCTGATAATGTTTCTGCTGCAATAATGGCATCCATTAAAGCAAAACTTCAATATATTTTCTCTGAAGTATTGAATAGAGTGATAGTGTGATTGTAGCTGTGAAAGTTTTATCTGTATATAGAAGTTTACACAATGGAAATGCTTTAAAAATGATTAAAATGTTTTCCTCTTCAGGGATCAAAACTTCAGGAGCACGGAAGTATCATTAAACCATGCATTTAGCTATTTCTGTCCCTTCAAATGTCATATGCGAGGGGCCTTATTTAGGATAAACTTGTAATAGAAGAGTATAATATTTGGGAAAGCTGATGTATTGAAACAAATGTCTTTATTGCTGTCTGTGTGATCTGCAGATGGAGTTATTTCTTTTAAAGGGATACTGTATTTAAGACCTAAATAGAAGAAGATTACTATAAAATAAAAAATAATACAAATGTTGAAATTCAGTACAAACTAATCAACTGGCTTCTGTAGCATTAGTCTTCAAATGAGATGAATCCTGTACATTTCTGGTTGGTAGAGTTTTAAAATTCTGAAAACTGTTGATTTTAAATGGTTAAAAAAAATAATTAATGCATAGTTAGATAAAAGAAAAACTATATGGTTAAAGACTTGCCAGGAAGTAAGTTGAGTGAGAAATTCTATCTGTTATGATAAAGAATTAAAATTATCAGAAATTATTCATATTAGTTTTCGGGGACTGACTGTGTCATTATCTTTGAAACTAAAATAATGTGCTTATATTCATAGATATGGCAAATCTTCTCAAGCCTAACTGGACAAAATGAATTTGAATGGTATCTTTTATTCCTAGGTCTGTGGTAATTTGATTCTTTAGGTTTTGGGGTGGTTTATTGTTGTTACTCTTTTTTCTACTGTAAATCCTCTTCAGTGATCACAACTTTATTCTGGGTAATTGAACGATACTAAATATGTCTTGAAGTTTAAAAGCAAAAATAAGAAAACAGAACAGTTCATTGGAGTTAGATAAATAACTTCTGATTTCCGCTGTTGCACAATTCTGGTTAAGTTCCTCATAATATCTGGATTTGCTTTACTTTTGTCTTAGGTTAAATTTACATTAGACTGCATTCGGTAACATAATCACTGCGTTTCATTTGGTCTGAAATTAGAACTGTACATTTCTAATTTGTGGATTATTTGATTTATGGATTGAGTAGAAGCTGAATTTTTGTCTTCTCTCTGCTTAGAAAGCTAAGCAAAACTAGCAAAAGTAAAATGACTGGTTCTGAAGTTCTGGGCATCTTCTGCAAGATTTTCAAGAGTACATTTTACTAATGAAATAATTATAGTAAAAGTGTGATTCGCTCATCCCTTCTCAGATGGTTTCTATCCTAGAATTAAGTAATATATAAAGTCACAGATTAGACAGACAATAATCTGAATGAAAGCCATTAGCCTAGCACTGCCAAGTCCACCACTAAACCACGTCCTTAAGCACCACATCTATACGTCTTTTAAATACGTCCAGGGATGGTGATTCTACCACTTCCTTGGGCAGGCTGTTCCAATGCTTGACAACCCTTTTGGTGAAGAAATCTTTCCTAATATCCAAACCAAACCTCCCCTCGCAACTTGAGGCCCTTTCCTATTGCCCTATCACTTTACCTTCTTGGCCACACTGCTGGTTTGTATTCAGCTGCCTGTCAACCAGTGCCTACAGATTCCTTTCTGCAAGTCAGCTTTGCATCCACTCTTCCCTAAGCCTGCAGTGCTCCGTGGGGTTGTTGTGATCCAAGTGCAGGACCCAGCACTTGGCCTTGCTGAACCTCATGCCACTGGCCTCGGCCCATGATCCAGCATGTTGAGATGCTTTTGTAGAGCCTTCCTACCCTCAAGCAGATCAACAGTCCCACCCAACTTGGTGTCATCTGCAAAGTTACTGAAGGTAACTGAAAGTTACTCAATCCCCTTGTCCAGATCATTGGTAAAGATATTAAAGAGAGCCAGCCCCAAAACTGAGCCCTGGGGAACACCACTCATGACCAGCCGCCAACTGGATTTAACTTCATTCACAACTCTTTGGGCTGGCCACCTAGCCAAGCATGCTCCCTTCCAAGCCATAAGCAACCATTTTCTCCAGGAGAATGCTGTGGGAAATTCTGTGGTGTCAAAGGCTTTAGTAAAGTTTAGGTAGACAACATCCACAGCCTTTCCTATGTCCACTAAGCAGGTCACTTTGTTACAGAAGGAGATCAGGTTAGTTAATCAGGACCTGCCTTTCATAAACCCATGCTGACTGGACGGGATCACTGGGTTGTCTTGTATGTGCTTCGTGATGGCACTCAATATGATCAATATGATCTGCTCACTGGGACCTCCTGGTTAGCCAGGACTGCTGGTACATGATGGGAAGTGGCTTGGTGAGCACTTCTGCCAGTTCTCTCAGTACCCTCAGGTGGATCCCATCTGGCCCCATAGAATTGTGTATGTCTAAGCAATGTTGCTAACCGTTTCTTCTTGGATTAGAAGGGGTTCATTCTACTCCCTGTCCCTGTCTTCCAGCTCAGGGGGCTGGTAAACTGGAGAACAACTGGTCTTACTATTAAAGACTGAAGCAAAAAGGCATTAAGTTCATCAGCCTTTTCCTTACCCTTTGTTACTATGATTCCCCCTGCATTTGCTAGAGGATGGAGATTCTCCTTAGCCCTCTTTTTGTTGCTAATGTATTTATAGAACTATTTATATAGTCTTCTATGGCAGTAACCAGTACGGCTTTGGCCCTTCTAATTTTCTACTTACATAAACTCACGACCTCCCTGTAGTTCTCCTGAGTTGCCTCCCCCTTCTTTGCAAGGTCATAACCTTTCATTTTTTTCCTGAGTTCCAAACAGAGCTCTCTTTGCTGCCAGGCCAGTCTTCTCCCCTGCCAGCTTGTCCTTTGGCACATGGGGACAGCCTGCTCCTACACATTTAAGATTTCCATTTTGAAGAATATCCAACCTTCCTGGCCTCCTTTGCCCTTCAGGGCTGCCTCCCAAGGGACTCTGTCAGCCAGGCTCCTAAACAGGCCGAAGTCTACCCTCAAGAAGTTCCAGGAATGGTTCTGCCAACCCCTCTTTTTACTTCTCCAGGAGTTAACAACTATCATTTTGTGATTACTGTTCCCAAGACAGCCTCCAAACGTCATTTTATCCACAACCTTCTCTGTTCACAAACAACAGGTCCAGCGGGGCACCTTGTCTAGTTAGTTTCATCACCAGCTGCGTCAGGAAGTTATCTTCCACACACTCCAGGAACCTCCTAGACTGCTTCCTCTCTGCTGTGCGTGCTGTAATTATACAAGAGACAAGCAGTACTAATGTGTAAAGAGAATACCAAAATCCAGAAAGAACACATCAAAGTTGTCTTTCTTGAAAAAGTCTCTGAGGCTTGTCTCTTACCTAGATTATTAAAAGCTGAATCTTGAATAATAATTGTCAGCAAGGAACAGCAGAAGCAATGTTCTCCTACAGCTTTTTTTCTGCTTTAGCTAGCTATTGTTTCACTGAAAGGCTCCTTGTTCCTTTTCCAGATCTACGGTGACAACAATTATAATTCATCGTATGTCTTGATTATAATCCTCTGAATTGCCAATTCATGGAAGAATTGCACCTTGAAAGAATGTTTAATTCAATAATAACTGAAGATTTATGTGCATTTGAGTGTTTCCTTCTATATTATATTCTTGGGCATTTATGTCTCATGTTTTTTTAAAAATCTTCATCAGCAAAAAGCAACAAATTATTTTTTCAGGCTTATCAAGTTCAAGTGTCTTCTGGCTGATCAGAAAGAAATGATATAAGGAAGGAACCCATTTTCATAGCGACTGCAGCTAGTAGTTTTTTGTTGCCTTCCTTGAAACAATCAAAATGCTTTTTACAGGATTTCTAAATTAGGAGCTACCATCTAAATAAGGCATTGGTATTTTCCTACTTAGTTTCAGTGCTTTTTGTGTTTTCTTCAGGAAAATTGCAATGATTCATTATCATTCAGATGAGAACAGGAGACGAACACAACAAAATAATTATTCTAATTCTAAAGTCTTCAACATTTTACCTCTACTCAATAGTCTGTTACCAAAGAAGGACCAATCTCTTATAACTTTTGGTGGATTAGAAAAAAATCCTTTTTGTATTTGGGGATAGCTGTTTTACTCTTGGTGTTTGCTAATTCCCTACATCCCCTGATTTGAAACAGGGATCCTGATTTTCAAGAAATGTATTTCTATCAAGTAGAAAACCACTGAACTCTACTGCACTATATTATCCGGCTGACAGCGTATGAAAACATTTTCTGATTAATTAGCTGGAGATCAGTCCACATGTAATGGTAAGTATGTGCATTAGCTTTGGGATCAGATTGCCTTGAGTATAAACTAAATCCTGTATGTTGCCTGTGTGGATGGGAGAAGATATCTTAATATCAGGCTGCCTGCAACTAAAATGTAAGGATTAAGATTCTGTTATTTGTTTTGAACTCTAACTTGTGGAAGAAGCTGCAACAAGTTGATGGAAACTCTTCTCTCACTCCAGTATGCATAGGGCAGTCTGTAAATGCAGCTTTGCTGTGGCCTATTTTGACAACTTTATTTGCAGCAAGAACACTGACTTCATAGAAGTGTTCTTGAATTCAAAGTGGATGATCTTGCTTTCATAGCATTGCATTCCACCTCAAATTGGAGATCAGTGGATCCAAATAATGTCAGCTGCTAACATTAAATTTTCTGTACAAAAAGTGAGTCGATTCCATTGCACAAGAAAGTCATGATTGTATGTAACTCTGTTATGGCAAGATGCTAGTAATTTTTTTGATCATCTGAATACATGATTAGTAGGTTATGTGCAACAACACACATGAAAAATTAAAGACATGATAATCAGGTGAAGAGGTTTTTGTGAGATGTTCCTCATATAATTTTGGCTGTGACAAACCACTAGATGTGCAAGATCATTCACTCCAGGAGAGGGCAGTCTGGGCTTTCAGGGAGATACCTCTCTAATTTAGCTCTATGCCTTGCTATATACATCCCTGAAATTCTTTGGAAACTGTAAATCTTAAGATAGAAGGCAACAAAATCGTGGCCATCTTGGTAACATCAGCTTGGCACAATCAGCACTTGCAGCTGAAATTGTCACTCTGTATTATTTTATTTTTCATTTCCTCTTTATCAGTTAGAATTATGGATCTTTCTCTAACCCATATTAACTTCAGTATGTCTTCTTGTACTGAGTATAATTGGGCTGTGAAATTAAAAAGACATTTCTGCAGATATTCTTGTTCTGTTTCAGATCCAAAAATAGATCTGTACTCAGATGCATGTATGCAGCAAAAATGTCAGCAGTTGTCTCACTGCAATCTTTATTTTCAGTCCATGAAAATCTTCAAATTTTCAATAAATTCTGTATACCATTCATTGTAAAAGAGCATACAGTTTTTCTCTCATCTTTTGGCACCTAAAGGTATTTACTGAGTTTATGTCTTAGTTTCAAAGTCTGTCTCTACTGTAGGACCTTAATGTAACTCTCACTTTTACATGTCATGTTTTCCGACTATGAGTAACATTATTTCGTTCATCAAAGAAGGCTACATTGGTCCTTAGAACAGTCCAGAATGTACAATTCAATAATTCAGTGGACTATAATTTTTTTCTCTTCTACAATGAAAAAGTAATATTTGAGTCACACTTTAGGTTTCTTCTAAAAGTGCCTTCAGATCTTTTTTTAAAGTAAATAGCAGATCCCATTGTTTTGTCTCATAAGTCTGGTTTTTCTGAAGAAAAAGCAGCCCTACGCTTAAAGATAAGCTGGCAGTTTTATCTTTCTCTTTTGAGAGAATCAAGACATTCCACATATAAATATGGCTGTTAGAAAGCATTAGAAACTTGGTTCAGTGGTCTGTTCTAAAATTCCTGGCTATGCTGCATCCCTAGATACAGTCAAAACTTATACTGTTGCAGGAATGTTCCTTTATGTGACATTAACAAAGCTGCTATATGAAGTAGGTCACATATTTGTCAAACTTACTTTCTTGTTCAAATATCTCATATATTAGGATCTGATATGAAAAGATTAAACTGTAATGTTTATGTAGACTCTTCAAGCCTTGTTTCTTCAATTATAAAAAGTTTTGGAATTACTCGAAGTGAAATATAAGATGAAATAAATGCAAAGAAAAAAGAAAATACCTTTTATTGCTGGAGCGTATTTTTAGGTGTGCTACATGTAAGTTCCAAGTTACACGGTCTTTGTCTGTTAACACCACTTTACTAATTATCAAAAGAACACTTGGTTTTCCGGTGACAGAGGAAGGGGGAAATATTGGCATGTAGTGAAATAAGCATAATCAACAAATGCTGGTAAATAAAGCATTCCCATATCCTGTATATGGACACCTGCACCTCCTGTAAGGGAACATCTCAAAAAATTAGTATTATGTGCCTGTACCGATCTATCATTGACTGAGAATGCTCTTCCAGATGAAATGTCTGAGAAGGTCAAACTCAAGCTCTCTTTTCTCTGGTTTTTCATTTTCTTTATCATCTTCTTGATTACAATACAACAAAATTTGCCAAGGTATTCTTCAAACCAGGTCATTTTGAGCCAATTCATCTCTGAAGATTATCTGGTTTATAGCCAAGTTCAACTGAGTGCAGTTAGTAAGATGTAGTAGAGCTATTCCAGAAACTGCTGCTGGAAATAATAGTTGCTACTGTCTCAAACAATTTCTTTTTTGTTCTAATTAAGTTGTCCAGCAGATGTAGCATGTTAAGGTCTCCTTATGTTGCCCTTCTTTTTGCTGCTTCTAATTTCAGCCTTCGCACAGTTATCCAAGGCAAAGATACAGTCTGTCCCACAGGAACATACTGTAGAGTAGAGTTAATTAATATTATAAACTTCTGTTTGTCAACTGTTATTGCCTTTACACCTTCCAGTTTCAAAACAACGTACTTCACAAAGCTCATTGTAATTATATCTCTCTGTTAACAATATGTCAACATGCGCTATATAATGTCCAAAAATCTGATAGCAGAAAGATCAAGTAAAGTGACACCTGGAAAGCTGTAAATGAAATTAACTCCTATAGTTCCATTCAAAAGCAATATTTTTTTTTTTTGTGTAAGACGCTGATCTTCTGTACTAGTGCTTCCATGAAATGTTACATTCAATGAGTCTCTAAATCCCATGCCACTTGAACTTAAAAGTAGTCTTGTTGGAGATAGTTATATTTTTCCAACTTAAACTTCATTACATTGTTACCTAACTCTTCAGTAATGCCTGTACAGTGTTATCTTTCTATCTTTTTTCAGGCTTAAATGAATTATCTGGGCTAAACCCACATAGTGTGAACCTGCTTTCCAAACACTGTCTCACATGTCACTAAGTATGTGAATATTTTGATTCTGAAGTCATTAGTAAACTACTATGAAAATAAAACAGTTTGAAGCAGGCATATTGAAAGAATAAAACTGCAGATGAGTCTGTAAGTCCTGTTCTCAGATATAGCATTGGATGTGTTAATAAAACAAGAAATGACATGAACAGCTAATCTGTGTTCAAATTAAATTCTGAACTGTCTGACCACACATGGATAAGCATGTATTGAGCAATGTGTGTGCCTATCTTTCATTCAAATGGCTATTCTTCTGAGGATGTGCTCTTTTCCCCCACATTATTTGCTTACTGTGCAAATTAGCATTTCTTGACAATATGGGGCGGGGGTGGGGGGGAGGGGGAAATCCCATGTAATATGTGAAATACAGTTACTGATTTTGAAAACCTAAATTGTTAGGCCTCAGTCTCGCAAGCAGGAAGGTAGGAAAAAGAGCAAGGCTGTGATGATGTTGCAGATAAGAATTTCTTAGAGACTGTCCTAAAATTGGAGAAGATTTCCTTCAGGATCATTAGGAACACTAAGGATATTACACCACGGTTGGCTTCAGGTATTAGCTGTTTCTTCAACTCTTTTTTTGCTGCTAAGGTAAACATAAAGTAATGTATGCTTTTTTTGTGTACATGTCTATTTTGGCTATTAAAATCTGTTACACTTCATTTAATTGTACACATCCTTCTCTTGTGAAATGACAGAACAGACATGTAACAGTGGTTCATCACATCATAAAAAGTTTTCCTGAAGGAACATCAGATATTACAACAGTAATCCTATAAAGATTTTTTTAAAGGGCTTCTTTGGAGGAACATGTTACAAATGCAATTATTAGAAGCAATATATTTTAATTTTTGATTATATAGATCTGATGTGCATTTTTCCAGTTATAATAATTATCCTGACATGTATGGCAAAGAAAAAATATGTTATGTAATGTTTCATTTACAATTCTTAGCCATTTCTAGAAGCCCAGTAACTATAGGCAATATTCATATTTGTCTGATTTTCATCTCAGTTAACTCTTTTCTTTGTTGTTTAGGATACTTTTAATAAGCTTGAAGTGAAATAACTCCTTAACTTGTAGTGGGACCATTTGCAGAGACAGATCATTTTAGTCTTTAGGCTGTCAGCATGTCTTATATTGTTCCCTTATCTTTCCTTTGGACATTTTGTAAATAAGCTTGACCGAGCTCTGGAGGGATGCTCATGAAAACTTCATCAGTCAGAAGAATTGTCATTGCAAGGCTATGAGAAAACAGCACTAGGATGCTTTAGTCTTTGGTTCCCCACAGTATTGTTTGTGATACAGTTTTCTTTCACTCTGTGAATGCATTTAAGCTGATTATGGCATTATTTAGAAGATTCTATCTTACATTTAAATCTGTTTTTCTTTTCTTGTTATCGTGTCCTCTTATTCATATTTAATCGCTTTTCTGCTTCTTCTCCTTACCAGAATGTTTATATCTTTTAGAAAGCTTTCTGCTCATCAGCTATATTTCTGAGCCCTATGTGAGATATTTGGAACTGAGGGAAATGGCAAAAATGTGCCTGTTCTTTTAAAATAACTTTTAGGCTTCTGAGCATATTTAGTGACCTCCTGTTTAAAATAAACCACACAACTCTCTGTATTACACATCAATCACTAAAAAATAGTTTTATGTTTTCTTTCCTTCTAAGACCATTCTGAAATAAAAGACAATTTTTCTCTTTCTTACTCTCTGTGCATCTAACTCAACTACATCTTTTTCTGTTTGCTATCCAATTTTAATGCTCCTATCATGTTCTGTAATAAATCTCTCTTTTTATGTTGTTCCACACTGTGCAAAAAAAAAAAGGGGGGGTTGTATTGAGGGGGTGGAGGAGTAGGTGGAAAAAGTCTCCTGTACTTTTGGTGAATTTCCAACAACTGGTCTTACTCATTAGCTAATTAAGGTATTTTATGAGCAGGTCTAGTTGAACAATGTAAAGGAGACACATATCAGAGTATACTACAGGTGGTAATATTCTTGCAAAAAATGAAAGTTTGATGCCATTTAGTGAAAGGAGAAAACTGAACCCAGATCTCCTTCATTCTGGAACAGCTATTATCATTTTGTCTAAAATGGAGATGACACCATGAGTTCCAGAATTTTCATTCTAGCCTCAAAACCCTTTTTTTTTCAGTAGAAATTAGTATATAAATCTAAGACAATTTCATGAATTTTAGTTTTAGAATCATAGAATCATTTCAGTTGGAAAAGACCCTTGGGATCATCAAGTCCAAACATCTACCCTACTCTACAAAGTTCTCCCTTATGCCATAACCCCCAACACCACATCTAAATGACTCTTAAACACATCCAGGGATGGTGACTCAACCACCTCCCTGGTGAGCCTATTCCAATGCCCGACCACTCTTTCTGTGAAAAATTCTTTCCTAAAGTTCGGTCCCGGTTGGAGCTTGAAGCCATTCCCTCTGGTTGTGGTCACAAATTACCTGCGGGAAGAGACCAGCATCTACCTCTCTACAGTGTCCTTTCAAGTAGCTGTAGAGAGCAATGAGGTCTCCCCTCAGCCTCCTCTTCCTCAAACTAAGCAGCCCCAGCTCCTTCAACCGCTCTTCATAAGATTTATGCTCCAGGCCCTTCACCAGCTTCGTTGCCCTGCTCTGCACTCGCTCCAGCACCTTGATGTCTCTCTTGTATTGAGGTGCCCAGAACTGGACACAGTACTCAAGGTGTGGCCTCACCAGTGCTGAGTACAGGGGGAAAATCACCTCCCTATTTCTGCTGGTCACACTATTTCTAATACAAGCCAGGATGCCATGGGCTTTCTTGGCCACCTGGGCACACTGCCAGCTCATATTCAGTCGCTTGTCAATTAGAATCCCCAGGTCTTTTTCTGCCAGGCAGCTCCCCAGCCACACTTCCCCAAGCCTGAGGTGGTGCATGGGGTTATTGTGGCCCAAGTGCAGGACCTGGCACTTGGCCTCATTGAAGCTCATACCATTAATGTTGTCCCGATGATCCAATCCATCTAAGTCTCTCTGTAGAGCTTCCCTATCCTCATGTGAATCAACACTCCTGCTTAACTTGGTGTCATCTGTGAATTTGCTGATGATACATCTTATGTCCTTACCTAGATCGTCAATAAACATGTTAAACAGAAATGGTCCCAACACTGAGCCCAGAGGCACACCACTTGTGACTGGCCACCAGCTGGATTAAATCCATTGAGCACCACTGAATATGACTAAATAGATCCTACTATAAACCAAGATGAAATATTTATGTCTGTTTTTTCCTATGTTATTGAATAACTTCTATGCAGTAATTAGTTTGATAGTTTGTAATTTATAGATAAGAGTTCAAAAAGATACTGGCAAGTCTGAAAAAAAATAAAAGTGTTCCTTGCTCTCAGGAGCATTTCTACGTTTTGGTAGAAATAGATAATTGCACAAATTCAGGATATAACAAATAATATAAATTGAAGCTGTAAAAAGATTTCTTTGAAAATCTATAGAAACATTATGTTATATGTAATTTTGGACTTGGTCATACAAGTTCTGTTTAAGAGTGTTTATTTTCTATTTCGAATTGTAATGCAGCTCTAACTGTAAAGTAGTATAAATTGAAAGCATGGTTTTTTTCACTTCTAGTTTTTACATAGAGAGAGACTTGTTATCTTAGAGTTATGCAGAGGACTCACTGAGAGTCTGAACTTATTCAGATGAATAAGATCAGGGGCAGATGGCCATGGCTGGGAAAGATACAAAGCTACACTCTGAAAATATGTCAGAATTATCAGAGACCTGAATGAATAAATTGTCATAAGTTTGACAAAACCAGAAGGACATGAAATAAAAGGCATTAGAAAGGTTGGCCTGAGTAAGAGTAAAGGCTTATCTACCCTGTATCATATTTGACAATGACCAAATATGAATGCCTTTGGGAAAAGTGTAATTGCAAAAAAATTACATACTGATACTTAAGAATATAATTAGAGCCTTCAACTATTTTCAGCCTATGGTCCTCCCAAGCCCAGAGTCCTCCTGGATGTTTCCTGTGTATTATGTAACCTTAGTAGATTTATGTTCTATGAATCTATCCATTCTCCATTGAACCCATGTATAATTTTTGTACCCACTAGATATTATTGCAAGGAGTTCCCCAATTAACTGTCTAATCCCCATGAAGGAGTTGCACCTTTTGTCTCCAATCACTTAAAAATTCAGAAAGCTGAAAAGTGGGTTCATTTTTTAAGTTCTACCATTTTCATTTGTGTGACCTACACCCAGCAGATTGTGACACTAGCTGATGCCAATTTTCTGCATTTCAGCAGCACTGTTCATAGAACTAAGATTGTTAATTCCTGAGATACAGAACATTTTCTTTTGGATCGTGAGGGTCTTATTCCCACTTTTGTTGATATTTTGTAGAGCTCATTAGTGCCTATTTACTGTTTGTTTATGTACAAGAATGAAAATATTGAAGACTTACTCTGTAGCATCATTATTTACGTGTGTTATTTCTTAATATTTAAGTACCCTGTTAAGCATGAACTCTGGGTCAATCTTGTACAGATCACAAGGAACAGTATTACTCATCTATTAAGGATTTTATATATTTTTAAGAAAATATTTAAGAATTACTGTCTCTAGGTATATCTTATAGGAATAGCAGGATTCTTTATAGCCCTCCCTCCCCAGAACCCATTGGCAACAGTAGAGGCAACGCACATCTTATGTCCTCAAAAAAATCAAACATAGACTTCTACAAAGTTTTACCAAGGAGTTCCTGTTATACTTCTGATGATCAATAATTTGTAATGCTGTCTGCAGTCTCTTTTTTAATGCATCAGTTAGCTTGTAGCTTTGGTAATAAGATCTGTACTTCTGGTATCAGTCAGGCTTTAAGTGGCTGCAGAGAAGTACATCCTTGCACAAATGTTTGCAAGATGCTTATTTGTCAAGAAACATGCAAAATATCTGAAAATCCAAACACACAAAAATAATTTCAGCATAGCATTTTGAGTACCACTTTAATTAAAATCTAGTTTAGTTTAAATTCAACTTAGTTGAATTGTCTGGGGCCCACTATGCTTGCTTTTTTTAAATTTAAGTTTTTCTTTAAATATAATGCTCCCCTAGCAGCTTTTCATTTATGAAGCTATGAAGGTATCATATATATATATATATATATATATATTCATGCTTGAGAGCTGTCTTGTTGCTGTTATGCTTAGCTTACATGTGCTATAATCAGGAGAAAGGTAGATGTAGATTTATTTGGTTTTAATATTCACTGGATTTCATAGAATACTATAAAGTAATACTATAATTCAATAACAACTTGATATTCTAGGACAAATATTTCAACAAAAAATGAATAAAAGTTAATTCACTTTTTTGTTACTAATTTTGGTGTTTTCCGTAGCAGGACAGTGGGGTGGTTGTTGTGGATTTTTGTTTCCAATAAATGGATTTAAAGGTTTAAAATTCTATACTTACCTATGCAACGGGCCACTAAGAGGTAGTTTAATATTGTAATTACTAAGGCAAAAGTAAAAACCAGGTATCCTGCAAATGAATCCTATATATCTTATACTTGCTGGATCTTACAATGTTTGATGTGGAAGAACAAATCATGTGTATTTTCTGCAAAAAAAAAATCAACAAAGGTACAGTGCTCTCATTGAAGTGCCCATCTTCCCATTTAATTTCACCTAGAAGGAATACAGTTCATGCACTCTGAGATTGCTCCAGGATGTGAACCAAAACACAATAAATGGGAACTGTCAGGACATTTCCCATTCAAACTAAAACGTTCATTTGGATGCACCTGTAAGCCTTCAGTATAAATCAGTTCTTATTACCCAGAGAGAAAGAATCAGAAGAATGAAAACAATGAGAAAGGAGAGATTCTGAATATTTCAGGTATAGAAAAAGCTCTATTTGTCCCTTTTACCATGTCATCAGAAGCCCTGACTATGAGGTACAGGTTTTGTAAAAGCCAGTTTCATTGTTTTGCTTTTCTTTTCTGAGATAAATTCCAGTAAAGCCAGTTAAAACCATGAATATTCAATTATTTGAATCCCTTCAGTTAGGATAACCCCAACTGCTTGCTAGCTCACTGCAATCCCTCTGAAAAAGTGAGATGATACTCATAATTGTCCTCTTTTTTCTTCTCCTGTGAAATTCCTCCTATGCCATCTTCATAAGCAAGAGAAAGATGACACTGAAAAAGAAAGAAAGTGAATAATATAATAAAAAAGAAAAATACTGCTAAAAATACAGGTCTGGGGAACAGGGAGAACTGATTTCCCTTTTATTACTGGGCATTTTTCACAAAGTTAAAAGCATACATTATTTCTTTTGAGCAACGTGGACCGCCTGGACTATACTACACCAAGCTTTTTTGTAGTTTAGGTGGTAGTTTTATAGCATGACCACTGAATAATAAATATTCATCACAAATTTTTTTCATATGGTCTGTCCGTCTTTCCTGTTCCGAGTGATGTATTCACCTTCAGAGTTTACCGTATTCTAATAATTCCTATAGGCAAAAAAACCCTGGCAATGTCATTCCAAGTCAATGGAACTGACAGCCCACATCTGCCTACATGGTGTGTCTACATGTTGTCAGGGGAAGTTCTCCATGGATTTACTCAGAAGTACTCAGAGAATTTAGTCAAGCAGCTCCATTTTGGTGTATCTGGTCCTGGCCTCATCTGCTCATCTTCATGATTTTACTCTACAGCAAATGTTAAATTAATCTACTTCACAGTGAAATAAAGCTGGAGTACTGTTCCTTACTATTCATGTATAATTACTAAGAGTATACTCATGGCTAGTTACTATAAAAACATTGATGCTCAAGAAACATGATGACCCTTACCATGTAGAATTTGAAAAAGGGGTAATGGTAATGTCACTAATTTCACTTAAAGATAAGTTGAGCAGCACCAAAGTTCTAACTGACTTGCTTAATTTTGAATAAAAAATTTGGAACAGACTGTTTTCAAGTTCCAATCAAGTGTCATAATCATGCTTATGATTATTTCAGGAAATAATCAGACATGGTTATTTCAGGATTTCAGAAAATTCTGAATGGGTATATTCTTTCTCAAGAACATTCTTCCACAGTATAGCAGCAATTGAAACATCACCTATAGCAACAGTAGCCATGGGGAAATGTTTTTTTCTCCAGCAGTGAAAGCAAACCACTATCACAAAATGTTAGTACATACAGTTATATCAAAGCAAAAATATCACACGATGGTGTTTATCTGGAAACTTTAAATGCATATTTTAGGGCTTTAGATTTTTAAATGACACTTTTTGAGTTCATTAATGTCATGTATTTTAGTCTAGACTATTCTGCCTCTTATTACTCCATGGATGACATTAGGTTGCTTTAAATATTTCTATCAACTACATAAATAATCAGCAAAATTACTTTAGCAAGTATCATATAATTTTTATCATATAGTTGTTTCCTTTCTTCACCTATTGGGATTTAAATAATCACAGATTATTATATCTTGAATCATTTTTTAACTTCTTATAATCAGATATTATATTGTGTTCTCCTTATGACAGTTTATTTATTTTTATGGGAGCTATATGCATTCTTTTAGGACTTTAGACACCCAGCTTGGTTATTGGATATGCATTTGCCTTCTGTTCCTTTGCATCACAACCTATAAGACCATTCATGCTACTAAACACCATATTCATACACTGATACTGAGCTACAGTAATTTCAACTAAAGAAAAACCCACCAATCCGTCTGTGTATAATTAAGTTCTGCTTCAACACCACAGACAACAGATCTTCTACAATTAGCATCCTATCTGTAAGAAAATCAAGCTTAAAGAATTATTACTAAGTTCTGTCATTAAAGTAGTTTTAGGAAAGAAATAATACACGAAATAGTAAAAGTATGTTAACTACATTTCACAGCTATTAGTGGTTTTAGTTCTGAATCTGATAACCCAAAGATAACAACACTGATGATACAGGGGAAAAAAAAAGTTTCTGAGCAAAGCATTTTTTATCTAATAGAAATATATTTCTTAGCACTCATTATACCCCTCCCTCATTTATTTCCTGGAAATGTGAGAACTAAGTGTGAAATAAAGATATGGCAGTAGGTCCAGTATTTTTTGTAAGTAAGTGTCAAAGATATGATTACACTGAATCTGATAAGAAATTTAAAAGTATTTTGTATACTGTCACTTGTCAAAACTGCGAGAAAGAGAAGAAAAATGAGATAAATAGCTCAAAACCAAGAGAGAAGAGAAAGAGAAAACAAAGAGTCAATATCTTGGTGGTTAAGATACTTATCTATGCTATAAAATCCTTCTTTAAAGCACCTGGGCTGAGCAGGGATTTAAACCTCTGTTTTTCCACATCACCAATGAATAGCTCAAACTCCTAGTCTTTTGGGTTCATATGTTCTCTAATTTAATCCATAAATTCTTTTCTGGAACTAATGAACTAAAGCATTATGGAAACCAACAACTATATGTCATGAATCTTTTTTTAGATGAATTAATATTTTCCACCAAAAAAGGCAGAAAGTTATGAGAAAAGGTCCTAAATTATCCTTTTCTTTAAAATCCACTAAATGCAGCTACATTATCTTACAAGAGAGGTAAAATAGATGGCTACTGTTTTTTAAAGGATATAGTAAATTTTTCTACATGCTACCACTCATTCATTCATAGTCTGAAAAATTAATTAGCCTTTTTATAAAGGAATTTTAATTACATGCTGTAGTTACATATTCTATATTATTCTTTGAAGTCACTGTATAAACCCAAATCTGCAAATATATTATGCAAAATAAAATATTTGGTAAGATATCTATGGTTGTGACTGTCTTCAGAAGATGTCACAGAACACCTAATACTGACAATATATACAGTTCAGTAAGAAAATGCATTTTAAATGCTGATTACCAGTTAAAATTCTCTAGGGGCCTGATCCAAAGCTTACTGGTATCAGTGGGAATATTCATCCTGAGTTTAGCAGAATTCAGATAGAATCAGACTTCAACACATTAAAAATTACTAGTAGAAGAGCTTTTTCTTACTAAAAATGCTGGAGACAAATACATTAGCTGAAAACCAGTGGGATATCATTCTGAATTAAATCTGTAATTCTAAAGTATGTACCTGATAGGTCATAACAGTGATTTAAAACAGATTTGAATTGGACTGGCACATTTAACTGACAAGACTTGGGATTATTCTGTGCTCTAAAAAAACATTTAAATCTGCATGCTTCCTGTTTTTCTAAGGCTAGAGATCAATTTGGGGCATTTTAGCACAGTACATCACTTATTTCTGTTTCAGGTTCTAAAATTGCTTTGAAGTATATGCCAGAAGCAAAATTATTTCTGCCCATAGATGAAATAACTCATCCTCTGGTTTCCTTAGATGTGGAGTCAATCTCTGCTCGGGAAAAATATCATTTTTTAAAATAGAATAATATAAAACTCCTAATTTAAAGTTTAGCACTTAGCATTCGGGAAACATTATGGGCTAAAATGTGGCACATAGTCACAAGCTCTTCCGATGGAGGCACATCAAAGATGGTCTGTCTCAGTTGGCCACAATCTGCTCTTGGAAACAGGAGAAAGAGGAGGGTCTGTTGATCATTCCTTGTTATGCCAATAAAGAAGTTTACTTGAATCCTGCTGGATAGGTGGTTATTAGAAATGCATGGGGGTGTTTGAAAACCTTGTTCTATTTCCAGTATTTTTTTACCCTTTCTTAACAGTGCAAATTCATGCAAAATAATTTGAGCTTGTTACCTCCTTGCCTGGTATTCTCAGATATGTAATGTATAACATGCCAGAAGAAAAGAGGATCAGTTTATCTATGCTTCAGTTCCTAGCATGAAAAGAGTTTAGGGAGAGTTGCTGTCTGCTGTTCTTGAACAGCTGTCTTGCTAGCTGGTGTAAGGTCTTGTGGCAGGCTTTCACACATACACAGTGATCAGGAGCAGTACACAGTCTGGCCCTGTGTGGATTCAGAGCAGTGTATAAATAGAAAATGTAAAATTATATTTGAAAGAGACATTTAGTTCAGACCATCACAGCTATAGTCACATTACTACTATCCGGTTTTCACTAGTTTTCTGCATAGCTCTGAATTCTGAAATAACATCAGATCATTGCAATGAAGCATTATGTCACCATCTTTATCACTGATATGCTGAGGGTCTATTGTATCTTCCTATGGTAGTACAGATTATAAGGAAATTTCATATAAAGTTAAGGCAGGACATGTTACCACTAAAGCTGGAATCTCTGGATCATGCTGGAAACAGTTCTAGAGTTGTCCCGGATACAAAAAAGGTTTCATAAGTGGCTAAAGTGGATCTTTGAAGCTATTTACTTTGCCACTCTTTTATTTACAACCTTCCCAGCTTTAGTACAAATCCCACAATCGCTTCCTGCTTTGAGGTTGCTTTTAATGACCCACTATTGGAGCTTTTGTCTACATAAAACATTAGTGAATTTGGATGATGATACAAAATCTGAAGTACAGTTGAGAATATATTAAACATGCAGAAATTAATCTTACATTCTTTTCTGAGAGTCCAGATCTCTGTAGTGAGTAAACTGGATGTACTGATAAATGCTTTAGAATACCATGTATGAGAAAGTATAATAGACTAGAAGATGCTTATCCAAAATTGAAACATGTTTGCATCATTTAATTGCATGTGGTGTAATGTTCGGGAAATGAAAGGATATAGAATATTCTGTTATGGGATTATCTTTTGATGACTTTGAAACTCTGTCTGAACCCAGAAATGCACAGTAAATGTGAAGGCTCTTTTGAAAAATGTGGTTAACAATAGAAATTTACCTTTCCAATGAGGTATTCACTAAAGCTGTTTGAAGCTCAAAGCCTGAATAAGCAAAACAGACGCAAAAGTTGTCCCAGTTACAGTTCAAGTGTGATTCTGCATATTTATTTATAATTAGATAGCATATTGGAATTCTAGAATTGTGATAAAGAAAGATTCGGTGAAAACTGTGCTGCCCTGGTATTTTGCAAAGAGTTACTGAAAATAAGTTAAGTGTGAAGCATTTCCCAGATGGTAAAAATTCACTCCAAGGAATTTAAATTGATACTCAAAATGTTGCTGTGTTCATGAAGCTTCTTTTGCATCTTTAAAAAGAAAATTGCAATGTACTCTAATCACTGCCAATTGTACTGTGATTTATTACAGAGAAGATTAAATGAACATAAAAATTGCAGGTGGAAATTTGATCTTTGCTTGCATTAAAAACTTGCGGCATAATATCCTCATCTTGTGAGTTTTGACCTATTTCTTCTATATTATCATGAAATTGAGCTTTCTTCAGGGAAATATCAGTGAAACATCATCATGCCCTTACGAAACAACTGTCAGTGTTAATTTAGTTACAGAGACATTTCTTTCAGTGGAAGCAAGATTTCTTATAGTCTCTTGATGTAAGTATTAGTTTCTAAAAAATATTTTTAATCAAAGGATTCATTATTGTGTTTGAAATATTTGAGTACATTTAGAATAACAATCTAATAGAAATCTTTCATAAATTCCTTAACATTGCAATAGACTTACTGGCTTAAATTGTTTTGCTGTCTAAAGTTTTCAGTTGAGGGTTACCACTGGACTTTTTTTTCCCCAAATTTTCCATGACATTTTGTTATCTAACATTTGATATGTGCATTATGCAAACTGAGGCAGTGCAAGTAATGCTCACTTGCTTAATGAACAGAAACATACAGATTTAATTTGGCACTATCAGCACAATAATCAGAAATAATTCATATAATAAATAGCAGATTCTTTGTCAGATGTGACTTACATTTAAAAAACAAAATTAAGTGCCTCTATAATTAAAAGAACTACAAATTCAATGCAGAGAAAGATTTTTCTTCGTTAGGCGAGTACTTTTACATGCTCCTGCATAGACATGCCCCATTTCACCAGGATTTCCAACACAGAACTTCAATGTTTTATGAAAAACAAACAAGAGCAAAAGGACTTCAGCTGTGACTGAGCCTAATTTTCTTCTTGCTCATGCATCATTCAGAATCTGATCACAGTTTAACCCATATAGGTCACTATAGCTTGTCTATCTAAAATGCTAAACAAGGGAAGTATATTGTTTAATTTCTATGCCAGAAATATATGTGCATATATATGCACATATGCATATGTGATGCTGCTCATAGTCTGCTGAATAGCTCCATTGTGCTCTTCAGAGGTAGCTGCCCATTAGTGGTAGTTAAAATGCTTTTCATGATATTTAGATCAAAGCAGTTGTATGGATGACTGTGCTTCTAATTATTAATTTATTATGTGCCTTTTGCAAGGAAAATTATTGCATAAATTTCTGTGTAGAGGTATACAGCACTGTGAAAACAAGCAATATAAGCCTTTCAGTTTGTGATATTGATAAATGAAGGTGTTGCTTAAAGATGATGATTGTTCTGGTTTTGTTTTTTTAAAGCTGACAGTAAAATACTTGAGGAAAACCTGAAAAATTGAGATGAATCTAATTCATTTTATAAAGCAGCCAAAGATGAGTCTCTCACAGCAACCATATTTTAAAATAAAAAATATAATACACAAGTGTTAATTTCCATTTCTCTTAAAAGCTGAAATACAGATCCAGAGGTCTTGAGCATTTATAGCAAACAAGGAGGGCAAGAAAGGCATAATCCAACAGTAAAGGATTATGTTTGACTATAAGCGTTATAACCTTTGTCACACCAGTAAACTAATCATTGTTTTATCTTTAAAGAGACATTAGGCATAAAAAAAAAAATAATCAGCCACTGTAGTAGGTGACATATTTCTTTTCAGTGGAAATCATACATAAAAAATGAAGTATGTATTTTTAGCATGGAGTTGAGAAATTGGGTTAAATGCTGATTCTTAGACTTTTACATTTAAACTAAGTTATGTAAAGAAGAGGTGTTAGCTTCAGTATATACTTGAATGTTTGCCTCATTGCTGTGATGTAGATTATTCTTCTGTGTTTGATGTTTTGCAAATGACTTATTCTAGGAAATAGTTGCTGGGAATTAGTCACTGTTTTCCTAACATCTTTATGGTCTTTAGATGGAGCCCCTCCCTTTCTAAAACACAGGGAATGACCGTGCATCTGCTCTTTTTCTAAATCAGTTGAATATGGTAAATACTAAGCTCTTGGCTGAGAACCCATGTTGATTCTTCAATTGCTTGTATTGTCCTTCTAGCTTAACACACATTGACTACATTTCCTTCTATATCAAATGATATTCATTTGTTCAAATGAAATTCAGAGTGTCTAGGAAGACTACACTCTTTAAGATACTGCCATAGAAAGATTGCTAAAATTACGGCTAGTTTTATTATAAATACTACTTTTAAAATACTAGGGGGGAAATAATATTAATGGTATTAATGGTACCGGTGGTACCTTTAATGTTCTCTATTCCATTACTAATACATATTTAAATGGTGCAATAAGAGAGTACTGGATTATTATTATTTTTTGGTGAGACATCACCAGAACCACATCAGCAAAATGAAAGTTTGTACCAGAACTTTGCTATGACTACCTTGTTTTGGTACAATACTACTACTGTTTAGATTGCAGAGATTTTATAAAACCTGTGCTTTGCTGCTCAGGGCATCAGTTGAGTAATTCAACTCAAGAACAGGTTTTCCATTATGTTTTACTGACATATAACTTCCTGTGAAATTAATAAGAGAATGGCTTCCATATATCTTGCATATATTTCACAGAAATTAATCCAAAATATTTTAATATTTTGCTTAATATGTAGATGTGACAAATCCTATCTGAAGAATTATTTTAAAATTCAACTTCCTTAATTATTTGATGCATTTTAGAAATAATAGACGCTATTAATATCAGTTCTTTTCCAATTTTGTTGGTGTAAAATATGCATCAAAACCAGTCCGTTTTTCTGATCTTATATAAAAATGTACTATTTCATAAGCTGGTTGCTGATTCTGAATTAAGTGGATTCCCATTCAGTGAAATTACTTTTTCCATGTGTTGTTTCATTGCAGTGGAGCTGGGTTGCCTAAGCAACCAGTAAAATTCCAGAACTGGTATATTGCTGCTGCTCTCTTCCTCTGTTTCCTAGCCTGAACTCAATCAGTTCTGTACAGAGCTCCCAATCTCAAGTGTCCATGGACGAAGAGCATTGCCCATCACACTTTACAAAGCGTAAAGTGAATAAACTCTCCTGGACTAGAGAAAACCTGTCCTGTTTCATGTTGAGGCATCTCCTAGGAAATATGGATCAGGAGCTGTTGCATTGGATTAGGTCAGAAAACCAAGAGTGCATCTCTCAGAATGTGGAGCTTCAGTAACTCTGTGGCTGTTATCGGGGAGAAAGCTGAAGCACCAAGAAGTGGTGTGACTTGGTGGGGGACACACATAGCATATGCATAATGCAGAGATGTGCTGACAATCACAGACTCTTGTTAGAGCTTCACTTTCTCTGCATGCAAATCAAGTCTTGCCCAAAGATCTGTAGCTCTGTGAAGCAGTGCTCCTGGGCAGGATATTTTTCAGGAGACCTGGTGGTGGTTTTCATATTTCAGCTGTTGTTAGACAGGTATTTAAATGCTTCTCCTTTTGAATTAAACAGAAAGTGGATGATAGGCCAAATAAGTCAACAAAATTTGTTGGTCTAAGTTTTTTTTACTGCAAATTGAAGATATCAAATTGTTGAAGTAAATCTCCTACCTCTGTTTAATCTACAGTGAAATTACAATGGTAGAGTATGTTGAAATACATGGAAGATCAGAAGTAACCTTGTTATATTCTTAACTTGTTCTTAAATGTATTAATTAGACTAAATACTCTTCAGATGCTATATGAAAAACAGAAAAATTATATATTAAAATTATATAAAATTATATATTAAATTAGATATTAAAAAGATTGGAGTTTATACAGTGAAAAATGTTGAAATTCTTACATGAACATTGCCTTTCCTAGCTTTATGTACTTGATATCTCACATCCATTTTTGAAGCAATTTTTGTCATGCAACTCTATTTTTTTATTTATTTATGACTATTTTCCACAGGGCTGTAATAGCACATCTTATTTACTTCATTTCCAGTAAAAATTGAGGCAATAAGAGCGTGTTTTAAGAAGATACTTACATACGGTGAAAGGAAAAATAGAAACTTTTATTCCTTTTAGTGGAGAATAAAATAAAATGTGAATTTAGCATAAATTAACAGAGCATAACTTTCTTGTACATGTGCAGGAGCTCTTTGCTCACTTGTTTGAGTGCACAGCTTTTAGCTCACTTGAGTGCACAGTTCTGGTACCTGCAGGGAGAGATGTTGGGGTTTCAGGGTTCCATTCCATTTTTCCTTTTCTCGTCTTCCATCAGGTTTGAACTCCAATGGTCTGTGGTGTAATAGAGAGCATTTTGCAGTCACCAAAACATTAAAACACTGTGACAGGGGCTCTCTACAACTTTTTCTTACATAGCCAGGCTGGGTGTGAGTATGAAAAAGCCATGACTCTGTTCAACATGTCTCTGCTACCAAAGAACTGTGTACAGTGGCAATTTATTATTTGAAACTGATCTTTTTGCTTTTGCAAAATCAAAAATAATTTTGCTTTTTGCTTGAATAAACTGTCTCTTCTTTATGGGAGTTGGGGTGCCAATCGTGTCTCTTCTGAAATACTCAAAGCTAAACTGATAGTCCAGACCTGTGGCTATTTTAGTATCAGGAGAATACAGTCCTTAGAGAGACACCAATACATGTGACAGTTCCATATACTGGTAGCTTTGATTATGCACACTTAAGCTGAAATTAGCTGGTCAGCTCAAATGAATTGTTACCCATATACATAATTAGGTCTAAACATGGTCTTTTTATAAAAAAAAAAAAGTCAAAATAAATTGCTTTTTTTTTCTTAAAAAAAGAAAAAAGTTTTTCACAATTTAAGTTTTTTGAAACACCACTAATTAACAGAAGAAAAGTCCATCCCATTTAAGAGGTAATTGCCAGGATGTGGAATTGACAGTAAAATTAGTGCTCTTAGTTTTTTATCATATTATTAGCACCTTCTGAACAAATCTGGTTTATGCTCCTGATTGCTACTGAGAAATATTAATACACTTACTGCTGGGGAAAACACTGACTAATCACTTGCAGAGCACAGTGAAAAAAAGATCTGTACTTAGATGTAAATACCAAACAAAATTGGATTTATGGCTTTATATAGTTTTCAATTTTTGAAAGCTTAATAAACTGTATTTAAACCATGTACAGGTATGCATTCTGTTTCTGAACAGTTTCATTATGTAGTTTGCTTTTTAAAGACTTATGTGTCTTCAAATGTGACACAAGTAAATGTAATAAATAAACAGAAGGCATTGCATCCTGTTAAAACTCCACAAATTAGTAGTGTGAACAGAATAGAAAAATGTAGCGTAATATAATACTAGGCTTAGAAAATAAAGAGTTAAACTACTACATATCTGTTGCTGAAGAATGCCAGAGAATTCTGGCAGTTATAATTGTGTATTGCTAGGAAAAATGAGTTGCCTCTAAAAATACTTTGACAATCTATTTTATTTACTAGCTGCTCATTAAAGCCACAAATTTTAATTTTAATGAAAAATATTAGTGCTAAAACATAAAAAAGAATTACTAAATTAATTAATTAAGAAGTACACTCCTTAAATTTGTTCTGAGGCAGTATCATATATTCATTGACTTCAATAGGCTTTGCACAAGACTCCACATGCCAAAGTTAATGGCAGTTTATCACAATTTTATATTTTCTCAGAAGCAGAAATATAACAAAATCATTATTTTGTTGTCATTCATGATATCTGTGAGAAACATGACGCACTGGAAATAATGAATATTATATTGAAAAGTGACAGATGTTAGCACCATATGGAGTAGCCAGGAACTATTGTAACAGCTTCATGAATGTTAGGTATAACAGAGGATCCTCTGGCTATTTTCAACCAAAGAATTTTATGGGGATGAAAGAACCAAAGACTTCTGAAGTATTCTTGATGTCTCCTGCCAATTTACTGCAGCATAAGCTCTGGGTTTTGTACTGCATGTCTTAAATTGTTTTGAGGCGCTGTTTTGGGACCTGCAGTTTATGGCATGTCTGTATGAACTCTTCAGTACTGATGTTCTGCAGCACCAGTGCCTGTTCCTGTGAAGGACTAGATGCAGTGACCCCATCCTAGGCTCCTTTGTGCAGCTTTTAATAATGGCGTTCCTCCATCAGTGTACGCTCTCCTCTTGGAACTGACGTTAATGGATGGTAGTTAATACAAATGACATGTTTTGGTATAATACAGGCATCTTCTCTGTGAAGTTTTAGCCACTAGTGGAATAAGTAAGCATGAGTCCAGGAAACCCAGAAGACAAAGACCTGGAAATAAAAAAGTAATGTCTCTGATTTAATATAAATGACCTTTTTCCTTCAATCCAAACACAAACAGATGGTGCTCAGTAAAGAAAGAGCTTGTAAGATAGTTTGGTAATCTTTAACACTAATGCTAGTGGTAGTAGTACTTTAACAATATATAGTTCTTAAACATGTATTTGTATGTGACATGAAGGTCAGTATTGTGCCCATTTTACAATATATCTCTACTGTACAATGAACATGTGAATATAAAACCAGGAACTAGAAGCAATTAATCTGTAGACCTGTGAGAGGACTAATTTGTCTTGAGAGAGCACACTAAATAGACAAAATGCACTAAATAGACAAAAAGTTATATTGACACAACTAGACCTGATCTAGTTTTGCATGACATTGCACTGTGATATTAGGCTTACAATTGCATTCAGAGTTAGGTGAAGCACATTACACAGCTGTGCAGCATTGGTGCTTAGTGTGCTTTCATTGGTGGGGATATCAGATAAGAAGTGTTAGAAAGAATAGAAGCATAAGGATTGAGTTATTTTCTGGGAAGATGAAATGTGTAGGAGAGAGGAAGAGACAGAGGATATGGATTGGGGTCATGATTTGAAGTGGTGAGGGAAGACTGCATGGCACAGGGTTGATAGAGTATTTGGGAAGCTGGAGCTCTGCGGTAGGAAGATTAAGAATTGTTTTTTAGATAGAAGCTTCACAGATGCATTGGTAGTGTTGTGACTCAAATTTTCTAAGGTTAGCTCTCATAACAGAGGCAGGTATGAAATCTCAAAAGATGTGACTTTTCGCATGGGATTTAATTCTTTAGGTCACTCAGGTGATCTTAAGTCATATTGGGCTCTAGGCAATAAGCTCAATGACTGCCTAGTTATCTAGGCATGTATATAAGGAATCTGTAATGTTATAAGATAGTTTCATCAAAATGCCTCATCTAAATAAATACTGCTTTGTTTTTTAGAAAGCTGTTTTGTCAGTGGTCAGCTTTGTCATAGCTTGATACCAAACCAACCACAGCTTCTGAAATAAGGTCATATCTACTAAAGTAATTTGAGGATTTTCAGGAAGATTTGCTTGCCAGCATTTAAGAAGATGGATACAGTTTTTATTACAAAAGTTTTTAGCATAAAAGTAGATGTCTAAGAGCTAAATGTGTTGCTGTGGGAAAGATAAAAGGGTCAGGTATTTAATTGATCTTGACAATCGTGACATTGCAGATTCCTGATACAATTTTTCTCAAATTTTTTTTGTGTGTGGCTGCTGCAAGCACAATAAATAAACTTTTACATGAATTTTACTCTATTTCTAGCTCCTCTTCCAGTATAAAATGGCTTTCAAGACCCTAGAGAGCCCATTCATCTTGAACAGAACAAAACAGTAGATTGTCTGACATACCAGTCTTATCAGTTGTAAGAATACTAGATACCATCTGCCTCTGACTTAATTCTGTGTGATTCTCTGATTCATACTGTGTGACAAGTTATGTCTTGAAAAATAGTATTTAATCTTTTAAATCTTTTAAATCTATAAAATTCATTCCATTAGAGTTAAACCATAATCATGAAGCTTCATATTTTCTTTTGCAATATATGTGCCTAGAAGTAACACATTATTATTATAGCCAAAGACCTTTATAAAAGATTCTCTAATTTTTCAATTTATTATATATACAATGATGCTTTTTATACTCTGTAGTTTAATTTGTTTTCTCATATATTTAGTTCCTTTCGTGTTAAAAAATATTCCAACAAACATTAGCAGACAAGTATAAAAGCACAATGTAAGCATTTTTAAAGGACTTCTGAAAAATTCAGGATCTATGGTGAAGTCTGATAAGCATCTTAAAAGGCGCTGATAATTCTTAGCTCTTGTATACTGCTATTTTCATTAGCAGGATTGGTATTATTACATCCAAGGTCGTTCAGACAAACTAATACTACGCTGATTTTCCAAAGTCTCCTAGTAAACTACTGAAAAGGCTAGGAGTAACTCATGAGTCACAATATAGCAGTTTTTACTTCAGCTGATTCACTCTGGGGTTTGGAGAAAGTTTTACAGCCTATTCTGTGCAATGCAATAATATTTCAAGATTTCTGTAATTCTGTAGTGTTTTTTTAAAGCTATCGTGGTTTGTACTGTAGCTTCGCTGTGGTCATATGTCATGTCTCTTTAAGTATTCTTTTTATTCCTTTCTGCTGACCTTTCAGATTACCGATTCCTTTTCTCCTTGTATCATGATTCATCTGCAGTGTTAAATACTAAGAGAACTTGATGCAAACAAAGGTATTTTATATGTTTTAAGTTACAACATGAAGTGATTTTTGTGGATTTTCTGGAGGTGTGCAGGTATGCAGCTGTTAAACAAGATAGTGTTGAAGTAGTTTATCTGCAGAGGTCATTTGTAGTGTGCATTTGTATTAATACTTAGAGCAGAGGAACATTTTACAGAATTTCAATACATACTCTTATTTTCCATCAAATTAGTTCTCATGTCTTACATTTTTTCCATTAATTACAGTCTTTCTGACAAGAAGAAAAATTGCCATTAAACTAAGTAATGAAAACATTGTCTATGTTTCATAAACAAGGCCTATGTATCCTTTTTGTATCTAGAAGGGGTCGTGTAAAACCTTATTTTCCCTTAGTGGAAGGGAAATTACCACTTCAAGTAGTTCAGATTTTTCACTGGATACCACAATTTATATTTGGAAGGGGCAATCTCTTAAGAGAATACTCTCAGTGAACAGCTGGTACACAGTAACATTTTCCATCATTACAGCTGTCTTCAAAGTGATTTTATGACTCAGTTTTAGTTTGGTACCAAGGCTAGAATCTTAAATTATGTTCAATTTTTCTCATTTCATACTGCAAAAAAAAGGTTTTCTTCAGAAATAAATGATCTATATCTTAATCTCTTGATTTACATAATTCTTGACAATGTGTAAAATTCTAATAAATAATTGCTTTCTTTCAAGACGATTGATTCCTCTCCACTGGAATATGTAAAAATTACGTCCCTTGCTAAACATTCAGCTGTTGATTTGGTGGATTTTGAATGTCCTACTCTGAAAAAGTCAACTGAATTACAATTTTATTCCTATGCAAAATGGCTTCATATCAGTGAATGTAGTTGAATCATTATTATTATTCAGCTAATCTGTGTCACATGTGCATATCTTACAAGAAAGCAATTTTGCATTCCCAAATACTCAAGCAAAAGCAGTTGTTACCTTGAAAACTATTCTTAAATTAGGATAGTGGAAATTTGACATGACGTCAAATTTATGAAACATTTACAGTGTACTTACTGACAGATTTGCAGTATTCCCACTGAAATTGTGGGAAGGGAATTTTTTTATAAGAAGATGAAATCTTCAAGCTGGAGATGGGATTATTAGAAGCAACTGCTTGGAGGCCACTGTAAAGAGTGGTGTCTTTTATGCCAGATGTGTCATTGGAGTGGGTTATGAGAGAAGGTGAACTTCATCTGAAAAATGATTGTTGTTGTCTCTAAGATCCCAGCTGTCAATTAAGTGCTCATACTTTTGCTACACTAAAGGCCTTACATGATGTCCTTGTTGTTTAGTCACATAGAGGGTGTGCAAGGGTTGATATCTACCTCTAGTAGTCAGGGCTGATGCTTTCCGATCAATCATACAATTGTACATGAAATTAAAAAAGAAGTCCTCCTAGTTCAACAATTTATTTTAAGAATATGTGGGAGCCTAATTGTATTAACACTCTTTGAAGTTGTAGGAAGAGGAAGATAGAAGGTATCAGGAAGCAGAAGATAACAATTTTGAGGAAATTTCTTGATTTCTTGTGCTCCATCACAAACATTTGATCTGCATATTGTCAATGTTTCCATTTTCTGAAGAATGCAGCAGACAGTGTGTGCAATTTTGTAGCTCATCAAGTAACCTTCTTGCCAAAAGGCTGAAGGGCATTGTGAGAAGGCTAAAATGAATCTTTGCATGTTATATCAGTCTTTAGAGTTGTACAACCCAATGACTTCTTTACCTGTTTAAACTATTTTCCCTTTTTTTCCCCCATCCCCATCTGTTTCTTTGGTGTAACCTCCATGAATTCTTTTGGAGTCTTGTGAAGATGTAGGAAGAAACTTTACATTTTAAGGTCGAAGTTCTCTCTGTAAAGTTAGCACCAGGAAAAGTAGATTCTGTAAATGTATGCATGATTATCTTCCAATTCAACAGAAAGGCATGAGTTCATGAAACAGGTCAAAAATACCCTTGATATTCTGTTCCTTCAGTTTGACCCTTCTGACTTCTTTTCAAACTGTTGCTCGGTTGAGCTTTGTCTCTCTTGGCCTCATTTTTTCACATATTATTAGAATTCTTGAAGGTTTGTCTTCAAGGTCCTAAAGTGGTGACTTTTCCTTCTTTTAGTCCAGAGATCAGCTATGGTCTTGGTGTCCACTTCAAGTGATGCTGCAAGCTTGCTTCCAGCCTTTTACTACTTGAGCTTTGAATTTGAGATGTTTCTTTCTTTGTTTTCATATGGTTCTGGAGACTTACAAGTACTGAAGGAGAAGAAAGCGCTTGGTTCTGTGGATTTTGATCTGAGGCCCATGAGTATAGGAATCTTTGTTCAGGAGTCAAAACATAGGCCATATGTAAGGTTGCCCAGCAAAGGAATAAGTGTATAAGGAGTGAGAAGGTGTCTCTGATGACTTTGAAAAAATTCTGGCTTCATAACTGAAGGTTATCTTGGCTTAAAAATTAGTTGTCTTTACAACCTGATTTACAATTCAGAACAGGTTGGCTGGGCTTGCCACATATCATAGCTGAAAGGATCAGTGAGTGAATATGGAACAGGTTAAGAAAACTCACTGTTGACACAGCTAAACATCTGTGAAAGATAAAGCTTTAATATAAAAAGACATCTGACTTGTAATTTTGATAGCAAAGAAAAACTACCTACCATAGAATAACTAAAAAGTATTTGGGATTATTCTATTATTTTTAATTGAGTCAGCTACTGTAAACTTGTCATTGATTTTTTTCATAATTTTCCCCATGACTATCATGATTGTGATACTGACATTATTATGACTTATTCCAGAAATTGTCTATGACAACTCTTTAAGTCTAATTAGAGCTGCAAAATCAAACATAATGCCAACAATAATGCCATTGTTATTTGTGTAACAAAATTTGCATTTAAACGTGATGGACCTCAGGCAAAGTACACAGTAAAAATAAAAACTCCATTCAGTTCACTTCAGCTAAAGAGAGACAGTAAGCTGAGCAGTGTTAATTCAGCAAGTATTTGAAAACCTCAGCTTGCACCTGGACAGTAATTTTGATTTGGAGCAGCTGTGATAATATGGGAGATGAACATGGCAGAAATGAAAGATGGGGACATCTAATTTCAGTATCTTGATCAAATGAGCTTCTTGACAGGAGATACAGACATAGTAAGAAGACTGAAGGCACTTGTTGAGCAGTACATTTCTGGTAACATGCTATAGTTCCCTGGTGTAGAACTCAGATTCCCCTTTAGCTTTGGCTTCTGTGTTTTCCCACTCTCCTTTTCTACTTCACTATTTTGAATCTTTTTTATTTCTTGGGTATTTTAGCTCTTCTTTAAACTGCTCTCTTCTTTTCTTTCTTGCTTTTTTTTTTTTTTTCTTTCTTAAATCTTCAAGCAACTTTTTGGTATATTCCATTTAGAATGCAGTGAGAAATAGAAATTAAGTGAGATCATAGGGTCTTTGCCTTTTACAAATACTTCAATAAACATTATTTCGTGAAAGAATGATTCTGTCATTAAAACTGAAAACTGATTTTCATATTTAGTGTCCTTTGAGTGGGAACACTACCTGATCTGAACTGTGCCTAAGAACTGGGTTCATCTTCTTTTTTAACTCCTTTGGGTCTGCTATTGCTTAGGGAGACAGACCTCCTCATCGGATTCTCTTATATGCAGGACAGGTACAAATCACACTGTATGACCTTAATATTATGAATTTGAGTTACCAACAGTTGTATGTGTATTCTTTTTAAAGGCATCATACACGTCATCTTCAGTAGAAGACAGGCTAGCATTGCCTTAAGCTCTAGTCTAACTTAACCAGCTGAGAGCCTTTGTCTGATGCCTACCTTTAAAATTCATAGAATCATAGAATTGTTTGTCTTGGAAGGGACCTCTAAAGATCATCTAGTCCAATCCCCCTCCCATGAGCATCGTCAACTAGATCAGGTTGCTCAAAGCCCCATTTAACCTGACCTTGAATGTGTCCTGGTCATCTACAGCCTCTTTGGGAAACCTGTTCCAGTGTTTCATCACTCTTATTGTAAAAAATTTTTCCTTATATTTAGTTTAAATCTACCTTCTTTTAGTTTAAAACCATTACCCCTTGTCTTATCATCAACAGGCCCTGCTAAAAAGTTTGCCCCATCTTTCTTATAAGCTCCCTTTAAGTACTGAAAGACTGCAATAAGGACTCCCTGGAGCCTTCTCTTCTCCAGGCTGAGGGTTCTCTAGGCCTTCTCTCTCTAAGCCTGTCCTTATGGGAGAGGTATTCCAGCCCTCTGACTCTATGTGTGGCCCCCCTCTGCACTCACTGCAAGAGGACCATGTTTTTAGGGTGCTGAGGGCTCCAGAGCAGGCACAATACTCCAAGTGGGGTCTCAGGAGAGTGGAGTAGAGGGGACAAAATCACCTCTTCACTTCTCACATCTTGGTGTATAGTGTTACTTCCACACCCACAATGAAGAGTCAGTCTGAGTCAGGCTCTCTAAAAATAAATTTAGGAGAACTCATACCACAAAAAGGCTTAGAGTTCTTACTTTTCAACAGAAATTCTTGGAAAGTTAGCCATGTAGGGAAAAAATCATGTTGCTCTGCAACTCTTCACCTGAGAACTGCAAAGTTCTACAAATATGATGATCTTTCTCTTTTAATAGTCGTTATTAATTACTTGACTTTAAAAACTGGCAATAAGTATCAGACCTTGGAAATGACTGACTTAGGCTAAGTCTTTGTCTTTTATATGGTAAAAGCATTGATGCATTTCCTTTGTTAGAAAGTATGGTTTAACTAAAATAGAAGATGCCAATTTTAAGAAGCAGGCAGTCACTTTGATTCAGACTTCTGTACTTCACTATGGTGATTACTGCAAGTCTTCAACTGCTATAAAATGATAAAAAATTTAAATTTCTGATTGTTTAGAGATATTTTGAAGGCACTTGCAAATTACAGGCTTTTAGACTTTATGTAAACAAACTGCAAGGTTAGGTGAACTTCTATCAAGTTTTACTTAAAATTTACTCTGAAGCTTCGTTATCAATTGTCATATCTGTGGAGATAATTTTGGTTTGGAAACACATGGCAGATTTCCTCATATATTTGTGGAATTTTATTTTTTTTTAGAGTTTGTTCAATTTATAATAAATATCCACAGAGGAGGTTGAAAGAAAGGAAGTTGCTCTCAAAAAAAAAGTCTATATACCTCTTTTCTCTCTGCAGATTCATCCTTTGTTTACCAGTACTGTAGCTGTCCCAATTACTTTAAATTTTGATTTACCCTTTTTTCTTTGAGCAGAGAAGATTTTAATAGCTTAATATCTTGTTTTCCATCCAAAGACTTGAAGAAAATTCAATCACCTGTTAACTGGGCTAGAAAGAGGCCACTATACATGTCCCAGTTGGTAGTTCACTCCTTGTTCATTTAACTCCTGTCACTCTCCTTGGAAATAGCTAATGCATGTCACTTATTTCTACCACCCTCATTGGCCTTCTTTCACTTATGTTGGTGCAGATAGGCAAGATAATTAAATAACATAAGCTGAAGTGCTAATAATACTATAATTTTCAAGGTAACCTAGTCCAGGAGTGACCATCTCAACTTTTTTTGACTGCTTCTTTACATTCTTTACATTTTTTCATATGAGAAAAGGAAAGCAATATGACATTTTCCCGCTTTTAATCAGAAAACTGATTAAAACATTTTCATTGTATTTTGTCATTATTTTAATAATAAAAGCTTTTAAAAAATTATTAAAAAAAAGTAAACATCTGCCAGGTTTTGGTCTGGTATCTGTTATGGTGTTGTCTGGTATGTTGAGCTGCTAGTGATGCGTGTTTGCTTTTTTAAAGAAAAGGAAAAGTCACTTGTGTAAATTTCTCAGGAGATCATGGTCGTGATTTCCAATTTATTCCAAATGAAGAATATGCTAATTAAAACAATTGTAATATTGTTTCTGCAATTATTTGTTAATTATGATTGAGTTAATGAACTACTTCTGAATACTCGTTTCTCCTGAGTGTGTTTGGTAGGTTAGACAATTGCTGGAGCAGAACTTCATCAAAGGAAACACTGGAAGATCAGTGTTATTTCAAAGCAAGTTGATCCTGAACTTCACAGATCTGTGTAGCAGCAAGAGTGGGCTTGAGGCAATGCAATGATTTGTCTTTTTCAGCAACTTAATATATACCAATGTTAATTTTTCTACAGCTGTCAATTTAGTTGAAACATACAGTTGTTTTACAATCACTTCATGAAATATTGAAACAATTCAATTCTGCTACATGACTTCTCAGCAGAAATAAAATTGCAAAACAGTAATAATGGGGTTTTGCTAGCAGATTGAAGACAGAGATCAATTATTTGATGACTTCGAAGATTTATTAAGAAAGAATTTGTATGTCACAAATTGCCAGTGAAAGCCAAAGCACATAACATGCTCAGACCAAGAAGGTGACTTTTGTAGAAGAGTTCTTGAATGGGTCAATATCAAGAGCCCTGAAGTTTAATAGATACAAGATAGTGGTTTGGGTAGCAATTTTTAGCTGGGCAGGTAGGGGCCGTATTTTAGAAATACTCTGCAGGAAGGTGTGTTGAGGCTTAAACACAGTGCAAATGTGTTAATCTATGGAAGTACCAGACAATTTAGCACCCAAATTACAGAACAACGCATGTAAGAAAACAGCAGATCTCTTCTTTCCTGCTGTGTTCATATGTCTGCCTGATGAACTTACCTTCTCTGTCAGTTTTAATTACTTCTCTTTTCTCTGGAGGCAAGAGGGGGAAAGTAGGAGTAGAGAGAAAGCGTGTGCAAGGAAGCTGAGTCCGAGAGCTCAGATCATTTTTCTGTAGTGGCTGAAAACAAGTATTCAAGAAGGGATATTTTGAAGCAGGCCACACACACCAAGATTAATACATACCTGCTGAGAGTAAGTCCCTTTCCAAAACAGAAACAAGAGATTAAGTAAAATTAAAAATTGTTTAAACCACACTATTGTCATTATGCACATTATTCCACCCGTCTAAGAAAATGTTATTCTCAGTTGTATAACACATTTGAAAAGCAGAGCTATTTGGTGCCTTCAGGGAGTATCCACCTGCTGTGTTTCAGAGTGGAAAGCTGATGCTTACATTGCAGAGAAGTATCATCATTTTGTGAATAGCAGAATTCTGTGGAAGTGACTGAAGATGTTCCCAGCACCTCCTTGTCATCGCACACCTTTCATAGCTGGCTACCCCCAGACCTGGCTTCAACAGAACACTTTCTGTGAGAACTTTCAAATTGATCTCAAGCAACATAAACCAGATAAACTCAACTACTCTACCCAGATTGGCACAGCTGATTTCCCTAAGCAGATCAGACACCATTCTTACAAACAGCTCTGGCAGTGGAGCTGTTGAATGATACCTTCTGGCTGAAGAGCAGCAGGGTGGGCGGTAATGTTTTCTGTTGCTACAGCTAAATGAAAATCCTGTCCTCTAGCTTTCAGGTGATACTAACGAAATGTAAATCATTCAGGATTTCTGTGTGGCGCTTACATTGTGTAACTTTTCAATCAGTTATGAAAGTGGGGGTTTGATTGAATTAAATGCTGCCTCTCTGCATCAAACTCTTTAGTTCAGAAATACGGATGCCAGACCCTTGGTTTCTAACTAGGAGAACTGACCTATATTTGGAAATATCAAGGTAATATCAAGGTACTATCATGTGGGAGCTTCTGACCAGCAAATAGTTGTTGATTTGTACAGTTTTTCATAGTCGTAGTTTTATTCATGTAAGTATGCAAAGCAGTAAGAGAAAAGTATTGAAAGTTTCTTACTTATATCTGCTCTTTTAAGACAAGGAGATAGTTTCCCTAAGTTTTGGTGAAATCCAGTTAACTTAGATACTCCTGCAAATAGCCTGGAAGACACTGGTTTGCAACTTTTGCCTTAAGCAGCTGCAGTTGCATCGTTTCTCTTTCCTTTTCTCAACCTGTCCATTTAGCTCCTTAGGTGGTTTTTGCTCCATGTCAGTAAGACAGCATAGTAAAGTGTCATTTGTGATGGACCTTGAAAGTTGATAATTGTCTTCCAAGTTCATCTGCTGCTCTTCCATGTCTGAACTATTGTAGTCTAATGCTTGTTCTTCCTGTAACTAAATCTGAAATTAAAGTGGTGCTTTTCTGCATCCTAGTAGCTTAATCAAGCTACTTGTTGAATTTCCTAGCAATCATTGTCAATTCATAGCATATGGGGAACAGGTTGAGGCCCCGTGTAAATCGGAGGACCCTCTCCCCTCTTCTCACCAAGCAACAGGAGAGGATCTCGG
>JAOTQQ010000001.1:50064623-50075051 GCA_026546715.1 Gallinago undulata | reverse complement strand
TTAATGTGGTTGGACTCGATGATCTCAAAGGTCCCTTCCAACCACTAAGATTCTGTGATTCTGTGATTCTGTAATTCCATGTTCCAAATGCTTATATGTTTACACAATGTCCTGAGCTGATATCTGGGTTCGGCCAACCTTTCATTCTCTATGCCATTCAGGTGATCTGCCTTCTTAACTTGATGACTAGTTTGGTAGAAGTATTCAACAATCATTACTTAAAATGATGGCAAGTTTTCAGTTCCTATCTGAGGTATCTGAGTCACCTGAAGTGGGGTATATGCACAGAATTGCTTCAAGTAATTATTTATTCTACAGTAATGGATTCTTTGAGATGTATTGTCTACATGGGTATCACTATCGGTACTCATTGCTTGCTACCATTTGACCTCTAAGAAACAATCCAAGTGCGTAAACAGAGATGTCTAGGCCAATTTGGACACTCTAATTACCCATTCTGAGCTCTTGCTACTTTGCCAGAAAGACACAGGTTTCCAGTAAGTTGTGTGTCACGTCTGTCAGCTCTTTCAGTCACTTTGGATACTCTACTGTGTCTAAAATGGACATGTGTCACCTCAATCTCTTCCCTTCTTTTCACAGAATCTGCCTTTAAGCACCCTGGGTGTGTCATTATTTTTAAAGCAACTACAGTTATTTGTGAAAAGTATTTTAGGTATTGCCAATCTGCCTAGGAAGTTAAAAACCTTAGCTAAATTCTTTTACACATAATAATTTAGATTTATTTTGTCTTGAGACCATTTATGAATTGTCAATTCAAAAGAATTTATATGGTTATCCTTTCATATTTGCAACCCCTAAATAAAGTACTAGAGGAAAATTAATATAGAGAATCCATTTTTTATTCCTTCACTTTTCCCACTCAGTATCAATAGTAGAAAAGATGTAGTAAGTTGCAAGCTTCCTAAAAGACTGTGATTTTTAGTGATTAGTTTCAAAACAGTTATAGGTAAGTAATTATATAAAATTTCAGTAAATGTTCCACATAGAGTTGAAAAAAATTGCAGTTTTGAATGTAATCTTCCATGACTGCATGGATCTATATCTCGAACTGGACTGTAATTCTGGAGGCAGGGATACTTTCTAGACAGTTTAAATATTTATACACATTGTCTGTCCTTACAGCTTTTTTTCTACTACCTAACAGGAAATTTTGCAAAAATTTAGCGAGGCCATTTGGGGTGTGTGTGTGTGTCTTTACTTAATATTATTTCTTATGAAAGCACTGATTCCATTCTTGCTGGCTTTGAAACATAATTATGAGATGAAACAGAGTATAGATGAGCTTGTGTGGGGAATGAGGAAATGAGACATACTACTTTCTATCACATGTTAAGTATCTTGAAAATATTGCTTATATCAGAAATACATTCTTTATCAAGGTTAGGAGAGACAGAAGTGTGTGATCACTCCAAGTGCCAGAACATATATTTTGTATTCTTTCTACTTTTGTCTCATGCTTGGGGAAATGGAATTGTTACGTGGTAAATCCTTCCTTCCAAATACAAGTGATGAAATTGTTGAGCAACTTCTCCTTTTAGAAGCGGCATTCTAAAAATCATTCATTGTTTTTCCCATCTCTTTTGCCTTAACAGTTAGTAAGTTTTGTTCCCAGTTGGTGGAGGACTTTGTCACTCCTTTGTATTTGATGTGTGAAATATCAGGAGTGGAACAATTAATTAGGTTTCATTAGAGTATTCAACAGAAGGATATGCCTTCATGAGCTCATCTGTCACATTCATATTGCTTTGCACTTATTTTGGTTGTTAAGAATCACCAAATTTTCCTGTTCTGTTACTCTTCCCTGCTGTACTACATTGTCAAATTAACATGTACTTTCTGAGCACAGCGACAGCCCCCTCAACTTCTAGCTTTCTCTTGGAAGAAGAGATTGCACAGAATTTCTCAGTGCAATTATATGTGATCTTTCTGCAAAATTACATTTTGTATCAATTTCCATTCATTTCTCAGAATTTCTTATGAAAGATTACTTAGTGTTAAAAAGAAATACTGGAGTGCTGTTTTTTTTTCCTTTTTGTTGCATGCTAGAGTCTAAATATTCATGTAGAATTTTAGCTTGAACACGGATGCTGAATCAAATATTCAATGCATCATGTTATTTTACCTGCCTGAAATTTTAGTCCATAAACATGTTAACATGTTAGTTTTCTGAAAGATTCTTATTCTGATGAGCAGGTATAAGGCAAATTCTTGTGCTATAAATTGTGATAGTTCATGAGAGGCTGTCTGTCATTAAGATGTCTAGGAATCATGCCTTATATAGTCACATACAAAGAAATTCTCATGGAAACGGCATTATGGAGGTGGAAACTGCAGCTCTATATTTTTGTCTAGGATGAATTTTGCAGTTAAAAATTAACCCTTTATATGATCCATGTAAAAATTATATTATGTCCCCCTCAAATACAGAATATACTGTACAAGTATCAAAACAAATTTCTGAAAATGTACAGGAGAGTCAGTACATCTCTGTAAGAGTTAAAATTAACTCTATTTGCAACAAATTACAATCCTATTGCTGAGATTTTGGGTTAAAATTGTATTTGGATATTATAATGTGCTTACAATTAGCAGTAATTACCAACTAATATCCTTCCTCACGGAAAGCTTTTTTCTTCATTAGAGGCTGGCAAGCAATGTTCACAAAACCTTATATGGAACTACCTTTACCTTGAATTCTCTTTTGTTTTTTACACTTCCTGATGGGTCATTGTGAAACAGATGAGCGTAAGTGGACAGTGAAACTACCACAAAGGTAGCTGGTAATAAGGCAGTAAAATCCTTCAGAACACAGTCCAGCACAGACTGAGGTGTTAAGGGATTGAATTGACAGTTATGAAGCTAGTAAGAGCAAACATATAATCCACAGAGAATTTTATGGTGATTTCTAATGGACTGCATGCCTTTGAGACGCTGGTAACATCGGAACCCGGGCACAGAACCTGGAGACCGCCAACACCAACCTTGCAAACCACCTTCTGGTGGTTTCTTTAGATTTAGGAGGAAGCAGAAGGAGAAACACCAATCTGGCTGGACACTGTTGCTCCTTTTCTTGTTGTTGCTGGTGAGAATAGAAGCCTGCATTCTCCATTAGTTGCTTAGTAATCGTGTTGTTATATCTCCCACACAGGTCCATGATACCTTGCTGTAACATTTACTAGAGTGAGAAAACATTGCACTGGCTCATCAAAGATATCTGTAGCCAACATACTGCCATCAAAGGGCTGGAGCACCATGTTGTTTGCTGTGTGAAATGATACCTTCTTGAATATTGCTCCTTCAATTCTGAAATACTTCTTTCTGTTATACACCTTTTCTTGCTGATTATCCCATTTTATGATATCACTTTGACAATACAACCAATATTATCGCTACTGGAGGTATTCTAGTGTGTGCAAAGCAGTCTTTGACAGGCAAATAAGATGATTTCTTTGCTTACCATCCTTCTGTGAGAGGATGCTCTCTAGATATTACTCAGATATTACTGTGGCTGTTAGTTTTATCAATCAACTGAATGTGTGGAAAAGGGAGTTGAAAATACACTTTTGGGCAGGTATTACACATGTGCAGATTGTGCTGCTAGAAACATATTTCTGGATCAAATGAAAACAGAACTTGCATAGATTAATAGTGCAGGTGTCACAATAGTGCAGTTGTTACCATAGCTATAGAAAAACTTTCTAGTGGATTTTTATTTTACATTAGAAACATGTGCCATGGCAACAGCAATGCCTGTTAAAGATGTAATTCTGTCATTATAATTTATCTATTACAGCTCTTTTCATTACTATTATTAACAACTGTTATTCTCCCGAATGTACTTTAGTTTTGAACATGGAATCTCTTGAGATATAAATGTGAATAAGCTGTTTTCCAATGTTACATGAATGCAAAATTCACAGTATTTAGTATGCCCCTGATTTTCTTAACGTGCTCTGCAGTCTTGGAGTCAGATCCAGAAAAGAGATATATGAGTTTGTGTGAATTGTAGCTCTCAAATACTGAAAGTGAGAAATGGCATTCCACAGAGTTCTATATAAGTCCCAAAAGAAACTGTGCTGGGGTGCACCAGTGTGTAAATAAATAGCTGACTGAATTGCAATCTGCTTCCTAATGCCTGTTTGGTTGTGTCTTAACTGGTGATAATAGCAATATGTATCTGTGGCTTTGAGGTTATGGCAGAACTGAATTTATTTGTAGTTCTGAATGTAAATGTTTTCCACGCAATGCAGATATGGCAGTATCACAGTGATTTTCAAAAGTAATCCACTCAGATGGACAAGCTGTACATGCACTTGTAATAACACTAAAGATCTGTAGAAATGACATCTGTTTATGTTTTGGTATTTGGGATACTATTTACAAGTGAAAAAATAAGGTGGTAAGAAAAGCAGTATTTGGTGAGGAAGCAAGGTCTCTTTCTGTTGACATTTTTTTTTAAGATTACAAAACTAAATGTTCTTGCAAAAGTTTAAAAAAAAAAAAAAAGAAATATCATAACAGAAAACTTTTCTCCATTGGAATTCCATAATTCAATCCAAGAGCTTGAACTTCTCCACCTATTGTCTCTCACTGGTGTCCCCATTCTCTTTGTCAAAGTCAATTCTCAGAAGACTTATGCAAAACCCATGAGAAAGCAAAACTATATCTTATTGTTCACTGAGTTAATTGCATATCATACAATTTCTTAGTGGCAGTTAAGTTTGTTGAAATAAATGAAAATAAAGCATCTGATCATATATCAGTAAATTTAAGATTCATTCTAATCATTCTAACCACACATTGATTGTCTACACGCATTGATCATCAGTGTAGACAACTTAATGAAAGAATTTTTTTCAATAAACAACAATATTCAAAAGAACAATTTTGATATGTTTAAAACCAGAAAATAATATATTAAAAAATCACATTTTGTGCATCACTACTAAACCTCAGAAGAAATATCAATTTCAGTATCAGTTGTTTTAAAATTTATGGCAGGAATATGCAAAAATAAAAAGAGACCAATCTCACATATGGGTAATTATTGAAATCTAAGGAAGGATTTTTTTTTAATTTTTTTTTTTTAAGTAAAGTTGCTTATTTTAGCAAGGATACAGAAGAAGCATTATGTTATCCTGTTTAGAGGTTTTCATACTTTAAATTCTTGAGACTGAGATCTTGGACATTGACATGAGCAATGAAGACAGGTAGTTGCAGTTTTACATATGGTGCAATTTGAAGAGATTATTTAATATCTTATGCTTCAGGTCTTAGGCCAAAAATACTGACATGGAATAAGAAAGAAAAGCATACTCTGGCAAATTAGTTTATTAATGTCTATTGCATGGATTAATTTTTTCATTCTATGATTTCTTTAGAACAATACAGGGAGTGGTAGACTACTATATGGTAGGCTAAACTGTTTATAGCAGTGGTAAAGTCCATCTCTATAGTCTTATTATTCTCTGAACATAAAAGTATTAAGCATTAACTGCATTAGGAAACTAAAATAATAATATATATATATATTAAAACAGCCTTAGACTTAACAGTTATCAATTTAAAAGTCAAAAGATTCAGAATTATAATTAGATTATTAAAGTGTTGGTTGGAAGAGATGTCTGGAGGTCATCTAGTCTGTCCTCCTGTTTGGAGCAGGACTATCATCATCAAATCAGACATGACTTCAAATCAGATGCTCAAAATTTGTGGACATTTTTGGCATTATCTCCTTGTGCCTTATGTCCCATTTATCTAATAAGCATGTTATAAAGTTACAGCCTCACCTTGTAAAGATAAATGAATTAATATTTGTGAATCCCTTATCTAAGTCATAAAAAGCCTGCAGAGATTCTGAAAACTTTGATATTCAAAGAAGATTTTGAATGCTGTGCAATAACTACTTAATAGGCCCACTCTTTTTTAACAAGGAGAAGATAAAATGTTGAAGAGCTTCTCCACTGGGCAAACTCAATTCTGAACACTAGATAAAACAGGAAGGGTTTTTCTGAAAAATAGTAGTTGGTCATGTAAAAAGTGAAATATAGCACTGCTAACATGTAAGAAGACTAAAGGTTACACAAGCAACCCTCGTTTTCATCTTCCCTGGCTTCCTTAAATTGTTCATGCACATGTCTTGATGCCCTGGGTATTTTAAAGAGGAAAGTCATACTTATATATGCACAATACAATAACTGTACTGAAAGATCAAGCTAAAAAGGTTCATAAAATATACCTTGAATCTTTGAATCCATTGCAAGCTTCTGCTACTTCAACTAACAATATAACCAAAAATGGTGTTTTCATATTCTGTCACTGCTCCACTGCTAGAAAGTGACACACACACACACAAATACACACACTTTTTAGTGGTCATTACATATATTTACTGATTGCAGACAAATGGGAATTCTCAGAAACGACATCCTTTGTATACTGTAGTAAACTGAACAAAATTAGAGCATGAGATGAGCAAGCACATTGGTGCTTGGCAGTCTGTATGGTTAAACTGTTGTGTGAGTCTTGGCAAGGTTTTGCCAGTACCAAATGCTAGTCATCCAGACAGTAGCCAGACGTAGCACAAGTTTTAGCTGAGGCCAGAGACCATTCCCCAAAATTGCTTGGATAGGCCAGCTCTGTCTTGAGAAGGAGGAGAGTTTAGTTTAAAGGACATGAGCCTAGTAATACCTTTAGGTCCTAACAGTTGTTGGACAGCTTTATTTAATAGCATAGATGAAGCAAAGATACTAGTGACGATAATGTAGAGACTAGTGAAATCCTTGCAATCCAGGTGTCTGTAAGCATTTCATTTTCATGATTTATTCTTCTTTCTTACTTTGTCCTGACAAATACATTTATCTCTTAAATGAGTTCCATAGACTGCTTTAAGATTCATCTCTTGGAACAGCAGAATAGGATTCAGTTCATGATTAAGAGATCTAAATGTAGGTATCTGAACGCAAACTGGGAGTTGTCTCCCATTATAGTAATTGGTAGTCTAGTCAATACCGTTAACAGAGTACAGGAGGTGATTCAGCTGAGTAGCCACAACATACAGTGAATGGCATCACTCTTTAGGATCCACTGACTTTATCGACCTGACTTCTGACAGTGATGGGAGATTGCATACTTCTTACCCGTGTAGATATGTAGAATGAGATGCCTTAATCTGTAGCGGAATCTCAGCTACGTAGTTTTTCCTGGAGGGGGAAACCACCAAAGTCAATCAGTATTTACATCATTTATTTTTCATTTTAAGTTCACCTTCAAAATTACAGACATACAATTAATTCAGCAACTTTCAGAAATCAAAGAAAGTGCAAATGTCCCATGTCCTCATTTTCCTCTGCTTTTTTCCCCAAAACCAACTTTTCTGATTTGTTAAGGTCTGTCATGCCCCACATTCGGCCTTTCGCTGTAACACCCCACATCTTTTTAGTTGCAAATGTCTTAAGTGTATATTCTGGTCAGTTGTTTCCCACACAAGTAGATTTTCTTAGGTTGCATTCCTATTCTTAATGAGATTCTGCAGGGGGGCCAGACTAGGTGGCCTTTGAAGGTCCCTTCCGGCCCAGATGATTCTATTTTATCATGATATTTTAACAAATAAGAAAAAACATGTAATTTTACACTTTTAAGTTGCTGGCTAGTAAAAGAGCTGATGGTGCTTTTAAATATATGCCAAAATGTTTCTTCTTACATTCATGTAATCAAATACTGCCTTATTATAGAAGTGATCTTTTGAAATTTGTGAGGTTTTTTACAAGAAAACATTTTAGCAAATAGGAGGAAACCACTCAATTTATTTGGAAATTATTACATGATGCTGTGTTTAATTCCTTCTGGTAACTATCACTGTGTATGCAGTCCTACAGTTACACTCTACATATGAACATAAAAATTCTAACAGGAATGAGATGAATGTATTTATCTTTAATGAATAATGAATTAGTTATAAAGATGCAACTGTTAGTAGGGACACATTCTGACTAGAATATGCTAACTTAATGCCACATGGACAGAGTGATGTTATCCAGACCAACACTTTAAATGAGACAGCACAGATAGAAAAATGTCTCTTATTTTTTTTCTCCTCGTACTTACAGCAATAGGCATAAAAAGACCTATACATTTTTAATAACCCACTCTGAACTGTGCCAAAAGTGCGTTTTTCTTTAGTTCCTTTTTTTGTGTGTGCACTAAATTGCATATAGAACTTGTTTCAAAAGGACTTGATTTCCTATTCTTTTTTTTCCGGTGGTTACTATTACACTGAATCTATTCTCACAAGTTCTCAGAAATAAAACACTCAGATTTATTCTTTAGAGGCTATCATCAAAAAGGCATCATAGTGTAAATTCAAGATTATTGTAATGACTATAAAAATAAAAATTATTAACAGTACTCCTGACAATACTGGTTCTTCATGTGTTTTATTATCTACAAACTATCTAATTAATCTTACTAAACTGTATAATTAGAGCACATTTCAACTCAGTAACAAATTAAAAGAGACACCATCAAGCTGATGGAATAGCAATGACCGCTTTTATAAATTTGTTTTTTTCTTGGAATTTGTGTGTAGCACTAAGTGGGTTTGGCTGGTTTTCAGCCAGTCAGGATAAAATAGTCAAGTTTAAGGAGAGAATTGTTTTTTAACAGATGACTAAATTAATTCATGACATAAGTATCTTTTGTTTCTGTACATACGGAAGAACCAAGCAACACACAAAAGTAATTTTGCAGAGAGTAAGAGGTTTGTTCTTTGCAGTATTTTATCACCATGGTTCTTCACAAGGTACTTTCTCATTTCAGAGCATCTTTGTCAAGGAGAAACATCCACTGAAAGTGAGCTTCCTGAAGGACACCCTGCTGAACAGTTTGCAGGTCTACTTCATGGATCATCACCTGCATGTGACCCACCTGATAATCCACTCGAGCTGTACAGCAAAGTCAACCAGTGCAGTGGTCCACTAGAGAAAAGCATTTTAAGCAAGAGCACAGTGCAGCAGATACAGCTACGGAAAGAAAGCAACACTGATCCTCCTGTGAAGAAAAAAAAGCCACCAGTTGTAAACAGAACCATATTTCATACTAAAACTAAACCAGTAGAAAATCATACGTTGGTTGGCACATCAACAAGAGTAAGCGAACAATGGGTTATTACAACTGGGGGATTTGTGGAGCGAGCATGCACACTTGGAAGAATACGATCTTTACCAAAGACTCTGCTTGAAATGCATTTGTGCAAAAATGTTTCAAAATCTGATTCTAATCTTATCACCCATCCACCAAATGACAAAAAAGCGAGAAGCAACTGGAGTGAACCAACACCAAACCAACAGTGCTCCAAAGGGAATTCGGAGAGGACACCTTCATTCACATCAGAATGGGAAGAAGTAAGTTTTGTTTATTTTTTAAGTACAAGCAAATATATGGTATGGTGAAAATGCTGTTACTGTTTGCAGTTTCGGAAGTGAGGTAAAAAGGGCATTGTCCACACTGCAAATCCTCAGAGAGTGCGTGACAGTGCATCGTAGTTTGACAGCTGGCGCAAAATGCAGTGCACTTCTGTTCAAAACGCTGCACACTTAATTAAGTCTATTGTTTCCATAGTGAATGAAGTTAACCAGAAGTAATTTAACAATTTGTTGTGACATTTAAATTATTTTCTACTAAAGCCCTCACCACTGACACTAATAAAATTGCTAAAATTCATTGTAGCTTATGCCCCTTATTTACGTATTTACTAATTATGTCCTACCATGGCAATGGCCACCAGGAAAAGGCAAGAGAAAATGTCGAGAATGGAGAGTCTAAGTTTTTTAGGTTGATTGTGCGTTTCACAAACCCTCCCTATGTAACATATGCTCTAATTAGTGTATAGCCTCTGTACACAAGACACCTGACTCTTATGTGAAGTGGAAATACACTTATAGCTACAATGGATTCAGGACTATTATAAGAAATTTCCACACTGAATTTGTCGTGCACATGTCTGTTCATACAAGAGACTTTATTTTAGTTTTGGAGTTAGATTTAAAATAATTTTTAGACACATTGGGGTTTTTTTTGGTTTTGTTGTTTTGTGTTTTTTTTATCCTGTGCCAAATTTCAAGAATGTAAATAATTATTCATAGACACAAAATTTCCCCATCTTACTGAGGTAAATTAAGAGTGGGAAATGTTTAGATCTGATATTACAGAGAAGCAAGCATTTCTCTTTAAAATGACTGCTATGGGGAAACAAATGTATCTACAGAGTATCATTTTATTTCAGAAATCACCCAGAGCTTGTTTGTGTGATTGGTTATATTTCTAGAAAAAGGTTTCCAGCTCATCTAAATATCTGACATGGTAGAGCATCTGAAGGTAATTGTTGTTGTAAAGGAGGTACTTTTTCAG
>JAOTQQ010000001.1:50020157-50055389 GCA_026546715.1 Gallinago undulata | reverse complement strand
GCTAAAGAGTCCCAGCTCTCTCAGCCTTTCTTCATAAGGGAGATGCTCCAATCCTTGAATCATCTTCGTTGCCCTTCACTGGACTCTCTCCAGTAGTTCTCTGTCCCTCTTGAATTGGGGAGTCCAGAACTGGATGCAGTATTCCAGTTGTGGCCTCACCAGTGCAGAGTATTGTTCTATTGGTTGTCAGGTCCTATTGATTTGTAGGGGTCAAGCTTCTGTAAGGGTTTACATACCAACTCTCACTGACAGAGGGTCTGTGTTTGCTTCAACCTGGATTTTTATTCCCAAGGCCTGAGGCCCAACAGTGCTGGTATAGACCGTGGTGAAGAAAGTGTTGAGAACCTCTGTCTTGTCAGTGGTGTTGGTGACTAATTCATCTCTCCACTTTAACAGTGGGCTATAATTTCCCTTCTATTTCTATTTGTTATGTACCTAGAGAATCCTTTCTTGTAATTTTTGACATCTCCGGCCAATTTCAATTCAAGCTGAGCATTTGCTTTTCTAACTGCATCTCTGCACACCCTGGCAATGCCTGTGGGGTTCTTAACAGGTATGTGCCTGCTTTCCATCTCTGGCAGACCTCTCTTGGTTTTGAGGAGACTCAGAAGCTTGTAGTTAAGCCAGGGGAGTCTCTTGTTCCACCTACTTCCCTTACCTGTTTTTGTGCTTCCAGGGGAGCATTCTTGGAAAACTCCCAGCACTTGCTACCTCCTTTATCTTCCTTTATCCTTCCCATGGAATCCCTCTCAGCTGAGCTCTGAGTGAGCGGCAGTTTGCTCTTCTAAAATCTAAAGCCTTTGTTTTAATACTAACCTACTGATCTACAATCTGTTTAGGACTGTGCTGGGCTTTTGAGAGAACCACTTTTGTCAAATATGTTCTAGCACATACAATTTTATAACTCTGCTAATCATGAATTCTTTTTTGGATGCTATCCAAGTGCTGTGTGCATATAGGTGCACAGTCAGGATTTCTTCGGTCAGCTGAGCATGTACCTATTCTCTTCAGTGTGCCTTCATTGTTCCACCTAGAGGAATACAGGGTACGGTTTCCTGAATTATCCTTCAGTTTCTTGATCTCCGTTTTTGGCTTGGTATGTAATATACTGGCAAGCCTTTTTCTGACAGCTGAAATAAGGAAATTTCTTATTACACTTAGCAAGTTTGGTTTTTACAAAGTTTATGTATTGCCCTTTTGTGGGAACAGTGCCTTTCCCCATGCTTGGCGATTGGCATCATATTCAGCATCTATGTCTAAATATCAATATCAAGGCTCCAAACTTTGCTCACTGAGGGTACCTGAGTGACTTTCAAAGATTAATGCTACTTATTGCTGGTAGAGGTGTATGCAACAGAATTATACTATATTAGAAAAAAAAAAAACAAAAACCTTTCAAGGGAACTAGAAAATCTTCTGAAATATTTATGTTAGCAGTATGTATTATCACATCTACAACTTCAGAGAGACCCATGAATAGAGCCACTTTGAAACCAGGACTGTGGAATGCTGACAGCTATGCCTGACTTCTCCAAATGAGCCATATCTCATTAAAAGTAGCAGAGTTGCAGTGGGTATTGCTGTATTCAGAATAAACCCTACAACTCCATTTACATCAAGTTTTTCCACAAAGAAGACATTATTGCTTCTGGACATGCCCACTACATATGCGTGTTTCTATGTCATGTGGTAGATCTTTAATGCCAGGGATCAACAGCAGCTCATATAGCACTGTATTAGGATACATTTTGTAGTGCACTTTCTCTCATCTTTCATATTAGGATGAAAGTTGTAATCAGTCATCATCCAAAAGTTATTTTATTTTTTCATGTTGTCTTCTCTACTGATATAACCAAGGTTATTGTTATCAATGACAGCGTGAGGAAAATTGCAAGAAATTCTACTGTTCAGATTTGTGAGGGGCGTGAGTTTGAGCACAAAGATCAGGAAAGTAAAACATATACGACTTCAGCAGACTAGGAAAAGTTGGAAACAGGTGGGGCCACATTCAGAAAAGCTGAATGAGAGAAGTAAGAGTTCATGTTATGTTCAATTGTAACATGTCAAGGAAATTGTGCAGACCTTTGACTGCCAGAGGTGATGTGCTCAGTTTCCTCCCTCCTTCCTGCCACTACTCAAACATGAAGCCTTCATTTTCCCTGGTATGATTCTGTCTATAAAAGCTAAAATTTCACTCAGAAGTCAAACTTTCTTTTAACAAATGAAGCCTTTTTCGGCTGGCCCTTTTCTGTTTGCTGCCATATGGTTGTGGTTTTGGCAAAGTGGTCTTCCTCCAAAGCTGCTAATATCCTCCTTCTCTAAGGGCAGAAAACAGATAAAATATAAGTACTTAATTAAGGCAGAATTTTAATTAGATATGTGTAGGCATGTTGGCATAAGGCAGTTTTCAATGGTAAGTTATATACTTGAAAATATATCTTTTAATTGGAATTTAGTGTCTGTTTTGCAGCAGTTACTCCCCCTTTTTAAATCTCCGTGTGATTAAACTGAGCACTTTGATAAAATGCAATTAATTCATAGGTTTTAATAAAATGAGCTGTGTACTCTCTCACAAAGCAGGAGACCTCTTAAGCTTACAATTCGAACCCACAACTCTAATTTTGCAATAGCCAATCACAACAGCCAGACTGTAAAATAAGGACAACATCACTTCCTTCCCAATTCCCACCTTCCCATTGAAGCTGGTATGCTGTGCAGAAGGACCAAAGTATCTGTAGCATCATAAAGGGGAAAAAAAAGAAAAGGCAGAGGGAACCTGACTGTAGCTGATAGAAGAGGGACCTGATGAGAGGAGACAGCTCTGGCAGCTGGTCTCTGCTCCCAGTGCTGTTTGATGCCTCCTCAATCGGAAATGCATGTGCAGTTTGAAATTTTTAAACTACAAGTCTATGAACTCTCTACCATCAGTTATAGGACTGCAGTGTAAGGAACACAGCCATACATTTGGGTTTGATTCTGCACTTCTTGTATCTTATTAACAACTGTAAAGTGAACATGGACATTTAAGCTGAATGGCAGAATTGCTGGGGGGGGGGATTCATGCAACTGAAGTCAATATGAGATGTTACAGAAGGCAAAGGCAATTCTTGTTTCAGGCAAAACTGGTTTTAGTCACTGACGTTCTCTTATGCATGTCACTCACTCTCACACTCTATACCCAAAAGCACCAAGGTGTCCATGCATTTGTGGACACAAGTTTCTTGTCCATGGTGATTTATGTGTAACATGGAAGGCTGAATATTGCATTTTCATTGCATTTATTGGAGTCCTTTTGCTTAGCAATAGCAAACTTGGTTTTGGGTAGATCTTTAGGAATCAGCAGTTGCTATGGTATGGTCCTTTTGATCCAAAATTTTGTTTACTTCACTAGTGCTCATTGTTTTTGCTTCCTTACCTTGGATATTTTAGGGCTAAAGTCTGTCTTCCTTTTGGAATAACAGGTAACAGCTCTCCTCCTGCACAGTGTAGGGTCTGCTGCCAATAAATCATCTGTGCTGTTGTTTTATCAGAGCGCACTCCTCCTTGTCTTGACAGAAATGCATTCCTTAGAGTTTTACCATTGTCAGCTGTGTTATCAATACTGACCATACCTTTAACCATTTGCAGCCTATTTCTTCTGGTATTTTCGCACATGCATTTTCTATTAATAGACTATAGAACATTTTGAGTTATTTGAATGGTAATTTAAGTGTATGTAAGCGACTAGATTATAAAATGGTGGGGAACAGAAGCCATATAGCTGTAAACTATGTAGAAGAAATATTTGGGGCATTTATTTACTGAGAACACGATAGTCATAATGCATTGCATGCCACTGAACTTACCCAAAGATCATATTAATTCTAAAGAAAAAATCACAAATAATTGGATTAATGTTTTGTTGACTTCTACATTGTAAAAGCCTAAATAAGACATAAAGATACATTGGTTTTAATGATCCATTGAGTCCCAAAACAAACTTTACAGAAGACTGGGCAAACTGTAGGATAACTGTAGAGCTTTTAGCTATTTTGTGATAAACGCAATGGGAGTTGGATGCAAAAAGCTGCAAGCATTTCTTTTATTTTCTGTTGTTCGTGTGTTCCTATTATATGGGAAATTTTACCCTGTAGTGTCATAAATGTAATATTCAGCTATATGCTCTTCATACACCAATTAATCAGGGCTGTTTTTGAAACAGCCTACTAAAAATGAAGACACAGGCTAAACAGAAAGTACAATAAAAATGTAATTCATCAGACCATACTTACCCATGTAGTCTCCAACTCTGATGCATTTTCTTTTTATGTTTCCACTCTCCTGTAAGTGCCTATAAACAGATACGTTTTATCTCGGTCCATAATTTTCCTGTTCAGAGTTAGGCTTCTTTTTCCAAAACTGCAAAACAATTCAATCGTTATATTCACAGAGCTAAATAAATGATTTCTGGCATATGTCTTCTAGAAGGAATAGAGAAGATTGACAGCAAACAGAGAAACTTAAGAAAATAGAACTATAATACTATAAATATTGACATTTATCAGTGAGTAAATGTATAACCTAATTCTTGTCAATTTTGTATGTCGTCTATTTGTGACCGTAAGATCTTGTCATGCTAAATTTAGATACTCTGCAATAGGATAACTTGAGCAAAGGAATCTTCTACAAACTCTCTTTTAATTGGAGGATTTACATGTAATTTTGACTGACTTAATACACTGAGGTTTTTCAGAGGTAATGTCACATCAGATGTAAAGTTCTAGCGAAATAGCATAGGAGATTCAGACCCCATTCTGGTACTGAAATTTTCTTCTTTGGAAAAAGTTTTAATCCTTGTCAGTCTGGTCCGTGGTGCTGTTATTTCTGAGTAACCAAACTGTAATTTTTAATCAGAGAATTAATACAAAAGATATATTCTTCCTTAGAGAGCATACAGTAAAATGTTTGTCTAAACTAAAGATAATTTTTGCTTATTTTGTAGAAAGAAATCTCAGAAAACAGTCTCAGAAATAGGTGGAATGCATACTGAATCCCACAATCTCTTCTTTCATTTAGTTATTAACCTGATATCTGATCCTTACATTCTACTGTTAAATACAGTTAGAATAGAAATCTGTATGACCACGGACATGAAAAATTTCAGTGCAATTGAATATACTAGTCAATTCTATGAAAATTCAAATAGCACACTTGATTATTTTTAGAGCCTTGTTTCAGTATTTTTTAAATATTCTCACATTAAATAACTTCCCATTAGAAGGAGTGAGAGATATTGATTTATAAAGAAGACATGCATGTTAATAAGTACATATGGCACGAAGTAGACCTACATCATATTCATAAACAGAGTGCAAATCTCAGAAAATCATTTGACTTCCAAGGATGTGAAGCTCAGAAATATTGTCAAGTAATAGTAAAATGGAGAGTGAATTATTATGATGTTTAAGCATGTTTAGGGACAATGCTGAGAACTGTATACATTACTGTATTACTGAGGAAATCACTCAAATGAATAAAAGTTATTCTCACTTTAAAAGTTTGGATATACCTGTCTATGGCCTGGCCTTACAAAATTGCACTGATACAAACAAAACCAGTCAGGTCTCAAATTAATTGGTTGTGAAACTGCTTAAAATTAACATTACTCACATTACTTCCTGGATTCTATTGGTACTAAATTGGTCTCTAACTCTTAAGAGGATTCAAAAACGTTTCTGGAATGATAATGTTAATTCTCCAATCTCCTCTTCCTGGTCAATTCTCTCCTCTGTCAAACCTACCCCTGCAGTCACTGAGCTGTACATACTGTATCTTTTTGCACCATAGGGTTGAATATTGCTGAGCTATGCCCATCTAGAGAGGAGATAAAAGGATCAACAAAGCTAGATTGCAGACTGCAGAACTTGAAAAAATGGATTAAAACATTTTTCAAAGTTATTTCCAGTAGGACTGAGATCTTGCCTGTTTCTCCACTGAACCATGACAGTCCAGGGGAGCACTAATAATCTGTGTCATCTCCACAAAGACAGTTTGGCTGGATTTCACAAAGTTAATGCCAGAGAGTCTGTCCATGTACCTAAAAAGTGAGAAGCTAATGGTACCCTCATTCTATAATGCTCTCATAATCATTCTACTGTAATCCAGAGGTTAATAAATATTTTTTTCAACCCATGATAAATGACATGAAAGTAATGATCAGATTACTTGAGAGTTTTAGAAGTCACTTGCTTTGGTTCAGTTTTGTCCTTGCAGTTTAATCTGAACATTGCAGTAATCATTTACACCCATGCATATCAATATTTAATTCAATTGGTGTCACTAAATTGAACAGCATTTATTCCTTAAAGCAGAATCAAGTTCAATACTAAGTTAAAAAATATATGCAGAATAGAAATCAGCACCTCAGTGGAGTTAAAAGTATCATCTGATGAAAAATGAGGCTTTCACAACCTGTGGCCAGGAAATACTTTGAAGAGAACAGAATATTCCTTACATCTAATATAGACTCTAAAGTGATTACTACGGGTAAATACCTAAAACTTCTAAAAACATGTTTGATGGTCTTTTGTATGAGATACAGGTATTACTCTTACAGTTATGTTAGGGTTAGAGATGTTGTGGCAAGTGAGAATGTAATGAAGTTTGTCTTTCATTAATTATATAGTGATCTAAGTCTACTGAAACTTAATGAATAATGGTTTCTTGAAAGTTCAGTTGCTTCACTCATGTTTCCTTCTTAAAATAGTAGTCTTTAGATTTAAATAGATATGAATCCTTGGAAGTTCCCATTTCTAGTAATCACAAGAACTTCACATGCTAGTTAAAAATCTTTGGCTTATTATAGATTTGCAGCGCACAGAATTGTTTCTACTTTTAGTTCCACCTACAGAAAATGAAATAATTTAGAATATTGAACTAACTAGAGTGTATTCATTTGCTTTCTAACCTAAGTTGTTAACCTGAGTTCATGATTGTAACACTAGAATCAGTATTTTATTGTTTCATTGCCCTCTATTCAGGAAGATGTATTTGAATGCCTTTAAATCCTTCAAAAATTATTTGCTATTTACTACTTACTACCCCTACTTCATAACCATAATACAGGAACTTCCTTCCCAAAATTATTTTTCTACTTTTATTCAATGCTGCCTTTATCTCTTGGTTTTAGATTATTGCATTACTACAAATCTAAGATGGCTGTGGTTAAATTATTAATTGCTAACAAGAATTTGCATTAAATGCTAATAACTGCATTTAGTGGAAAGTTGTGAATTGTTCTCGTACCTATTTCTTAAGTCTATTTACTATTCATGACTCCATGTATGAGTTTAGATAAATATTTTTTATTAATTGTGCAATTTGACTGGTTTTCTATTTATGGGATATGATGGACCAGCTTAGTTACTTAGTGGTACTTTTGTTTTCCGGTAGGCTATTTGAGATGTTTTATAGAGCATAATTCCAAAGAATAAATTATCTTGTCAGTACACAAATCCCCCTATTTCCATACGAATATGGCACTCATATATAAACCAGCCATTCTTCTGAAATTTATGCAAGCAAAAATCCATGGTCATGGAAGTTTTCAAACAGTGAATCGCAGGGAATGTAGCTAAACAGCTCTAGACCAACATTTAAGAGAATAACCATAGGTGTTGGTTTTGATTATTAAACTACCTCTAGTTTTGATCTTGTTTGTAGCAGAGGAAATGGTCAGATGTTACAAAACATTAGCAAAACCTGTCTGACGAGTATATTTTCAGCTATTTTCTGTACCTGTAGGACCACTTGAGATCTTGCTGAGATCCATTAGCTTTGACAAAAGAATGATGGAAGGAATAATGCCTGGAGTACAGTTTCTTAAACTTGTCTGGAAAGTTGCATTTCTATCTTTCCAATTTTAAGACAAAATGCCATGTAAGACTAAGTACAATTCCATGGGAGGTGCTTGCAGTGTCTAGAGACATCAACACAGATTCCTGAAACAGGATCGTAGTCTCCATCTGTGGGTCGGGGAGGCCAGTTCAGAGTTCCTGCTCCAGAGGTGGGAAAGTGAGAGTCAAGCAGTTGGCACGAGGGAGCTCACAGAGAGGATGAACAGGGTTTATATAACCTCATCCATATGCAAACAGTCCAGTGAGTTGCCAGAGCTGTGCCAACATGCCACCCACTCAAGTAACATCTTTATTATTCATTGAAAGATGCTGCATTTTTCTTTTGGTGTTGCAGAGCCTGTGTTAGCAGGGAGAATTATATACAGAAGGTGGTTAGATTTAGAGTTTTTATGTAATAAAGCAAGTTCCTATTGAGAACCTGACTTTTTGTCAGGGAACAGAGAGGACCAGATATTTCCTAACAGCAGTGGGCTATGCCCTCACACATGGGGTGCAGTCCCATGGGGGCCAGTGGGCAGAGCCAGGTACTGGTAACAGGCCCCTGAGAGATGACTTTGGTACAGGGTCCTTTGAGCCCAGCCAGGAGTAAAAGGAGATTGGGTCAGAGACAGAAATGGAGATAAGGCTGTAACAAGGGTTCATATTCCATGCAGGAGTCAGGGCTGAAGATAGGACTAGAAAAAAGCCACTATGTATGTCTGAGAGGTCTGTTCAGGAGATGAACTACCTAGCGTAGGTCCAGCATCCATCCATTAGGTAGGACCAGAGACTGGCACTGCTGTGGCATTGCTGGGGTAGGGACTGATGAGCGCAAGCTGAACTGAAATGGGGTCCTGGGCCATAGGCAGGGTGGGGGAAGGTCTGAGAAGATGTTAGACATGGACAGCAAGATCCCATTGGTGCCCTCAGGGCACCGACTCCTCTGGTTTTTACTCATTTTATGATTTTGTCTTATCATGTCAGTGAAATGTGGTGAATTGTGTCTGATTTATGTATTATTATTTTCTGAGATTTTGAATGTTCTAGGAAAGAAATAGGTAAGGGCTATTCTTTAGTAAAGAGCTTCAAGTTAAGTTGTCTCCCATTTAAACATAATTTTTCTGGTACAGATTTAGAGTATCGTCTTTACAATTAACTGCTGGTTAATGTTGAAGAGCTAATGCACGTAGCAGATGTTGTCCTGTATGTAATCTAAAAAACTGTTGAAGTTTTACTTCAAATATCTAAATCCAACTTAGTTTCAACTCTAGACAAATCTCAGGGGATAATTTAATCTCAGATAAGTAATTTAATTTTAAAAGGAACATTTTTTACCTTTTCTAAAAGGCTTGACAGGGAAAATGGGAGAAAAATAAGTAAAAGGAAAGAGGTAGATGTGAAACAAAACAACAGATTGTTGTTGCTGCACATGAAGGATGACAAAAGAGCAAATGATCATAACTTAAAAGGATAAGTAGAAGTAAGATAAATAGGGAGTGTAGAAAAGGAATTATAAAGCGAAGCTAGAAAAAACAGGAAGGAGAGAAGGGTATTCACCTGATTAGTTCAAAGGAAGAGGTCACTCTAAAATACAGTGCATCGGGGGCAAGGGAACCTCTGAGCCCAAGAAGGCAAAAGAAAACAGAAGACAAAGTACCACACTGTTTCAGGTGGAATCTGATTTGTAAAATAACTCCAGGAGAGATCCTTAACATTCCATCTTAGATACTTTCAAGATTCATGTCTTCAAAGATATGATAGTTTACTGAAGTGTCAGTATAGGCCTCTTGTTTCCACAGCTCTCCACAGGACCTTGCAGCAGTTACCAAATCTATGAAATTATGGATGCCATTTATTTCATGGCTGTATTTAACTTCTTGAGACATCTGTGTGCAGTGTGATCTGTCAAACCTTTTTTGAAGTTTCTTCAAATATTTCTCTGTTAACCAGTTCTGCTTGTTTGCTAGTCCAGTGTTGCTTAGCACAGAGCTGTACAAAGATTTGCTCAAATTTGAAATTACATAAATTTGTTTTTATGGTGCCAGGAATTATAGCATGAGGGGTTGGGAATGCATGGTATTTTTAGCAAGATTATGTAGTATACATTTTTATATATATACAATCCATATACGAGTTTTTAATGCTAGTCTAAAATCTTTACTGAACTAAAATTTTTTTGATTGGTCATGGTATCATGCAAATTTTCAAGTTTTTTTTTCTTGCTAGACAAAAACAGTGAAAATGATTACTCATAGGTGGTGAATGTAGTGTTACTACTATCGTGTAAAAGTTCCTCAGGCAAGCACAGAAATTGCTCAAAGAAACTAACTCCTTTTTTCAGAAAATGCTCTTAACTTTCTCTGAAGACAGTATAAGGATGTACATTTATACCTTGGTTATGAATACGATTCCTTAAAAAATGGCTGGCAATCGAAAACACATTGTCCTGCCAAAGGAATTTGTATTAGAATAATTTCATAGTATAACGGGGATTCACTGAAATTTGACTTCATATCACTTGATCACCACTGTCTCCAGCAGTAGGAGCTCCTGCAGTGCTCGTGAAGCGGGGAAAAAAGCAGCTAAATTCTAATTGCACTGTAACTGTATCTTTATTAAGAGCAATACAAGGTTACAGTAACCTATTACCCTTGTGGTGGCATTCAAAAGGCAGAATCACATTCCCTCCATCTCCATTTGCCATTGGACAGAGTTACAGAGGAAGGGTGGAAGATGAACCCAGCTCTCCCTACAGTCCTCTTTCTCCCAGCATATTTCATCAACCACCAAAATATCTAGTTTTTCTCTAAAATTAGACAAAACTATGGCCACAAAAATCCATGAAGGACTTTCAAGCATAATGACATTTCTCTTTCAGGAAGGCTTTTAGCCGCAGATTGTTGGAACTGGGAGAGTGCTAGGAAAGGATCACTGCATGTCCATCTTATTCTTATGTTTTTCTGTAGGCATCTAATAGTAGCCACTGTGAATGAAGCTGGTGAATGGCTGAAGCTAGTTTAAACTGTGATGTGATCCAATGCAGTAGATTCTGTGGTCTCACAGTGAAGCATCCATATGTTACCATATACTATGTATATATTGCTCAGTATTATAGTAATGATAATCTTCAATAGAACAAGGTGCCCCAAGTCCTAGTCCAGTGGCCATGCTCTAGAAAACAGATCTTTTAATTTTCCAATAAGTTCTGTCCCTCATTCACTGAACAGGATGGGTTCTGAAGGAGACTAAATTGAAGTTGTCAAAGCAATCAACTGAACATGAAAAATATCCTAACTTCGAAGCGTCTGTAATAAATATATGTTTCATGATGGAGTGGAGTACTTCAACTGAGCTGTTGCTGATAATACATCAACAGTTAGAAACACAAACTCATAGAAAGGCCATTGGGGTTCATAAAGTACAGTTGATAAATCATCTGTCAAGTAAAAGGAATTGTCTTTGCTGAGTTTGTAGTTATAGTTATTATAGATACAGTTATTGTACTTATGTAGTGGTAATGTAGAGTTATAATAAATACAGGTATAAAAATTAGAAAAGTACTGTGAGGATGATTTTGCTAGTCAATGAGGGTTGTTTCATTAGCTTGTGTTAGCTGTCATCTGAGAAATATTTTTGTGCGTTCTGAGCACAAGCATAAGCAATGGAAGGTAACCTTTAGATTATAAATACTAGATGATAGTGTTATTTAAAATCAAGCTGTTTCTACGGATTTTGTTTTGTTTCTGTATATGCCATGAAAAATATCTTGAAAAGTGCTTTCAGGAAAACATTCAGCATCACCAAACATGATCATCCAAAACGGCATCATCATCCAAAAAGCTAGGCTGCTGGCAGAAGTTACAGATTTTATGTAGGGCATCCAGGTTTTCAGAGTTTCATGAAAAAGATCATTTAAAATCTATTAATTTTGAGTCGTCTAATAACATAAATGAAATGCATAAAATAAAGCAGAACCTTTCATACGCTTCTTGGAACCTGCTATACTTCTCCGGTAACAAACTTTCTTTACTTATATTGGTCTGCTGGATGTTAGGCACAGTTTTTCTCATACAATATCCTGTTCCTACCTATTCTTATCTCCTCTCCAGGAATACATGTTGTTAGATTAGTTTATTCACTAGAACACTCAGTTATAGTAACAGCACAAGTTCTGTTGCAATGTCGAGAGAGAACTTTTTTATCCAGCTGAAATGTTAAATAAAAATGGGAAAATGATATCCCATTTAGTGTTGGAAAAGGCTGAAAGCTTTTATTAAAGAAAAAAGTTTGCAGTCTAGCATCAATTTGTTCCCCAGTTCTGCTAAAGTGGTTGCCAGCTTACGTAAAAGATTTGTCCTTTCATATGGTGATATAGTCAGCACTTGGTCGGTATTATCAAATCAAAATATCAAATTTCTTGGTCAGTAGTTACTAAGATTCTCCAGATTTTGATTCCTTATCACTAGAAGTGTTTATAAATATTTGACATCTATCAACCTACTAAAGAAAATGTTTTATAATAATCTATTTGTGATGACTGGGGGAACACCTCCTCTACAAATAATCACTGCATTTCTTTCTTTTCCTCATTGGAAAAATAAGGAAAGAAGAATGAAGAAATGAAAATTCACATTGTTAACAGTACAGACAATTAAATAGAGGAGACCTTAAGTTCCTTTGTATTTAGAGCAAATCTGCCTTACAACATGTTTGAAATCATGTGCTGTCTGATATCACAGATTCAGTCAACTCCAAACCCCACAATAAAGTTATTCTGAGTCTCATTGGGAACGAGACATCTTGTAGAAATTATCGTATAGCATACCAGATGGTATCTTTCTTACAGACATCACTTCAATGTGCTGCTTCTCTTGCCTTGGAGAAGAAAGAACCAAGTATTGCTATCCTTGTAAGAGACTAATGCATCAGTTTTCCCATTCAGGAATAGGTACATCTTTTTTGATTGTGATATAACAGAAGGATTATCATGGGATGTATGTTCTTTGAAACCATAGGAAAGCACAGTAGTATGTAAATGTGTTGCAGGTGAGACAGTCTCGTACAGTCTGCATGGCATTTTTCAAGATCTGGACAAGCTTTAAGCATAGGCAAAGTAGGTGCTGACTGCAGCAGCACACTGGTGGGGCTGGCACTAAATTATAGACTAGCAAAATGAAGAGACAGCTGTTTAGTCTCAAAACAATAGCACCTGCTCCAGGTCCCACTTGCACTGGCTCGGAAAAACATTCCAAGCTGCCCCCCTGAGGTAAGTCTCCTGGACTTGCAAAGAACAAAGAGATCTAAAGAGCTGCAAGTTCCCATTACGAAAGGCTTCATCCCCACTCTTGCTCTGCGCTATGCCTGCCTTTGCCTTTGGTGGAAGAAGGAGGGGAAAAAAGTCTTGGAGATAAAAAGATACTTTAGACATGAGACAATAATCAGGGATGAGGACAAGGCAGCAAGCTGACTCTGTTTCTCCTTATTCTCTTTTCCCTTGCTGAGCAACCTTATATTGTGTTGGTGGGCTCAGACGCGTAGTTATGCTGGCAGGGGACAGAGTTGGAGGAGAGTGTGCAGTGGGACCAACAGTGCTATAATCATCCAGTGCTGGGGCCATGGAGATACTGAGACACAGTATCAACAGCTACATGAGGAAATGTGTCTAGGGAGCCACTCAAAAACTGAATTTTGCCTACACTGTTGCTAGGCATTGAGCCAAGCACTTCTCATCACTGGCAGCCTAACTTCCATGCTGTTTATAGCAAGGTAAGGAAGAAGCAGTTTGACCATGAAACTGGTATATTGATTACGGGCTGTGCATTATTGTGGGCAGAACATTTTTTTTGGTGGGGGACACCCGATACAGAGACATTTGTGTCTATGTGTTTATGGGAAAAATAGTAGTCGATCATGCATAATCCTTTCAAAGAGTGGGATTGTACTTCACTAGGTCTCTTTCTGATATAAATTTTTCTGGTTATGGGGGAAAGAAGACAAAGTCAGGAATAGTTTTCAAAGGAATTCATGATTTCTCAGTCAAATAAGAAAAAATCAGCAAGGATTTAATTCTTATCTTGTTTAAAATAATTTTGTTGTGAATTTGTTCTTTGAAGAGCTTGCCCGGTCTTTTAAATTTGCTTACCCAAGAGGAGTCCACTGTATTTCAACTCAACATAGCCTACCCTCCTTACAGCCTTGCTTCTGGCTGGGCACAACCCTGAAGGGATTATGCTCTGTCTATGTACAAAGATATTGATTCACAGTAGAAAAACTCTGGAAAATAGGGAAGATTTACAGATAGGCATGAACAAATGCACTTGTTTCTCATGAGACCAAAATTCCTACCGATTTGGTATATCTACTTTCTCTGAGAAAAAAATAAATTATCCATTAATCTGTTTGAAGTACAGATTTAGCTATTTATGCACACTGTACTCTTCCCAAAAACATATGCTCTACATTGCATATACTCACAAGCTATTGTTATTAAACGCTTGAGAAAACTCCTAAAAGTTTCTTCAGCAATTACAGATTTACCATTGCTTGCTAAGCCTTCAGTACTTTTTTGAGATCCCTAATGAACCTTTCACGCTTTGTGTAGTAGTGTTTCAAATCAGTAAGAAGACCTGAGTAATGTAAGATCTCATAACAGAGCTGTCTTAGGCAACTTTCCAACCTTGTGAAATATCTTCTATGGCTCAACTGAAATTATTCTACAAAATCATTATGGATTTCAGTTTGCAGGAGGTGTACCACAAATCCAAGCAGCAATATCAGTGATAGGTCATCCTGGTTTAGTTCAAGGACTAGTCAGGTTGGAGCTGAAACTCTTATAGTATTGTTAATTTTAAATATACAGCTAAGTTTAAAGTCTTTCTGTGAAAGCTCAAGGACCTTCTGCATGTCACTTGCAGAGACTTTGTATTATAACGTTGGTCAGGCTGTAGGTTTGGATTTCTATGAAACAGTTTTCTGCCATAGTATCTTCAATCTCAAATGATGCCCTTGACAGATACCTATAATTTCCTTATGCTTGGAAAGAAATTCCTCCTTAGAGATGTACATTGCCTGAGATTCACAGTGGACAAAAAACCAAAGAGAAGTAATTAATGTAATTCAGTAAATGAAGCTCTGCTGGACTAGATTTTTCTTAGGATTATACCCTGAATATATCCCTTTTTTGCTAAGTCCTTTGATCCTGTTACAAAAAGCAAAAAGTTTAGTAAGCATTTCTCTCAGAACAAGGGTGTAAAATATTTTCATCTTGAGGGAAATTGTCTCAAAAAATAGAACATTTTTGGAAAATACATTGTGAGGTATTTGGGGTTTTGTGCAGAAAATGAACTTTGCTTTCATTTTAAATTCATCATATTTTATTATTTTTTTCCATTTATAGTTGATAAAATATACACCCTCTCCAGAAATCATGCAAATCTTATATGTCTGCCAGCTATCATTCACATTTTTGTAAGAAAAGAACATAAACTTCAAATTTTACTTAGTAAAAATATTCTTTTAATTATTCATTTGAAATGGTGACCTTTTCAAGTTGAATTATTATATGTTGGCATGAAGGTTTTCTTGTGTCTTATAATATTTTACAGTTGAAGAAATCATGCAGATAATCTAATTACTTTGACTAAAATTGTTGTGCCGTTTATGTCTTTTGCTGTACTACAGGAAAGAAACTGTGAAATGTATTCATTATTGATTCATTAAAGGCTTTTGCTATTATATAAGCAGAGATGCAGACCCCTGCCTATCTTGTATTAAAAAGGGGAAGGAGGGGGCATAGTAAGCCATGGCATAGGCTATGGATTATGTATTGCATTTCTTAACATCTTGTGAAACGTAAAAATCTACAACAAACAGATATGTAAAGCATAACTGGTCTGAAGATTCTATTCAGATTTAAGTGCTCTAGCTTGCTTTTGAATCTTGCTATTTTCTGCATTTGTTTTGACTGCTCTCATCATTCAAGATTGACGCTTGGATGGGTGTGTAGGAGGAAGCAGCAGCAGCAGGCTTACAGCTTGCAGACAAAAAAAAATCTGCCTTATCTGATGGCTATTATTGAAAATGCGAGGTGTAGCCTAGGCTGGGTAATGAAGGGGAGCGAGCGAGGGGGAGCAAGAAGCATGGAGCTGCATACTGATGAGTGTAGGAGTACTTGATAAAAAGAATTCTTGCTGCTGGCAGTGCATTGCTCATTGTGGAGTATTCCAACAATCACATATAACGGAGAACAGCTTAGCTGACAGCTTGATATGCTTTTTTTTTTTCTTTTTCCTGCTGTATGACGTACTGGTCTGTAGTAAAGATTAATAACTAAGAAATGTAGAGCTAGGATCAGACCTTACGCTATATACTGCCCTGTAAACTATGTTTTACTTCTGACTTTTCTGCTTGCTGAAAACATTAATCTGTCAAGCTGGCGGGCTCCTTTGATACCAACTTTCCCAGGAACACGATGTGGCAATGCCACCTCTCAGCCCAGGACTACCGTTATTATCCAGTGGATGGTTATTCGTTGCTTAAACGCCTCCCTCTTCACCCTCCTACAGGACCCCGATGCCCTGTCCAGACAGTGGGACAATGGTTGGAAAATATTGGGCTACCTCAGTATGAAAATCACTTGCTGGCTAATGGATTTGACAATGTGCAATTTATGGTAAGAAATCTTCTGTGCATAGCTGTGTATATACACTGTAGCTGCCTTTTTTGTCTGTCTCTTATGTGCTCATAAAAACCTTAAAGCTGTTCTGCATTGCACTAGGAAGATCTGTTTAGTGTTACCCTTTTCTATGTCTAGCTAGATTAATATGTAAACTGTCCTTGTATAAACTTCCAAGCTGAACACATTACAAAGTATTCTATCCAGAAATATAGTAAAATAAAAACTGAATATTAAGGTTCTTTCTCCTCATCATCAATCTTCAGATTAAAAACTGAAAAATGCACAGTTTTTTTAATCTATTGCAGGATTTTTCACAGTATGTAAAAGCTGTAAACATCCCTATCTGCAATACATTACATTATTACTTTCATTTAAACATTAACATCATTGTAATAAAACTTAAATAACATCCAATGCCATTCTTGCATTGAGAGGTATTTTAATAACAGAAAATTATTTAATGAAATGTGCTCTCTGTGCAAGTGATTCTGGCTGTCTCAGTTAAATGCTTTTGCATCTTAGATAGCCAGGCTGTGGGATTCACTTGTTGAAACTTATGCCCTGTGTTGAAAAGTAACACATTCCTTTTAATAGTTCCATTTTCATGTTCCAACTCTAGGCATATATCAGGAATATATGAATGAAATAATATTTTATGTGCTTCAGGATTTACAGTATTACCATGTGGTGTAAAGTAACAGAGACCTGTCATGCACAAACTTTCTGTTGAAATGAATATTGACAGTAAAGAGAGAAGCTTACTTGTAAGCTTGTTATATAATCGCTTTTCTATCTGCTTCACTATTCCCATTACTTGAACCTCTTACAAAAATCCTGACTACATTTCTTATAAAATATCAGAGCTTAAAATACTATTAATCACCCCTTTTTAAGATATTTTAGTAACTGTATGTATCTCGGAGCATTTCTAACTTTTCAAAACTTACACCTCTCATATAAGAAACAGAAATGAAACAGCATGAATATTATGACTGTAAAATCATCAGAAGTTGTAGTTTTCCTATTTAATTCCTTTTGCTAGCATCATTATGTGCTTTTGGGTTACTGATCGGAAAATCAAGGCACAGATCTGTGCCATTTCCACATTATAATAGTGTAGAGATTTCTTTCTGTTTTTACATGGCTGCCATGTGATCTTTTGCTTATATCGGTAAAAAAAATCATTGGAATCTTTACCTTTAAATATTCTTGAAAGCAAAGCTGTAAGGGTGTGCTGTCAGCCCAGCAAAAAAAATTCAAAATGGATTTCAGGCTACAGTTCCCCAGAATGTAACTACATATTCTTATATATGTTGCAGCGCTAGTTACATAAGTAGATGATCATTTAGTCTTAAAGAGATTACAGAAGGAAATTGTTCACAAGAGGCTGTAGGTGGCATAACAAATGCAGAGGGGTACACCTACCACAGGTAAATGATCAGCACAAGAGCAACCAAAGAAACTGCCCTGGAGGGTTTTCCACTTATCCCCTGGCTGTGGAGGGGCCTGAACCATGTTCTGGGGGCATTTTTGATTTTCATTTCCCACGTCTCTTATTAGTATACTTATGGAAGCCTAAAAATTGTATACAAGATTCTATTATTCAATACACAAATCAAACTTTTCAGGTGTAGGGCAGATTAAGTTATGCCTGCATACTTGTGTGTTACCTAATGTTTTCTGGTCATTTTAATTTAAGCCTTTTCTGAAGTGGTTTGTTTTTAAATATATATCACAGGTAAAATACCTAATTACTCAAAATATGAATTGGGGTAACACGCCACGCATATGTGAATGGAAGATTAGACTCTTAAGTCCAGTGATCAAGCAAAAAGCTGGAAAATTGCCTAGTAATAAAAATGTATCATTTCAGTAATTTAATAATTCCTAATTTATTGATTTCACACTGTTCATCATTGTGTTACATATTTCAGTTTTTGTTTGTACCAGAAATTGAATAGTTGCCATATGGTATTTGAAACAAAAATGATCAGAATTTCTTTATATATTATTCTTTTGAATTATGTAAAGAAAACCTCTCTTGAAAATTTAAATGAGTGTTTTAAAAAATATTTTCCATTCTAGCCAAAATGCTAAAAAAAGAAAATTAAACTTGGAAACTATATAGGAAAATGAGAGAAGAAAGACCTGTTTTGCTACAAGAATAATTCAAATTATTCCAAACTTAAATATCTTATAATCTTCTTTTAAGATGAGAGAACTGCTTTACCTTTATTAAAGTGGTTTACATATTAAGCTATATTTTACTATCTTACTAAATTAAGTGTTTCAGATAGGTTAGCTACTTCACATTGAAGAATTCTAATACTTCAATGCAGTAAAAATCAGTTAGACATATTTGTTCTTTATTCTGTACCATATTCCTGCTTTTGTTTTTCTGGAAGCACGTTCTGACCTGCATTTATTCATTCTGTTGCCTAAGCAACAACCATCACACTCTTATTAAGTATGATTTAGTAGTACAGGTCTTACTAGCTGTTCAGAACAGGAGAGGGAGTATCACAATGATATAACTAATGTCCATGGAATAATATACATCTGAGAACAAATATATTTATGCTATTCTCAAGAGCAAAATTCTATTAATTAAATTAACATTCTAATAAAAAGGTGTTTTTCAGATAAAAAGATTTCATGGTTAATCACTCATTAAATCATAGAAATTAACTCCTTGTGTTTAGTCCCCCTTGGGAATTAGGAAAGTTATTCAATAGACTCTGCTTATAATTAGTAAGATTTGTTCATGTTACCTGAAGTGTGTGGACTTTATAGTAAGAAATAGCCTGTTTCCTATTAACTTTACAGTGTGAGTATTTTTTCATAGTTCATCAATATATGTGTTTTAAAAATATGTTGAAACATAGTGTTAAAAAATTAGTTGTCCTTTCATGAACTTCTTTATTTCTACTTCCAGTGTATTTGCACACATAGCAAGTGCAATTCCTACCTACTATTAGTGTCATGCAGGAATGCCACATGGATAATATTTAGTAGGCCCAAGGCAGATTCAGTCCCAAGATTTGGTTCATGTGTGCCTGTAGGAGTAAAATTATAGCTGAATACGTGTGTATATATATTTATATGCAATCATTATTAATTTTTATAATTTGTTGTGAAATGGACTGCACTGTCCTTCAGATATAAAAATTTGTAGTGACTTTGTGTAGAGATACTCTATATTTGAAGATGCAGATGATACTACAGCTATATAATGTAAAGGCTGTTGTGCAGTTAAACCAATTCCAAAGCACAAAAAACCAATTAGATCTGTCCTAAATTGCAGCATATAAACCATATATTATCAATAAGGAAATCTAATGAATGGGTGAACATCTTTTTGAGGCATAGGTCCCATGGATATCCCTGAGACAAGCTGTAATCTTGCAGGCCTACATAGCTTAGTATGCTGAGAAAAAAAAAAAAAAAAAAGTTAAATTCCAGAGAAACAGATGAAAATACACAAATGTGCGAGGTCACTAGATCCTTGCATGCAGCTTTCTGCCACTCTGGAGCTCATCAAAGACTCCATTCTGGATTCACAAGGATAAAAGCAGTTCAATCAAATCACTGCCCAGTGGGGACTAGTTCTGATTAAGGATTGCATATGACTATCTATTTATAGGTTGTTCTAATCATTTAAGAGACTCTGAAATTTTATCACTTGCTTAATATTGCAAATTGATCAAGATAATATCTCTTTAAAAGATTTATAAAACACTGTATGAGAGAAATAGGGACCAGGAAGCCAAAATGAGTTAACAGAAAAAATATGAAAGATTTTATTATGTTTTTTGACATTCCAAAATATTGTTCATTAGTAAGAGTTAATAACCTGAACTACATTAAACTTTCATTGCTGCTGTGAACTTACAAACATGCACCTCTACCCCTTCAAGTACTTAAATGGCTTGCATTGCATGAGGATCTAAGTATTGCCTAAGTATGGTTTTTTTTATTCTCTCTTTTCACTTTTGGGAAACTGAGGCAAAGAGCAAATGAAGGCTGAAATTTAAAACTGCTTATACATTTGAGATAAGAGGCACTAGTTCTTAAAATAGCTACTGACATAATGTTTAGCAGATTAATTGAGTTGCTTAAACATAGATACCTAGTACCGATTGAGATTCTGTAGGGAATCCAGGAGATCCAGGCATGGCTGACAGGTATTACTGAGGACCAGAGACAGCCAGACCCTTCATGATTAGCAGCTGGAGTCCAGGTGGGATACCACCGAGCATCTCAGATGATTGTAGAGTCTTGATGCTTATGAAGCTAAAGTGAATCTTAAATGTTGTAGGTCACACAGAGCTTGTGACATGTCTAGGAACTGAATGTAGATGTCTTGAGCTTCCACTTAGTATCGTAGTTGCATATGCATTCCTTTTCCTTTGAATAATTTTCTGTGTTTGTATTCGTCCTGTGAACTTACTTGCCCAAGTATTTAACTGGTTTCGCAGTGCTAGGCATGGTCTACCTTCTCAATTCCCCTTAGTTGCCTGTTTTGGATTTATTTTTGAGTTAAGACTTTTCTTTCTCCCTTCCTCTCTTTCTTTCTTTCTTTGTTTATTTTCTTTCTTTTTTTTACTAGGTGTGGAGGTTTATTAGTCAGCTGAAGTTTATCTTCAGCTATCGTCTCTCAGGTGTCATTCCTGGGATTTGCTGTTCTGGAATACTCAGTAATTCTTCTTGCCTTTAATCTCTCTGGAGGATGTTAAACTCTGTATCAAGTATAAAGGACAAAAGTAATCTTATTTCTATAGAATGAAATGCACTTGAAAAAAATGTTCTACATGTGCATCGGCTCCAAGTCCTGCAGTTGTAGAGACCACCACAGCTTCTATCCAAAAATATCTGGTGCTGAGATTGATGATTTGGGCATTAGATGAAAGCTTGAAAGAGTGAGTCAGTCTGCCAACACCTTTCTTAAATTAGCCATGCTGCAGATGATGAAAAAGAGGCCAATCTTTGATAAGGGTTCTAGTGTGTAGTGACTTTAGTGACTTTCAGAAGACAACTCCTAACACGCTCAGCAGAGCAGACCAGCCTTTGTAACATCTAGGCTGTGAGCTCTCTGGGCCCATAATGACCACTGCAGGGACTCATCAGGCCCCTCATGTGTCATCTGAAGCATACGAAGATTTAGAGAGCATCATCTGTGTGTAGTTTGCCCAGAAATGAAGAACTGTTTAAGGCATCCTTAAAACTGTCAGTCAGAGACATGCAGCAAACCACATTTTTAGCAGAGTAGAAGGAATATGAGTCTCACTGATGCTGAAATAAGCAGTAGTTTAAGATTTTCTGTTTATCTAGAAAATCTTAGAATATATGAGTGGAACCATGAATTTCAGTCCCCTCATCTGGACCTCACTTGCAAACCACATGGCTTGCTTTTAGTTTCATGGCAGATCTACGGAATTTGACACTAAAACTGTGGAGCTGCTCCAGTGTGAGTGTGGCCCTGGCTTCTTTCCTGAGCAAAGTAGCTGTTTGTCACTCTGCTCTCTTCTGAGTCTTCCTTTCCACCTCAGTGACCCTTTACAACTGTGGCTCCTTACAACTCTCCCCTTAGTCCAACCTGTTAGCCAAACATAGAGCAGGGCATAGTTAAAGTTCAAATATAGTCATCTACATGTGTACCAGTCAGTAGCTGTTTAGGACTCAGTTCAGTTGCCCACATATTGAAATCACTTGAGATGTCTAAGATGTCTGTGTAGGCCTGGAATATATGATACAGGATCTATGGAAAACCCATACCCATCTGGATCTTCAGTTGGATTCTGGACAATGCACATTTACAGCACCTCAGATGACTCTAAATTCATATCCGTGGACAACTAGGTGAAGCATCTAATCAGCCATTAAAGCCAATGGAGCATAGAATGCAATTTAGCTTACTGGCTGACTAACTATTAGGGTATTTATTTTAGAATAAATTAAAGCAGATTCATCTGGTCAGCTGAATCGCTGTCTAGGCTGTATTCATTTTTTTACTAGATTTCCTTAAGCTATCATGTAGACACAAAAATTTAAATGGCTCAATTTGGGCTACAATCCATCCAGGGTTCACTGAAAAGGAAACACAAAGTGTTCTCATTAAAGTTTTCTCTCCTCTCTCAGAATATCCAGCCCTGAAGCTTCAAGATATTCTTTTTCATGCTGGTAGGGATTCTTACTATAAAACCTGCAAAGTAGAGCTCAGGTGGGTGCCAGAGATGAAGATTGTGCCTGTCATCCTGCAACAGCAGCAGGTCTAACAAATAATCCCATTCCACATGTGCCAGTTAATGCTTCTGTCATGGTATTTCTCAAGCTGGTTGAGAGACAGAAGGACTTATTAATGTACTCTCCCATATCACGTGTAAATAATAGTTTGCACTGTCTTTCTGTCTTGAAGTCTCAGACCATTCTTCATCATCCTGTTTGAGTGCATGCAGGTCCAGAGAGGCAGTGCTCGTTCCCCAGTGGAAAGAGATTTTAGAGAAATCTGCTTCATGTTTATCTATCTTTATATGTAACGTGTGATCCTGTACTTGACAAAGGACTGTATGAGAATTGCGGCAGTAATGATTTCTTGACAGAGAAAAAAAAAACAGGACAATTTTTGTGTATATCACTTGAACAATTGATTCATAAAGAAGCCATCTCCAAACAGACTATTGGCTTCATTAAGATATCCTGGGTATGGTGGATACGTTGACAGTTGGAGGGAGTATGTTTTCATCTAAAATTATCTCAATAGTTCTATCTTGAAGTTATAATCAGGGATGGGTCCATCTGCCTGTCTTCTAGATTCTGCTAAGTTAAGGTGAGGGTTTCTCTGGTTATTCTGGAATATTTGGCTGTCTCTTTTTAAATGCTGTTCCACATAAAGTTGTGTATACAAGGCACACAGACAGGACTTTGGGCTGTACACTTGGTAGACAGTCCACTTACCCATATATACCTTGGGATGTCCTTCCACTCACCTCTGCTATTCAGGTTAGTGACATCTGGTGTATACATGCCCCGTCGGGAAGCTCACCCTACGGCAGTCTGACAGAAAAGAGCTTGTCCAATGTACTGAGTTTCTTGGGCTCAATCTTACCCAGAGGACTAAATCTAGACATTGAGAGCCATTGCAAGTACAGTCACCACTAAAAGTGAAACTTTTCCATGATATTTATCTGTGAGTACAGTACTTGAGGTCTGGAATTACTTGCATCTGTTCTAGAGATATGTTAAATGTTAATATGAAATGTGCTTGAGCTAAAAGCATGCCTAGTGCAGATACTAGCTTTCATCTTGATTTACAAGCACTGGTGAACTATATTCTGAGACTACCTATATAAGGAATTGTCTATTGGTCCTAAATACAAGTTTATGATAAACTAGCAGTAATTATTTAATCTGGAAGTTAGATGGATACAGTAGATGAAATTTCTAATAATCAGAATAAAGCATGACATTTTAATAACTCATAAAATAAAGGATGTAATGCTGATACAATGTTCTTGCTATGTATTTGTTTAACCTTCTAGATGACTTTTTTACCAGGAAGAGCTATGCTAAATCTTCAGGCATTGGAAATGTTTGTGTATAGAATGATGTCTATAATGCTATTCTTCATAACTAATGAAAAATATGGAAAACATGACAACATGTAAAGTCCATAAAAAGCAACAAGAAGTTTAAAGGTTAAGTGACGTGGAAAGTCTAAGAGTTTTAACTCTTCAGAGTGAAAAACTAAAGGGCAATCAGTTTATAAATGTATTTGCATTGTAGGTAAATAATGGAAAGCTTTGCAGTGGAAGGCAATAATAGACTTCATAGAATAAAAACAGTGGCCTATATGTTATAGAAATTTACAGCTTATTCTTAGTCCTTTCATACAGGAATACTTCTTAATAAAATTATTTAAAAAAAAAAAAGAATAAAAGGAATTTAAAAGGAACACAGTACACAGTTGTGTATATTCCTGTTTTAGAACTAGATTGTCAAACAAGAAATGATTAAGTGGAATCTGGACCAGTAGGTAAATTTATCTGAATCAATGACAGATTTCCCTAAGTTAAAGATGTCTGAAGGACACAACAGTACAGAGGAGCTTGATTACAGATAATTACATTGTGGCATTCTGAAGGAGTTATCAGGTAAAGATTAATGGGTGCTAACAGATAACTGAAAATGTAGGATTCTTGGACATTTTATCCTCGAACCATAGAACCACAGAATGGTTAGAGTTGGAAAGAACCTTAACGATCACTGAGTTCAAACCCCCTGCCATGGGCAGGGACACCTCCCACTAGACCAGGTTCCTCAAAACCCATCCATCCTGGCTTTGAACACTTCCAGGAATGGGTCATCTACAGCTTCCCTGGGCAACTTGTTCCAGCGTCTCACCACTCTCACCCTTCCTTCTATCCTTTATGAAGGAAGACGATGATGTTTATAGGCTGAGAGAGTTGGGTTTGTTCAGCCTGGAGAAGAGAAGACTCCAGGGAGACTTTATAAAGGCCTTCAAGAACCTGAAGGGGACCTACAGGAGAGATGGGGAGGGACTCTTTATCAGGGAATGTAGCGATAGGATGAGGGGTAATGGTTTTAAATTGAAAGAGGGGAGATTTAGATTAGATATTAGGAAGAAATTCTTTACTGTGAGGGTGGTGAGACACTGGAACAGGTTGCCCAGAAAAGTTCTGGATGTTCCATCCCTGGAGGTGTTTAAGATCAGGCTGGATAGGGCTTTGAGCAACCTGCTCTAGTGGGAGGTGTCCGGGCCCATGGCAGGGGGGTTGGAACTCAATGATCTTTAAGGTACTTTCCAACTCTAGCCATTCTATGTAAGAAAAGCTCAGATGGTTATATGAACACATATTAATGCATAGAAAAAAAAATAGAAGTAATCTAACATAAAGAAAAGAGCTAATATAACACGAAAGATTAGATAAATAAGCAAAATACAAAAAAAAAAGAAAAAGAAAAAAACTAGAAGAGAAAATGGCATGTCATTAACTATGCAAGTAGAATACATTCAGAAAAGGTTTTATCAAAACTCTATAGCTAACAGGAATATTAAGAAAGTTGTGACCACCTCTAGAAGTCAGATAAAACTAATTTTAGTCTTAGCATAAAGAAAGAATTAGTGAAATACAGTGTTAATGAAGAGCAGTGAGATATTAGAGAGGAAGAGAAAGAGAGGGAGTATTATCATACTGCCAGCAGATAAAAGAGTACTTGGTTAATTAAAATATCTAAATCATCAAGGTTAGGTGATGTTTGATGAAGAGTCTTAAGAAACTAAAGAGGAAATACTAGATCCTTTAGCAATTATCCTCAAGAACTCCTAGAGAATGAATGAATTATTAGAGGATATCTAAAATACAAGTGTCGTACCAATATGTATTTCAGATCACACAATTCATCCTCAGTATAGATCTCCAGTCTCATGACCTCTTTGTCTTCAGCCTTTCACCATATAACTAATGCCTTATTCAAGAAGGAAAAGGATGGTGATGTTGTTAGCAATAGATAGTCATTGTCATCAGTACTGAGTCTGGTGGGGAGCAAACGAGCAAGAGAACAGAATTTTGCAATGGGATGTAATGGGAAGAGAATACAGCGAAATAGAGTAACTGTGCAGTTGGGAGATGAACAAAGTATTTAAGCGAAACCAGTAAAGAAACAGATGTATTGTATGACACATTGTGCTTTTCATCATGTAGATGAGAAGCATTCCCTCCATCAAAAATAATTAAAAAATCAACAAGGGAGACAAGCTTAATTTTGCTAGTAAAATGACATCTACCTTTTAAAATTTGCTCTGGAACGATGTACCAGAATTGCCATGCAAGCAAGCCATTCTGGTACAGAGTTTGCCTGACTGCTTCTAAATTTCCTGGGCACCTGAACTTTCTCTCCTTCAATTTAGAGATCTTCCATTTTCCCCTATATTAGTGAAAATGTTTCCTTCTCACACACAACCATGCCCATATATTTTTAATGGTGCCAACACCCCAACATCAGTTTTAGCCTTCATAGTGACAAAAGCAATGAAACCATGAAGCCTTTATCAACATGCTGTCCATTCTACCTATTTACAGAAAGGTAATTCACTAAGATAAAAAATTCCATGTGCTCAGAAATAAAGAACTGGAGAGTTACAGTACCTCTGCAACCTCAGTTCATCCCTCATATTCATATGCCTTATGATACATTCTTCTGTCACAAGGTCCTCTACTAAATTTTTCCTTCAGAATTCCTTTCTCAATCAGTGTGCTGAGATTTGAGTATACAAGTACACATTTCAAAGAACTAGCAGTTAAAAACAAAACTTGTTTTTATTTTTCTAATGTTGCATTGCTTAATGTTGTTACAACCTTAGCCCAATGGTTGTTTAAAACAATGGTGAGACCCCCAGATTGTCTTCTCTTCCCATGCAGTGGTGATTTACACTTGTCTAGTATTGTTCATCTGGAACACTAGATGTTATGTACTTATATATTCAAACATGCTTCTTGTTTGCATTTGTGTTTTAGAAACTGTGTTATAAATTTAGAAAAGATAAATGGATAACACTTCAGATGATAACTTTAGGCAATTAAAAATTAATATATTCAGTGAGAAACACTTTTGTCATGATTTTTCAGAAGCTGAACATTGTGGACCAGAGGTCACCTCCAAAAAATTTCAATGGGCAAAAAGATATATTCTTCAACTGCTGAAAGTAAGATAAAGTCTCAGACCAAACAAGCTGCCTTGTATTAACTATGATTTTATTCCACATAAGCATAATTGATTAAATTAACAACAGGCTTTTATTCATCGTAAATATAAGGTCACACAATGAAATTCGCAGCTGGTCTCTGGCATGGTTCTTAGTCCATTCCTGATTGAAATATATTTTCAGGAAAACAAGTAATACAAATGTTACTTTACTCCCCAAATAATTTACTTCTGTAGGCTTTAAAATGCTCCATTGAACATTTAAAACATTTTGTTTGCTGTGGAACATATTATATTCTGTATCTTTTGCTGTCCCTTGTTAAGCTCCATACTGTGCATATGGGATAAAATCTCCATGCAACAATACACTGTATTTGTTTTAGACTGGCTAGTACTGATGAAACCGAGGGTGTATATACACTTGTTGTAAATATAACCCATGACTTAACTGAAATTTAATGTTTCAGATATTTATGAGTATTATCTTATGCAGTATTTTATTGGATGGTTGGAAACTGTATGATTTAATAACATTATTGATGGGAACAACAATGGGTTAAATTTGCAAGATGTACCATACCTGCTTTAGATTTGTGTTGAAGGTCTTTGACTGGATAATAATTCTAGGAAAAAATGTTGATCCAAAGACTAGATCTAGATGGAAGTTTTGAAATATAAAAGCCACAGTATTTGCCCAGGTGGCAAGGATAAGGTTACTGTGGATATAAGTGTTAACAGTCAGTTTAAATATTAAAAGCTGGAATGCCATGAAGTATGCTGGATAAGCGCCTATCACATGATCTTTCCAGTATAAATCTCAAACAGTATTTTCTCTGACTGCCTAGTTAGCAGCCATGAATTTGTAAAGAGTGGCCCTCTGTGCACAATCGCCCTTTACAATTAGAAAGAAGGGGATAAATATCTGCATCTTATTCACTGGAATCTTACAGCTCATGCTAAAAATAAGTATTTCTGCAGCTGGTTACTGCTCTTAAAATCTCTGAAATAATTGATAGCTTCTATTCTTCAGTAGCCACACTATTTAACAGCTCTTTTACTGCTTCAGGTATGCTCTCTCTTAACAGCTCCCCTTTAAATCACATAGAAAGCCCACTTCTTGAAGTAACTTAAGATGGCGTTTAGAAAGAAATAATAGTTCTTAGCTGTTATGCTGCATTAGGATGAAAGATTGCACAATACTGACTTGGTTTTTAGCCTTGATCCATTTTTAAATATAGTATGAATATTATAGTTCTGTTAGCTTCTCTGAACTCCCTAGGCATCTCTCTTGTTGCCAGAAAGGAATTATAAATTGACAATGCGAGTTATTTTATTTCATTTTCCATCTCTCTTGGAGTTTGGAAATGTGTCTATTCTGTCCATGAACTTTTTATTTCCTGACGTTCTGATTTTTTAAGTACTTGTTTTATTGGCTGTAGAAATAGTAGATCTGCCCAGAAAAATAACTTTATGGAGCAAGAGTGGAATTTTATGCCAAAGAACCCAGATACAGACAAATCTTTGATTCCTTGTAATATCAGGCTTTTTGTCAGCAAATTCTGCTGTCCCTGCTTGTATGGTTTGATTTCTCTCCGTCTCTTAGCTCTGCTGTGTGTATAGTAGCTTCATATATGCATCTGTTTAATATGCATGCTGATTCCCATCCTTCTTGAACAGTAAGAAAGGGAGACTCAAGGGAAAGAGAATGAAGATAGCACTTGCTAGCACATGCAGAAGAAGCCTGGTCCATGGAGAATGCATAGGACAATATACCTACGGGTCTTTTCTGAGGTCAGCCTTTGATTTGGATTATGAGTTTGAGGAAGATGCTTCTCTATTTCCTTAATTTTCTGTCTAGGAAATTATGTAATATTGCTGGCCCAAATACAAGAAATCAAGAGAGGGTCTTGGTGCATAAATACCTGTATATTAAGAGCTATCTTGTGGCCGGTTATCTGCTTATGTCTGTCCTTTGATAGTACAGGTTTCTAACTACCTGCAGTTGGAAAGCACAGATTCTCAGAGGTAACCAGATCACCTGAGGAATCTCACTGAGTACTTTCAGTTAAGTTCTAAATAAATTCAGTGTCAATGATTGGACTCACACTAAAAATAGTGCAGGAAAACAAATAAGTATTTAATACTTATTAATGTTTTTATGCCCCAAATAAAATTAATCAGGAATACTTTCTGTTTATAAGCTAGTTATATGTAATTTGTCATTACTTTAATCTTGAATTCCTGCTTTTTATTGCTTCTGTAGCCCAAACTTATGGCAGAAACTGTTTCTTACCGTTCCTCTTGTCTCTCCTGAAGGTCTCCAGGTACCACTCTTCCTTTCTTTTTATTTCTGAATTTGTATCTGACCCTTTCCAAAAAAAAAGGGAGGGTCTGTGTTTCTGAGTTCTCTCCCTCCCATACTACCCCTGCAGACTGGACTCCTTGTCTCCTTTTCCTCGTTCCTCAGTAGAAATTTCTGTGTGTCTTTTTTGTGTCCAAATGGAAGGAAGGAAGAGAGGAAAGAAGGAAGGAAGGAAGCGAGGGAACAGAGGTGAAGAGAGGAAATCTGCTTCATGTCTACATTCTTTTATTGACTTAAAACTTTTTAGGGAGCCTTGAACAAAAGCAGAAGGACATTTACCTGGATGTTTCTCAGAGAGACATTCTTGTCACTCTTTGGGATACAGCTCTGGTCCAGTTGAGCTGATGCTGAGTGAGAGCTAGTTTTCTTGGCTGGGCTTAAGCTGACTCCTTGCAGAAAGCTGACTGTACTTTCCAGCATGACTAGAGGTACCTTATTATTCAGATTTTTCTGTTTTCCAAGGTGTCTCAGCCTTCTGATTTATCTGGACAGCTAGTTACAAATTGTGACAAGCTTTTCTGATAAAGCTGTTGCACTGCAAATCCTTTGATATACATGTGCAAGGGAAGGAGTGGAATTTGGATTTGCTGAAATGTGAGTGCTCGCAACTAAAACTGCATTTGACTACAAAGGACAAAGTTGTCCTTTGAATATATATGTAGATACTAACTAAGTACTCATTGAAATGGAAGAAAACAATTCCTGCATTTAGGTACTGACAACTAATAGATTTATTTTTTTTAAATAAAATCTGGCCCTAATTATTTCTACTTTCATTCTTTCTCTGTATAACGTGTATTAAAATGCCACCTTGCCTTGAAGGAGCCTTATAAAATGTATTAGCTCCTGTTTTGGAGCTGTCTAATATTATTTCAATGAATGTCTAAAAAAAGTCAGAAGTGAGTCATTCTAACTGGTGAAGTCTTCAATGGAAGACTATATATAAGATATGGACCCACACAGAGAATGATAAAGGCTTAAAAAAGAAATATTAGCTATCTTATTTACTAAGTACCATGCATCTCCCTGCACTGAATTAATGTATAATTCAGAAATATAATTATACTGTGTGCACAATGCCATATAGAATATGCATCCTGGGGCTAAGGGTGGTAAGCCAGTGTTGAACAGTCTTCATTCTGGTATTTTGTAGCTTTGAGATTCTGCAACATTCCTTTAATGTGCAATGGGGATCAGCAGTTCTTATTTTGTCCATTTTATTCATTGAAGTAACCTTTCCATTTAAGAAGTTTTACTGAAATACAGAAATTATATCAAGTGAAGTTACAATCTCCCACAATCCTGTGTCACTAGATCAGGAGCCCACAGTTTATTAACAGGTTTGTTGGTAGTTTTGGACCCAATATTAGATGCAGAAGGGGTCAGTGAGACTCCCAAGTGTTGACCAGGGCCATTAGTAGCATTTTTTTATCACAAAGAAAAGTTAAATTAGAAGAAAGTTGCCAATAAAGAAATCTGCAAAGCATCAGTAAAAGAACTGCCTGAATTTGGATAGAGGGAAGCCCCAAAGACTCCCTAAATATTAGTTGTCGAATGCTTGGATAGAGAAGGGATTGGTGGAGACATTCATCACAGCAGCATCAGGAAGAAGAGTGTACTGACTTTCATGAAGGTTTCCTTATGACTGAAGGGTCAGGTTACTGGACTCTGACAGCAGATATCCTAACATGCCTACTTGGAAAATCAGAGGTGTAGCAACATTGCAGAAACCTTCCATAGAGTTTTGGGACTGGATCAGTCTGCATAGATGTCATACTACCATAGGAATATGCCAAGCTGTCTTCTCATTGGTTTTGAACAAGTTAATTCAGATTTTTAAGAAAACACAACATGTCTATGGGAAGAATACTCAGCTCTTCAGACAAAAAACAGAACAAGTTTACCTTTATATAGAAGATTCTTGAAACCAAATACTATTTGCTAGACAGGGGGGATAGTTCAAAGGGCTATATCAACATGCTAGGACTGTCTGTGTGAGACATATACGTGACTATAAGTTTCACAGCTACTACTTGCTTTGGCTGGAGACAAGTTATATAGCTCTATTTCTGAGAACAGACTTCTTCAAATGTGTGGATTTTTTTCTTACATTCACTGGTAATAAAAGATTATGCCTGGCATTATATATGCAAGTAATTTATGGATAGGTATAAATATGTAATGTGTGAGTATTTGTATCATGTAACTACTCAGTTATGGGCAGAAAATACAGAACTACGATAGTCTAATTACTGCTTTGGTGTTGTATCTGATATAAACAATACAAGAATATTTGCAAAAGAGTGAAAAATGTGTAAGTAAAGCAGAGACTGTGAACAGAAAAAAAGGTCACACCAGTAGAACTATGTCTGTATACAATATGTGGACTGGGAATAATTTACACAGGGAAAAGAAAGAGTGAGGAAGGGAATAGAAAGTAGACAGTTTAGTGTCTGGCTCACACAGCCTGAAATCTGATTTTGCATTTGTTTGTTTATTTATTCAGTATGTTTGGGGTTTTTTACATTTCAGAATTATAAATGTTATTGTTCAATGGCAAAATACTTAACAATTGTGGGCAAACTGCTTTGATGTCTGTGGTAATTAATATTTTATATCAAAACCAGTTAATAGCTACACAGGTTTTTTAATAGGTTCTGAGTGACAGTTGCTGTATTACTGTTGACATAGCCAGACCATGCTACATGAAATGCTCCTGTTTAATATTAAAAATACGTTGTTGTGGGTTGACACAGAAATATTAAGAAATGCAGTGATCAGTGAGTCACTCCAGAGTGAACTTTTGTGTATCAGTGGCTCCCCAGTTGTTTTTGAAAATGAAACCTTTAATTTTTAGATAGTTAGCATAAATGTAATGTCTTGGCCTTATTCATTAGACTCACTGTCCAGTTATACCTTGTTCAAGTGTTTTAAGGATCAGTAAAGGACAGAGAGTGAAATATCCCCTTTATGCATAGAAGGGATGCCATCCAGAAGGACCTTGACAGGCTTGAGAAGTTCACCCATGTGAACCCGAGGCAGTTCAACAAAGCCAAGCGCCAGTTCCTGCATCTGGGTCAGGGCAATCCCCAATATCAGTACAGACTGGGGGAGGGATTGATTAAGAGCAGCACTGCAGAGAAGGACTTGGGGATACTTGTGGATGAAAAATTGGGTATGAGCTGGCAATGTGTGCTTGCAGGCCAGAAAGCCAATTGTACCCTGGGCCGCATCAAAAGAAGTGTGGCCAGCAGATCAAGGAAGGTGATTCTTCCCCTCTACTCCGCTGTGGTGGGATCCCACCTGGAGTACTACATCCAGTTCTGGAGTCCTCAGCGGAGGAAAGACATGGACCTGTTAGAGCAGGTCCAGAGGAGGGCCATGAAAATGATCAGCTCTCGCTGGAACACCTCCCCTCTGAGGACAGGCTGAGAGAGCTGGCATTGTTCAACCTGGAGAAAAAAAGACCGCAAGGAGACCTTTCTGTAGCTTTCCAATCTATAAAAAGGCTTATAGGAAAAATGGAGACAGCCGTTTTACTAAGGCCTGTACTGACAGGACAAGGGGCAATGGCTTTAAACTGAAAGAGGGTAGATTCAGATTAGACATAAGGAAGAACTTTTTTTACATTGAGGGTCATGGGACATGAACAGATTGCCGAGAGAAGTTGTGTATGCCTTATCCCTGCAAGTATTCAAGATCAGGTTGGATGGGGTTTTGAGCAACATGAAGGATGTCCCTACCTATGGCAGGGCAACTAGATGATCTTTGAAGATCCTTTCTGACTCCTCTAATTCTGATTTTATGATTCTAAGTATCCTTTCTTCCATGCACTGTACAAGTTTGGGCCTGTCATTATAACACAGTTTTGAAGAGGCTGTTCTTATTTTGATTCTTGTGGAAAAAATCATCCCCAGCAGACCAGTGTCTGCTTGTTGCTGAACATAGCCTTCATGGTGCAAAGCAGTCATTCGTGAAGTCACCACATGTGAAACGAATTGCATCCTAATATGATGCTGTAGTCCACGCATGACATGTGAGATGACCAGTGGAACAATAATTAATCCTCCTGCATGAGAAGATGGAAATGCATCTCCGAAATTGTTACCGGAGAACAATAGCACCATGTAGTCACATAAAGCGCATGGGATCACATCACAGCGATCTACTGGTTGCCGTGGTGACGGGAGTGGGCCCACAAAGCCAGCCGCCGGGCTGCTGAATTGGAAGGGATAAGAAAAACACAGCCCACTTCCCATGCAAAATGAATTACAAGAACAAGCAAAGGAAGAAAATTGTCAACCCTTAATCAAATGTTCTCTTATTTTTAGAAAGGGTTTGAAGAAAATGGAGGCCATCTCTGCATACTCCTTGGGCTTCAGGGACCTGGCTAGTAATATCTCTCTATATGCTATAGAAATAAATCACAACTATTTGTATAAGAAAAATCACATGTAACAGAAATGTCATCCATGTGCAGTGGGAGACAACAATACCTTATTCAATCCTACTATTCATTGTCCCTGCCTTAGCAAGCAAAATCTGTAGGAATATGTTAAAATAGGTTTCAAGATAACGACTGCATTTCACAGGCAAGCCTGACTGCGTGTTTTCCCTGCACCCTTTTAATTTTCACCTAGAGAAAGTTAATATATTCCAGTTCCTTATTAGCTTACAGACTCTCTTACCTTTTACCTTTGCTTCACCACTATATATCACAAGCAAAATGGTGGAACGTGAAATACATTTAAACATAGCAAATCAGTAACTCAGGAAACACCATTAATTTTCCACTCTTTCTCATTTTTGGGAGCTGCTTCATATCTTATTACATTTAGTAGTATTGAACATAGCAGCAAGTTCAGTTCACCTAGCAGCCTCCAATTACTAGCAGCTAGATCCGAAAATGATTTGGGCATCTGCAAGTAAGGCAGTCCCTTCATTTTGCAGTGCAGAGTGTGGACTCCAAACAGCCAGCTGAGGCCTCCAAGACTGTATTAAAAATGCTGTTGGCTGCAGCAATGGTGAGCGTCGCCACGCTTGCCACTACAGTTCTTGTCTCTGGGAGCGGGATCCCTACAACTGAATTAGGCACACAAGACTCTGCATAACTTAATCAGAAGAGAAAGGAGATTAAGAAAGGGGGTTGCAATGCTAAGCAGAGGAAGCCATAAGATGCTTCAGAGCAGGAGTTATATCTGAAAGTTCTGCCTCCCTTTTCAGCCCTGCATGCAATGCCGTTTGGAGGCTGGATTTCCCATGCTGCTTCCTGGATCTTGACGTACGAGTGGTCCCTTTTGATGAAGACAGCTGGCTCACTGTTTTCTTTCAAATTACAGTATGCATCACAAGCATGTGTCTGTAACTCACAAGTTAGGACACTTGGTTGAAAGAAATAGAAAGTCCAGAATTTTTAGCTTTTTCTCTGCTTTTTGTATTTGGCAGTCACTGGATGTAAACCAGAAACATTTCCAGCACAAGAAGATTGATTTACCACAGCCAGCTGGTAAATCAAAAGGATCACTGATCAAAAGGATAATATTCCTTTCTGGCTTACTGACTAAACTTCACAGCAATTAAGTTTCAGCAGGACCAAT
>JAOTQQ010000001.1:50002236-50020057 GCA_026546715.1 Gallinago undulata | reverse complement strand
TTTTTGTATTTGGCAGTCACTGGATGTAAACCAGAAACATTTCCAGCACAAGAAGATTGATTTACCACAGCCAGCTGTCACTGATCAAAAGGATAATATTCCTTTCTGGCTTACTGACTAAACTTCACAGCAATTAAGTTTCAGCAGGACCAATGAACAATTCCTCCTCAACCCCAGAGTGCACTTTCAGAGTTGCATAGCTTGCTCTTTTTTTAGGAAATTCGAGTTTGAGAAAAACATGTGAACCTGACCTCCTGCCTTCTGCATGAATCCTCTAATGGCTGGGTTGTGCTATGAGGAAGAATGATAAAGCTGTTCTTTCTCCTTCCATCACATTTTTGCAAGAGCAGTTGCTAGTTCATGCCTTGCTCCTGTGTTTCTGCCTTGGGCTTCCTAACAGAGACTCTGAAACTTCCTACCAGATCAAGCTCTAATGGCATCTAAGAAGAGGGCCTACTTTCTAAACTCACTCCAAGGTCTTATGTGGTTTCCAAGCTTCTCTGTCTGCTCAGAACAGAGGAATCAAACACCGAGCAGCCTAAAGATAAAGATGCCAGTGTGACCAGGGTTCAGCTGCAGACAGGAGATGAACAAGCACTTCCAAGACCTCAGTAGTAACTTTAGAGAATGTGTGTGAATACTTAAGTATTTTTTTGAGCGTACGTTTTCCTTGCTTCTATTTCACAGACCCTTTCTGTAAATAAGCTGCTTTTAAGACATGGATCGTGCCCAGAGTTTTAGTCTTTGACTCTGCATTTTGTACTCTCTGGGCTGATTTGGGTGGCTCATGTTCAAAACAGCATGGCTAGGGTTGATAAAAATGTGAGGAGGGCAATAATTCTGTGAGACATTCTGGGAGGTGAATAGAGTTTTCACATTTATCACAAAACCACCAGTGTTAGCTCCAAGGTTAAACAGAACTCCATGTTATGTGCAGAGCAGGTATTCAGCATTTTTGCTATGTCTGAAAATATCATGTTTGTTCCTTCTGCACTTCCCAAATTTATATGCTTACTGGATAAAGGAATTTTTTTTTCTGACAATTTAGAAGTCTGTTAATTAGCTGACAGTAATATAGATTTTAAAGTGGGTCCTTTGAGAAATTTAGCATCTAGGCTAACTAGCATTTATCTCAAGTAATCTGAATAACGGTACAATATGGACTCTCTGGAATTTTCATAACTCAAATGAAGTGAAATTATCTTCATAATATACATTCAAGACATTAAGATGTAATTTAGGTAAGTATTGATAATTATTATATTGAATTGTTATGACTAAATAGGCAGAGAGAGTTGGGTCAACAGCATTAGTAATTAAGTGGGCCAAATGTGACATCAGAGGTAATTTTTTCAATTGCCACCTTATCTGTTCAGCTAATTTGTATGTGACAATTGTGTTAGTTGTAATGAATCAGTGCTACAAGGGAGAGGGGATAAAAATAGCAGAAATTCTTGCTACAATGATCCTTGTCCCAGATATCAGTATTGTTTAATTATCACTATATTTTAATTAACTATTACTGTTGTGTGAAAGGTCTGAGACTATATGTTCATTTGAATATTAATACTTGAAAAGCTTTTGATGGCACTGGTTACTTCAGGATCACTTCTGGAAGAGTTGAATATGAACCAGAGAGAGATCTTTGAAATGATCGTAGGTGGGTTGGGACTCTTGGACTCCTTTTTATACTGACCCTACTTACATCACCTTCTGTCTTTATGCATAGTTCGAAAATTAGGGCTCTGAATTGCTATCACCCCACTCTTATCTATGAGTAAAATGTCCTTTTTTAATTAACATTTCAATAGTAGTTTATTATTACTTCCTGATGAAATGACAGTAACATGCAAAACTTTCTTCCAGTTTTCTCTTTGGTTTTGTGGGGTTTTTAATTGCTAAGAAAGCCATAAATGTAAAGACTGACAAGAGAGCGAGGTAAGAATTGAAAATGAGTATCAGTGTCAGTAGTTTAAAAGCAAAATAGTTTTATAAGAATGTTATCAAATGATTATTTTGCAACATGCTCACTTCTTTTCTCCTGACATATTATATAATCAATCTATTTCCCTCAAGGCAAAATTTCATGCTTCTGCAGGGGATTTTTCTAAGATAGTCTTGTCAGGTTTGTAGGTGAAATAACAATTTCTTCAGTATCTCCAGGAATCCGATAAATCTTCTGACCTGAAAGTACAAGTTAGGCATTTCACTCAATAGTGATTCTTATAGATCTTGTTTTCACGTTAACAGTGGCAATACTAGTGAGAGGCAACCTTTCCACTCATACTGAAGCTTGCTAAATTCTGGTTGTTTGCCAGTTCTTGTTTGGAAATGAAACACATAACACACTGCCTGAAATTTTTGCAGTAATAAGAGGCAGTGTTCATTATTGAAAGCTACATTTCTCTAGTCATTTCTTGCAAGTCTCTAAGAAAATAATTTTACCTTCTGTAAAAGCTATGTTGTGGTGAAAATTTATAAACCTTCTGGCCTGTTATTTAGACAATGAAAAAGAAAAGTCCTGGTTATTCAATGGGTCTTTAACCACATTGTGAGGTGTCTCTAATTTTTTTCCAGCCAGAGGACAGTCTAGATGTCAATTTTTTCCAAGAGATGCAGTTTGGAAGGATATTAGGAATAGGTGGGTGAGAAGCAAAGCAATTCAGACTGAGGAGGAGGCTGTTTAAGTGAGCTATTGAGGATCTGCTTCATAGCAGTCCTTGTTCCTGCTGGTACCAGATGCCTGCTCCCTTCCCAGTTATGCATTTGGAGTGAAAGGGGTAAGAAAGAATAAACTATTTGGTGCTGTACGTCTCGCTTCAGTCTCCAAGCACACAAAATGGAAGAAGAGTCCCATCTGCTCCTTCCCTGCTCCCACCTCTATAATCTAGTGGCAGGAATGATGGTGCTCTCAGGTACTCCAGCTAAGTGTACCACCTTTTATATTCTTTTTTTTCCCATCTGTGCTAGGTCATATTTCCAGCAGCCCTGTAAGCCCAAGTACGATGTCTGTTGCCCCAACTCCATTCAGATCCCCCCAGCTGTGCTCCTGCAGTGTCCAGTTTCAATCAGTCAGGGTGAAATTCAGTGCAATACACATTGATAGAGACATTGGCAAGGCACTTGGAACACCTACTAGGCTTTGTCTGTGATATGCATACACCGTCACCCTACTTATTGCTATGTGTTAGGTGTCACCTGTACCAGCTTTTTACAGTCCCTACTGATCTCATTCTGTTCATAGTATATCACCCACTATGTGGGTGGCAGGAAGAGGGCAAAGAAGAGCATAAAGCACTCCCCACGCAATGACAGTGATGCAAGCACCAATGCTGCCCCATCATCACTGTACTCGCCCCAGAAGTCATCCTTCACTTACCCACACCAACCCTGATCTTGGGCAAACCAATTTCCAATACACCAGAAGCATTAAAAAGTTGCCTGAAATTGTTGCCACTTCCAGTAGCTCTTGGCATCTCTAGCTGAACTTGGTGTCAATAATGGCTGCACAGCAAATGAATTCAACTCATCCTGGTGAGTAACAGCTCTTACACAGATTTAGGCACCAGATTTACTACTTCTCTGTTAGCTGATAAAGCTGAGCATAGAAAAAGCTGGTTTAGCTGCCATTGCCAGCCTGTAGCCAGAACTCTCCCAAATCCTTGATTTCTTACATAACAATCTTTTCTTTTGTAAGGGAGAAAAAAGCTTTAAATGCAAAAGTAATTTTTTCTTTCTCTTTTTTTCAGTCAGTTTTTTTTCTGTTTACGTAAAGTGATGCATATGCATTTACCTCCCCATTGAGGTTTTTTTTCTCAGAACTTTGCAATGAAAATCTCTGAAAACTCTCTCTGACCTCTATCAGATTTTCAATTTATAAGCCAAAGTGAAGAACAAGAATAAGATCAAAAAGCATATGCAGGTGTTTTGTTCCCCACAAGCTGTCTCTTCCAACTTCAGTGGTTGAGTTTTTGGGTAAGACTAGTGATGTATCTGCCAGCTGTTTTAAAGCTTCTATACTATTTTACTTCAGTGACAGAACCAGACATTGGAATTTTTCACCATAGATTTTCAGCGCAGAAAATATATGAAGGAATATTAAAAAAATAGGTACAAAATTGGGGCAGTGAGAAACATCCTTCCTGCCATAGAATCATACCATAGAATCATAGAATTGTTAGAGTCTGAAGGGACCTTAAAATAATCTATGTCCCATGGGCAGGGACACCTCCCACTAGACCAGGTTGCTCAAAACCCCGTCCAGCATGGGCTTGAACACTTCGCAGGATGGGTCATCCACAACTTCTCTGAGCAACCTGTTCCAGTGCCTCACCACCCTCATAGTAAAGAGTTTCTTCCTAATATCTAATCTAAATTCTAAAATGTTCTTCTAATCACCATATTTTATTATCTTCAGGGACAAATCTTCAAAGTACTTTTGTTCCTGCAGGATGTAGAAAGCATATTGGTCTTTTTTATTTTAAGAATATTGAAAGTAGTTCTCTTTTGATAGTAAATAAAGTTGTCTACAAGTTTATGAATCTTTTGCTTTGATTGGATTGTAGAGGTTCTTTGAGCTGTTTAATGTATTAAAATTAGGCTATTTTTAATAGAGTCATATTTTTCTTTTCATATTCCAGACTGAATTGTTTTCTAAAGATTCCATATACATATATCTGTATTTCCATATGTTTGGAATCTGGTGTAAAGGTCTAATCCAGCATTTTTGGGAAAGTGTGTATTACCTTCAGGTGGATAGTGCCAGAGGTGATTTTGTGTCGAGGAACCAGAACAAATACCAGTAAAAACTTTATCTCATAGTGTACCATTATGCATTTTGTTCTGAATTTATTTATAGGAACTATGTCAGATTTTGGCAAAATTTCTGGGGTTTTAAATTATGTTGTTTTTCATATGCCTCCAGTCTCCCACATGCAGAGTCGTTTTTCCTTCCTTCTTGAGCCCAACTGTTCTGTGAAACTACTGCCTTCTTACTCAGGAGACTGGCTTCCTGTGCATTTTTTACAGGGAAAAAGATGATATTCCTGAGAGTTGTGGAGAACCACAAATCCTGGGGGGCGAGGGTCAGCTACACTCTTTCCTAACTGGAATCTCAGAAGCAGTACCTTTTTAGTTCATAAGTAAGACTATCTTTTATTCATTAGCAAGACAGGAATTTCAACAATGTAAGCTGAAGTGAGCAAGATCTGAATCTGTCCTAGTATGAGCAATTTTGATATATTCCTTACTGCTTTAATTTTTGAGAAGTTTTCCTTCCAACTAAATTTTCCTATAGACTTAAGAAACTACAGTATCACAAAGCCTCTTATGTTATTACATAATAAGAGCATAATAACCCCAGTAGAAATTGCTGTTCCATATTTTCTCTTATAAGAACCTGTTTTGTATATAAGCATATCAAAGTTAAATCTTTCAACTCAAATCCTCTAGGTGCGTACTAGAATAATTTCTTCTTGGTAGATGTTTCAGCTCGTATAGTTCAGCTATTTTTAAGGCTGAAATAATGTGAAAAGAAAATCTTGCATTCACATTCATTTTAATTACATTTACCATGTCACCTCTGAAAGTTACTTGAGGTTAAATTTGGCCCAGTTTATAATAAATGTTTGCATGGCAGCTAAGAGCAGGGAGAGAATTTCTCCTCTTGTATCTGATCTGCCGCAGAAGGAAGTTAGGTTTTCCTCACTCTCAATGTAGGACCATATAAAAAGAATCAAGGACTGGGATTAAGGGGAGAATGGGAACAGACACCAGGGAGATAAGAATACGGGGGACTGTTTCATTCTCTTTATGTTTGTCTGCAAAGCAGAGAGCAGCTTTCTACTGCTACCAGTTTACTCCTCTTTGTTAAGCAGTAGTGGATTATACTGAGTATCTAAAGTTTCCTGACTTGCTCTTGTGGATGAGCTGGCTTAGCAGGAGACAATGAAGTCTGTTTTACAGGAGAGATATCTGTCTGCTACTGTTGACACTGACAGTAACACACAGCAAAAGCTCCAAAACCTGAGCACTTTGAAAGGCCAGGTTGCTGCCTTCTTAGACTGGGGGCAAGGAGGCAACTTGAATTCCAGTGCTTTCTGAATTGTAAATATTTGATTTTGTAGCTTTGACACACTTTAAAAAATATATAATATCAACTGTAAAGTAATATATAAGGAAAAAACAATAGTGAAGAATTAATAAAATAATGCTTTCTCTGCTATGCAACAACTATGTGCAAATAGATAGGATTTTTTCTGTGCTGAAGTGTTAGTTGAATTGGTTTTTAAACATTGCAATATTTGAAGCTGGATGCCAAGGTTACTGACACCAGTAAACAGTGTGTAGTAGCTCAGCGATGAGCACACCATGATTGTGCGTAAACATCCTGCAGCGATGAAAGGTGAAATCTGAAAAACAGTGAAATTAAGTGAAAGCAATAGCTGTAAACAAAATAGCTGCATTTATCAAAATGAATGAAACCGTGTAGCCTTTGTTTTGGACTGTATCCTCAGTTGGCTTGGTTTCCTTAAATCCATTTATGCTAGCTATTTCCAACAGCTGTAGAATCCAGCCCAAAAATGGAAGGTTTATTTTTCCCCAGTTCTTCCTGTAAGTTTCCAGCTTCCTTTAGGTTATTTAAAGGAGAAAGGAAGAATGGGGAAATAATATTTTTTATGTGTTTACCAGGGAGATGAATTAACCCCACCTCATCACTATCGCTATTTGCACAGCCTGTGCTGCTTTCACTCTTACACCCTGAGATCTGCTTAAACTGGCGTGATTGTACAGCTTCTCCCTTTTCTCTCCTGTTCTGAATGCTGCACACAAATTCTTTCAGGATATGATTTGCAGACTTGTAGTCTTAAATCATGCCACTTACTGTGAAATATAATTTTAAATGTAATAGCTCTGCAAAGTTTCCATGATGGCCTTAAAAAGACGTCCCCTAGATTTTGCAGGATACTCTGCAGAGTAGCACTTGAGAGTCCTCAAGAGTACATCTGTAAACTAATCAGGCCATCTGAAAAGACTGAAGATTTAGCAGCTGAACAGGGTGAAGTATTGCTTATTCCAGTGTGTTTTTTGAAAGAAAGCTATGTTGCTGTTGGACAGGAGATTTGATATTCAGAAATAATTCATATCCATTATTAAGCCCTGATTCAGCAAAATATTTAAGCGTGTTCCTTTATGCACCTATTAGCATTTGATTTTTTGCTGCTTAAGAGCTCTACTGAGTCAGAAGCACCCAACTAAATTGAAAGGTGGAGATGCAGTCTTTCATGTATTTGCTCACGTAAAAGCCCATTCCATTATGGTGTCAAATGAGTATGAAAAATAAGAATTCTTGCATCTAGGAAATTAGTGTCATGAGACTCTAACAGGGGTAAGAGTTCCAGAAAGGTCATCTGTTTTTTCGAGGTTTTTTTTTTTGCAACTGTAATAGCGAAAAGCTTTTCTTTAAAAAAAAAAAAAAAAAAAAAAGTGCTGAGTTTTTGTCTGAAATGAGGTAGTCTGCAAAAGCAATGCAAGATTGCCAGGCTACTTAGAACCATCTTGATTTGATCCCTGGCTGCAATTCCCTTTTTAAACTACTGTTGTGCCTCCTGTGATTCCAAATAGCCACTGCCAGGTAATCAAGTGCCTTGACCTTCAACTGCTGAACATACTATGTAGGTGATGTCAAACTCCTTCAACTTCACCCTGTATTGCCCACTCTTTTGATGAATTCTATGATCATCTTTTAGTCATCATATTATCCTCTTATTTGTGTAGCTGTTGGTCCAGTCCTACTCCTCACAACTCCTAAGAATAGAGGAATTGAATTGTGGAGACATATTATGTGGACTTTTGTGGGAACTTATTTCATGTATTGTTTGAACACATGGTCTTTTTCAGCTTTGTTGCATGTTAGGAGTTATTTGACCTGCCCGCAAGAAGGGAAATAAGAGCTCAGTGACGGGTAAAGTTAGGACTGCGCTGGTATGGTTAAATTCAGGGGGATGGGGGCTGCATGGAGGTTATTGATACAACTCCCCCTCTTTGGTTTCTTCACCATTTTACTAATAAGGAACAACATAATTTTATCCTCATTTACTCCACTCATCTTATTCTGTGGTAAGTACTTTCCAGTCTGGAAAGAAAATGAACATAATGTAGAGCTGGGTGAGGTAGGAGGGGAATGAAAAAAATGAAGAGTTTCCAAACATTTCTGTAGTCACGTCCTTGGTTCCAGCCAAATGAAAGAAAGTTCACATCTGGTATTTGGCTTCAGTGGGAGCTACAGTTTCTCCACTGGCAGTGCTGCCAGCAGTGTAGTAATTGCCCATGAGCTTAAGCGCCTTCCACTGAATTTTGTCATCATGAAAATGAATGCAATCATCAGTACTTTACTGTTCTTGTCAGATACTAGAAGTTAAGCAAAGTGTTCTCTTTTAAACACAACAGAAGGGTTTGTTCCAGGCTATTGAAGGCATCTGCTATTTTTTCATTTTTATTCTACCTTCTTTTTCCCATTTTTAGGGAAGCAACGTAATGGAGGACCAGGACCTCTTGGAAATAGGAATCCTTAACTCTGGACACAGACAGAGAATACTCCAAGCAATCCAGCTTCTCCCAAAGGTATAGTTTCTGTTATTATCCAAATGAGAGAACCAACGCCTACAGCTTTCACATTGTTTAAGACCCTTTTTGAATGGAGATAAACATAACTCTCTAATGTTTTTCTAGACATGTTTTTTTTGCATATGCATATGTAGTATCATTGCATTGGACCCACTTTGTATACGTGTCATTGACAAAATAAAGTAGCGTAAAATCTGCAATTTAATGTGATGGCTTTTTAGAATTTATTTTAATTATTTTTGGCTTTTCAACCTTTTCATAGACTGTTGTTACATAACTCTAAATCAGGCTGTCAATGAATCCCAGATGTTTGTCTTTATATAGCAGTTGGCCTGGAAATCCTTCACCCCTTATATAAGTATTCTTAAAAGCCTTGGATGAAACATTCTTTTCCTAATACCTTCCTTTCATGTGAGATGTGGAGATCTCCTGCAGGCTTCATATTTGATTTGCTGCCTTGTACATGAATTTTGCTTCTTAGCTGTGGGCAGAATAACTTGCAGTCATTTTTCCGATCACTTTTGGTGCTAACTGATTAAACCATAGATTTTAAAATCAGTGATAGAAAGGGATAGTTCTTGTATTTTGTATACCAGAATGTATCAGCAAAGGCTTCCACTAGCGTTCCAAACAAGGGATAGTAGGCCTAGCATGAAAACTTACTTTGTGGTTTTGGGAAGCTGTGTAAGGAGAATGAACGAGGAGAAATAGACACCAGTAAGGCTCAGAAGGCTGCAGATATTTAGCGCAAGGTATTAAGGCAGAATAAAACTTGGTGTAATGTGCATGGAATGATCTGGGGGCAGCATGTGTGGAATAATTGATGTAAATGGAGATTTTGCATTTTTGATTGTTTGCATTTGATAATACTGGAGAATGAGAAGAGTTATTAAAGAACTTTTCAGTCCAGAGTATAAGGCTGACATTGCTTGAAAAGGATTTTTGATGCACCATGGATTACTAAATAAGTTCTTCTGAGTAACTTGTAAAAGAGAACAAGAATTTATTTTGTGAAAAATAAGTACTTGGGAACAATTTCTGTATCTGGATGTCCTAGGCAGTCCCTACATACTACAATACATCTATGCACTGAAACACCAAAGATTATTAAAGACAATAATATTCCACATACCATTTAGACAAGAGAGATAAATGGTACAAGTAGCAGGGTATATAAAAGTAGCGTGTGATGAATTACAATAGATATTTTGGGTTTAACTGTGAATTTATGACTTTTCTAGCAATGCTGTAATTCAAACAAAATTTTGTAATCTTAATCCCTGCTCTTAGCTGACGAAATATTTTTTCTGTTTTTCATACTTCTTAAAGAGACCAGCTTTTTTGTATTCTTGTTTAAATTGTTCCAAATTAATGAATGGATTTTTACTGTATCATAATTTTAGTGCTATTTGCACTCAGTAACTGGTGTTTATGAAAACCTTGTTAACAACATCTGCTTTTGGAGAGTATACTAATGCTGAGAGCAAGGTTCTGTCATAAAACTCCAACCAAGGCCTTTTTAAAATGTGCTTACTATGAAAAAGAAGGGCATAACTAAGATCTAGAGATACTCTTGAAACCAGTTGAGAACAAGCTGGTTTTGCAGCTACTTAGAAGAATCAACATCTTCTGAACCAAAGATAATAAAGTAACACGGAATGGCTTGAAGCACGGGCTGAATAACATTGAGGTAGTCTTTAGCAGTTTCCTGTTGAGCTAGGAAAAAGTGTTTAAGGAGCAAGTTTTTAATGTGTCTTTGATGCAAGAATGCATCAAACCAAAGGCAGTCAAAAGCTGAAGCTGTGCATCACATTTCTTCACTTAAATGGCGCAGCAACACAAGAGACTTGCATAGCAAACATACATAATTCCTATTCAAAACCCAGATCTTTTGAAGGCACTGCTGTCGGAATAGTTATGGGGCTCACCAATTGGGGTCATGGTAGGTTATATCTAATGTAACCCATCCTTGCTGTATTCACAACTGCTTGCTGAAGATCTAAAAATATTTTACATCTTGCAAGGAACCATGAAACATCTCTGTATATCTATTTGTTTGTTGATAAGTTCAGCTCTGTCATCATGCATTCAGAATAGTATTTTAAGATCTCAAACCATAATTGGAGTCTCACTAATTTGAATCTCATTAGATAAAAATTCTTTTCATTTGTTTGTTTTGAATATGTACCTCTTTTCTGTGCCTCATTTAATTTAAAACTTGATGACTCCTTGTGTTTTAGTACTTAATAGCATTGCTGATGATGTTATTTTTAGTTTTACTATTAATGTTTCCTGTCTTGTGATACTTTTAAACTCACATTTCGAAGTGGAAGTTTAGTACTTTAAAAGACATCTACACTTCCTTAGAGCCACATACTTAGGCAGTATTGAATAAGCTTACAGGGTAAAAATCAAGAGACATATCTATTGTCAAAGTTTTAAAATACTCTTTTTTGAAAGCTCTTTTTGTTAACTTCATCAATATTCATCTCTGCAGCCTGAAAATACAACAGGAATTTAGTGGCTGAAAAGAAAGACTGTCTTTTTTCACTCATGATCGCCAGCTTCCTTAAGAAAGATGAATTTCTGTATTTCAAACAGCAGTAGCATCTTTAAGGAACCACTTTCCAGAGCTTGAAGTAGTTTTAAATAGGAAAAAAACTTCACATACCTGTCAAAATGTAGATGAACTAATCATTGTAGTTTCTTATGCAGTGTTTAACCCATATGAAAAGGTATGTTTACCCAGATTTCTCAAAATATTTTTCCCTGATGATTCTGTATTTGAGGAGAACATTTCACAAGAGGGTAAACTGGTATGTTTGCAAGAGATAGACAGAGTTGGAATCTTTCAGTTAGATTTCTGCTTTCCAAAATATCCTTTATTTTTGTTGGATTAAAGCTAGTAGTCCAAATTCTTATCTCACACTAATGTAATTTAAGTTATTCAAGTTTCACATTAATATTAACTAGACCACTTTATGGCTTATTATTATTAGATAAGGTTAAGACACTCCAGTAGAAATATAATTTATAAAGTTAATTTTTGGAATGGAAATATTTTATACATGATATCAGTCTTACAGCAAATTTCTTAGCAGAGTTTGATATTGCTTTTAAGGTTTTTTTTGTGCAAAGAATGAAATCAATAAATGTATGGAGAAGGATTTTCTATATTTTATTAAACGGTATTTCAGATGTGTCGAGACTAGAGACAATGTCAAAAAAAGATACTGACGTTGCAAATACAAGGACTTGAGAAAAAACAAATATTAAGAAAGGACTTGTGTGCAGGATATGTGTAATTGACTGAAAAATTAATAGCAGTCATAACCTAATATTTTAGGCATGTTTAAGGAACATTGTCAAGTTTTTTTGGCATCCCAAACCTCTGTTCGAGTGACTTCTCAATGAGTTTCTCAAAAGCTAATTTTTTTTTTAAATAAGAATTATCCCAGCTTGTCTGAGAACTTAGATAAGAAAAAGGATTGGTTTTGTGTGGGATGCTCAGTATATGGCTCCTTCTCCGAGCACGTAATGGGAACACATTCTCTCATTTGACAGATGGGAGAAAGATGTTAGCTGAAAGCAGCTTTCTCTTGGCTTCAGAGCTATTCTTAAAGTACACAGCTTGTTCCTTCCTGCACAGACAGGTCTCAGCATAAAGCAAATTTGGGAATCTTGTAGCAGTGGTGTGCAGGCAGCCAGTCTCTTTCCTGGGTGCTTTGCAGAACCAGACACGGAGCAGGACATGAGCACATGCTCTCTGTGAGCAGTGTTATATGAGCAGGAAAGCTGTGCTTCCAAAAAGTGCTGGATCTATTACTCATATGTAACACTCTTTTGTACAAGCACAGTAAATCTGGCATTTAGGAAAACAGAACTACTGTGCGTGTGCACATTAACTATACTGTGTATATATAACAGGCAAAGCCCACATTATATGTTTGCTATTGCTATATTGCTATTGGCTTAGAAATTCCACAGTTTAGCAAACTGATTTGAATCCTGGTGTTTGATTTTCTCCCGTTCAGCACTGCTAAAAATTAGATCATTCCAACTTCCATTCCTAAAGACAGTGTTCAAACTAGGAGATGCTGCAAACTGGTATCATAACATTTGTGACCCTTTCTGGCTAACTCCTTGGTTCTGGTCTTCTGGAAGAGCAGATGAAAAACAGAATTCAAAGGAAGTGCTTTCTACCCTCCTGTTTTTCTTCCTTTTAATGCCTCTGATAATTACTTTCCTGGTTTGGAAGGTGGCCACTCACTTCCTCATTACACTGCTTATAAGACCTTTAACCATAAGGACAGAATACGTCTTAGAATCCAGCATAACACAGGAATTGTTCAACTCTGAAACACTAATGCGTAGTCTATATTATTTAAGTAAAGCAGCACAAAAGGAGTGGATCAGTAAAACATGGCAGTTGGATACATCCACATTGTAGTTCAGAGTGTTTACTTCGGACTGGTTTCAGACTGGTCCCATGGACCAAATGTCCTCTCTCTGTGTGTGCATTAAGACTGTCTGACGAGTGATGTTGCACAACCATTTTCCTTCTTAACTGAGCCTATCTGCCTGTCTATGAGCCACTCTAGACATGACATGCTGTCACTTATCTGTATCATGTAGATAACAGTAGTAGGTCACTGGTCCTGCCATTGTTGCCCATACAGTAAGTCTTTTCTTCCTGCTTCTTTTATACTTTCTTATTTGTGGTTGACTCTGAATTGCCTACTGCCTACTCTGAGAATAGTCAGCAGGCGAGGAAGTATGCTGTATGAGAGGAAGCGCTATTCTCTTTCTATAGCAACAAGACCAGGATGACGAACTGACTGAGCTGACTTGGACTTTCTTTACATCCTTTGTCCAAGAAAGAACACATGGATAGTTGCTTTCTCAGAGTCTTTGCTGGTGTGGCTGTTTTGCCCCAGGTCTTCACCCCACGTGTTCATGAGCTCCATAAGGGCTCCTGATGGGATCGACATTCCCTTCTGCAACCTGTCCTTAGGCACCTACAAATCGCAAAAAATACCACTCAGTTGTCCCGCACCTTTACTCATTGAGGCATATTTATGAACACATTTTCAGGTCATCAAAAGGACTTCTGATACCCATATGGTCCATAATTCCAGAACTGGATACAGAGGGAACACCAGCATTTTCTCTATGGGCAGCAATAGTGTTAGCAGCATCTGGATAGTGTCTGCCCTATGGGAAATGCTATCCACCGTCTGCATCACCAGGTCATGAGACCATACATATGAAGAAATGGAGCAACTGCTCAGCTTCACACATACTGTGTGAAAGTAGGCTATGGCTTCAGCCATCTACATACAAGATAGCAGACTGCATGACAGACTGGACACAAACATTTCCAGTGTTTCCCAAATTATAGGTCTGGGCTGCGTTCTGCACTGCCCCTGTGAGGACACAATTAAATCTTTTAAACTTTTTAACAGACTGAAAAAGCAAAGACCAGTTTCTTCAATGCCCGTAAGCACTCTCTTCTCTTTGAATCTGCTCAGAGCATCAAGGATAGCATTTGTGTCCAGGCCGCTGCACCCTCCTAGATGACAGGAAGACCAACCAGAATTGACTAGAGTAAGATAAGGAAAATGAGATTAACACTGAATGTCTTTTGCAGTGCTTCAAATATAAGGGGAAGATTACAAAGAAATTGATCTGTTTCTCCTTGTGTCAACAAATTTCTATACCCACTCCCACCTCCACACAAAGGGAACAGAGATTTCTTTATGGCCTCTGAGGCTTACTTCCTTCACCCGTTCTCTCCTCAATAGCACCGGGCTGATGGATATGTTTATTCTGCCTTTGCCTGCCCACTGGTGTGTGGCTGTTAAATTCTGTCTCCAGTGCCATCTGGAGACTATGCAGCCCATTTCACTATAGAAAAGTGGCTGCTAGAAAATGTTCAGGTGGGAGGAATGAACAGCTAACAAGGCCTATATGAGCAAGTGCCATGACTTGGAGAGCGAGGAGGAGGAAGATTTGAAGACAACTAGAGATTCAGGGCTAACTAGGTCAGAGGGTACTTTTCTATGTTCCATCTCACCAAGAAACCCTTCTCTATGTCCTCCTCCCCCTCCTCCAGCATGATAAGAACTTTTGTCCCATCCACTCCCACTTTTCATCAAGAGAAGTGATTCATCTCCTCTGTGCCTATGCCTTTGGTTGAAACGCTCCATTCAGAGAATGACTCTCCCCTTTCAGTCTTATGACGGGCTGCTAGTACATTGTATGCAAGGCATTGTGCCCCAGAGCATCCCCAGCTGTACCTCTTTAGTCTCACAAATGACCTCTGCCTGCACAGCATGGTGTGGCCAAGCTCTCTGTAGCTGTCTCATTTGCAGAGGTTCAAAGGTCTCCAGACAGCCCTAGAGAACACACTTGCTGGGAAGACATCCAGCATTAAAAAAAAAAACCAACTAAAAGTCGTAGCGACACAAACATTTTCCTGAGGGCTGGCACTGCCCACAGTGGACTAGCAATGACAGAAACTGGCCAGTGTGGCCTAAAACCAGGCAGGAGCAGCACTTGCAGTTGTGAGAAGAACAGAAGAGGTTCCAGCAGTCACAACAGTCTGTTGCAACTTGAACACCTAGAAAGGGTCTACAAGAATGATATACATAACAATGCCTATCCATGGGAGCAGTCTTTCTTCCTCAGGACTGGCCCTGTCTCCTTTTTGATGTCTCTCATTGCTTCTGCAGCTGGCCCACTGGTCACTGCACAGAAGCATAATTAGACACCCCTGGACTCCTCACAGCAGTAACGAGGTCAGCACCTTCCTTATATTAACACCAGGTTATAGTGTTATCAGGAATCTTTCAGCTTTCTTACAGCACAGGTTGATGAACAGCATCATTTCCTTGGGGCTCTAGTTAGTACCCTGTGGGATCTTCTGTGAAGCTGAGAAGATTGATGGGTTTTCTGACATCACAAAAAATGGGTGGGTGATAATAAAATCTTTACAGAATCAAAAAGAAATTCAGCAAACAGTTCTGAGCTAGGCAACAGAAAGTGAGTCAATTAAATCAGAAAATGCATCAAGGAAGGAAATTATACAAGTCATAAAGAGTTAAAGGCACATATGAATGTAAAAGTCCACCATTTGGTCCATGTGTGCATGTGTGTTTTCTCCCATTGAAGGAGGTAAGGTTTACAACCACTTGTTTCAGATCTATGTGTTCCTATTAGGGTTTGAAATGCATTTGGTGGATGACTAGTGATGATCTTCACTTTCCTCCAAAAAGAAAGCTGGACAGTGTATATGCACTCTATTCTGCAAAGTGAACAAATGCAAAGTAGGTTATTTTTAAATCATACTGTGACACCAAACCATAGTCCTGTTGGGTCAAAAAGATCACTAGTTCAACTCCTGAGCGGGATAAAAAACCCAAAGATGCAGTTGATAGCATGCTATCTAAAGTAAAACAGGCAGACCTATTCAGGATCCAGCAGAGGATGAAAATATGACTTTGGAGATATCAGTCTATGCCGATTTTTTGAAAGCATGCCTGTAAAGCTCTAGCTTTTTGCATTGCAGTACCTACAAATATGCACAAGACTGCTTTCAGAAATGATACTCATACAAATTCTTGAGATCAAAGGACTTAGCTTCCACTTAGTCTAAAACTTCCAGATTTAGGTCTTCTTACAATTATATTATATGCAGTTGAATTGTCCTGAACTGTTGCATACATCATCTTCAGTAATATTGAATGAAACCTGTTCTTCCCTTGTCCCAGACATTGTGTCTGGTGATGAACTAGGAGATCTTTTCAGTTTTCTGGATATGGTTGTTTAAATTTTTCCAGAAAATAAATAAATAAATAGATAAATTTGTGTGCATCTGTTTTCCTTCAAATTCCAATTTCTTTCTGATTCCAATTGCAAAAATCATAGAAAGGGTGCCTATTGCAATGCCAGCAATCTTAGGTAAGAAACTCTGAACTTAGTTCATAGTATACTGGATTTACCATTGAGGCAGGATCCTGAACCAGGTAGTGTTGTGAAGTCACTGTGCCTATACTATCTTTTTTTAGTAAGCTCTGCAAGAAGACAGTAGGATTTTGATCAGCAGAAAGAAAAGTCAAACATTATTAGAACACAAGCTTGAATAGTTAACTTCTTAAATATGTGACAAGGTAAACAGAATAGAAAACCACAAGGTTTATATACAACTCTTCCTCACCCACTGTGTAATTGCAGGCAGGTCCCTGGTTTCACTCAGTGAGTTTCTGAACAGCAGCAAATGCAAAGTCTTTTCAGGTCCTTAGGGATCTGTGCCCACAAGAGCTGGCTCTCTGCCCCTGACCAAAGGGTTAATTTCTCTGCAGGCACTACAGGCAGCAGCTCTACCTGGTGCCTCCGAGCCAGCCAGGCCCTGTGCTCGTTGAAAGTATCACTCTCCTGAGCCTTTTCTTTCACTGATCCAGAGGAAGAATGGTCTCCTCTTCCAACAACATGAGTCAAACTGATCTCATTTGTAAAGTACATAATACATAACAGATAACTCACAAAGACAGGAAAAAAAGAACTGATACCTCTCCGATCACAATCATCCAGATTGGCAGTTGGTGGTTTGATACAAGTTCCCAAAAGTACTTCTTATATCTCTCAGTTATGCCAGCAGTTTAAAAGAAAGCATTCTGGGCTTGCTAAAAAGCTTAAATTCACTGTAATCATAGCCATCATTTAAAAAGTTGTAAAAGTCAAGTCATCTCTTTCTCCTTATACTGCAGATAAAAAGCTTGATTTTAATACACAGTGTTGAGATCCATCAGATAGTGATATTACCTGTGGAGAAAATAGCATTAGTTCCCCATCTTCCTGAGAAGATCAGAGAAAACTGGTAATAGTCCATGTTACTGAATTCACCTTGATGCTTCTGGTGCATATGTGACTACTTTGAAGCTCCATTTGTATCTGTTTGGATAGCTTTCAGAGACAAAAACTCAAGTACCTTCTATCCTAATGTAAAAAACTATATAGATATAGAATCATAGAATCATAGAATATAGAACCTTTTGAGTTGGAAAGTACCTTAAAGATCATCGAGTTCCACCCCCCCTGCCATGGGCAGGGACGCCTCTCACTAGACCAGGTTGCTCAAAGCCCCATCCAGCCTGGCCTTGAACACCTCCAGGGATGGGGCATCCACGACTTCCCT
>JAOTQQ010000001.1:49984293-50002136 GCA_026546715.1 Gallinago undulata | reverse complement strand
AGGTGCAGGACCCTGCACTTGGCTTGGTTGAACTTCATGCAGTTTGCACAAGCCCACCTCTCCAGCCTGTCCAGGTCTCTCTGGATGGTATCCCTTCCCTCCACCGTGTCAACTGCTCCACCAAGCTTGGTGTCATCAGCAAACTTGCTGAGGGTGCACTCTATCCCATTGTCCATGTCACTGACAAAAATGTTAATTAGTACTGGTTCCAGTACTGACCCCTGAGGAACAGTGATATAGCAGTGATGCTGTTGTGAAGAGACTGATGTACAGACACTTTCTTGTAAAGGATTTCTTAACCCATTAGGATGCTACTTGACATTACTATCTTCTTATGAGAAATAGCTCTTTCTGGCTTCTGCTTTCTATTCATTTCAAAGGAAGCGATACTAGTGATAGATTAATAAGACCTAGGAGAGAAATCTCCTGTGCTTTGTATCTTCTTCCATGCTTTGTTTCTATCATATTTTCTTAAGCATTTATTTTTCTCTAAATCCCATGGGCTTCATTTCTAGACTTTTCCATAGTTGGCATGCTAAAACATCTGCAATGAAACAGCTCACACTGATACTGTTCTTCAAAGATAACAACCAAATGAACTAGTAGCAGTGTCTGCAGAAGAACAATACTGCCCCTATTTATGAGCAGTTAATATTTGAAAGGCTGTCATGAGTTGAAGCTTAAAGATTTTATACTGCTCTGAGTCAAACAGTATGCATGTAGCTGCTCAGATGTTTGACACTACTGCTGCATGTGTTGTAGCTGGTGCAAAATGATTTAAATATTATACATGGAAATGCAGTCAGTAGATAGGAGGATTTTTTCTTTCAGAAAAAAAATCAATCAGCAACTAGCATCAGCAAGGAAGACTACAGGGTGTAAATGATCTGTGAGCAGATTCTAAGATCATGGTGCAGTATGAAAAAAAATACTAACAGTTCAAAAGCCATGACCTATTAATGAGGACTGGGATAAGATGCAACTGAACTGGAGCTCTACTAACATAAAGGGGCAGCACTTCCAGACAGATATTTCAGAGTTAGGTTTTTTTAATTTAAAAACTCCATAACGTTTTATATGAAAAGCAGAAACTAGTAACAGTACTGTCACACCTAGACAACCAATCTGTCTGTGAATAACTATTTAAAAGGAAAACATTCAGCCAGCTATGAATGACAATTAATAAGCTAGTTGATAATATTAACAGAGAGAACAAAACGTGCCATACAAGAGGATGTATACCAAAAGTTTATTAATTTTCACATATTAGACACATTTTAGAAGATCTGTTTTGGATAAGAGATTGGTTCTTGGTTCATAACAAAACAAAATACTGCTTTTGTGCTGAACCTGCTGACAAATATTCTAGGTCTGAGGTCAATTTTTTGCAATTGGAGCTGCCAGTGAAGGCTGCCCTGCCAGGGCAGGTGGGTGGGCAGGAGAGGAGCGACAGTGGGGCAGGCAGTGAGCACCCACCCAAGACGAGTGGAGCAGGGACGGTGGCAGTGACTGCAAACAGCCACATCCCAGGGCAAATCCACAGGGACAAGGATGGGACAAAGTCGACTCATAAGGGCGAGTTGGTGGGTGAGGATCAGCAAGGTGCATGGCTGGGCACAGGCAGCATCGCTCAGGCGAGTGTCAGGGACATGGACCTGAACTCACATGCAGCTCCTGCAGAAGGTGGGGTGGCCTCAACCAGGCTTCTCACTGCTCTTGTTCACACAGGTCTGATCCAGGGCTACACAGCTGCACCGTCCCTGACATAGCCTTGAACACAGGCAGCCAAATTTCTGGGGCAGGGAGACGGAAGATACCTTAGCTGCCCAACAACAGGGCAGTGTATTTTCATGCAGGTTATCGAGTGATCCAGTGACAATTTTGAGTTTGACACCAAATCCAAAAAATCAAATTGTCACACACATTTCAGTTGTTCCTGGTCTTTTGCTGATTGGATTGTTTGCCTGCGTTTGCTTGCCTGCAGCCTTTTGCAACACACTGTAGTAGAGTGATATCTAATTTAACAACCCTTCTGACGGAAATCTCTAGTGGGAATTGAGAATTCAGCAACATTCCATGCTGTGTTTGCTTTTTATAGAGGCTGATGGGTTACCGGAATTGTGGACCAGAATGCATGAGATTTCTCAATCAGCAAGTCCAAAAAAAAATCATGTTAAAATCAGGTTTTGTTAAACATAAAGATCAAATAGCAATAAACAACAATAATTTGCATAACATGCCCCTTATGGGTAAGTTGAAAATTGTTTTGAAGGTGCTTCGCTTTTCTTTGCTAAAGAAAGAAAACAAAAATGCCTTATATCTTTCAAAAGTCATGCATTCCCTGTGGGCCCTGTACATCTTCTTCATGTCTTCTCTGTATTATATTTTTCTTCTTCAGTTTATCTGGTCATATCTTTTCAAGTGTCAGTTGTTTAAGCATACTTCATTTCAAATCAGCTCTTGAAATAAGCTTCCCAGGAGTTAGAGCTACCAGAGTCCTCCAACACTTTTGTGGTCTGCTGGACAGGCTACTGTCAGTCTGGGTTTTGAAGTAAGTTTGAACGACAATGAAAGAAGAATTTGCCATGCATTTTACATCTAAGAATTTCATTCTAAATTAAGACGAAACTAAATTCTAAAATGTCAAGTTCAACGACAAAACTGAATTCTCACTTTCTAACATGGCTCCTTTGTTACCGAAGTGACCTGAAAGGCTACAATTCCCATTGTTATTTATGTGATTTTTTGTGTCTGTCTTTTATGATTTAAGATAGTGATTTCACTACATCATATAAATATTTCCATTAGTATTTTATATCCAACATTTGCAGCAAAAGACCAAAGAGTAGACTGTCATACCAACGATGCAGTGTTCCTGCATCACTCCTGTCTGATACTGCAGGAAACCAAGATCAACATCATGACATGCTGGCTTTCTGCATTTGAACAGACAGATCAACGAACACTACTGTGGCTTTCAAATGCAGACTTGAATTTTTTTCTCTGCTTTGAATTCAAATTGTGTTTCAAATAAACTGTGAAAAATAAATTGGTTCAGGCAAGATATTAAGATCAGAATTCTCTCCTTATATTACTTTGTCACTCACTTCAAACTTAAGCTCAAAGCATTATGTTACTTTCACACTTCTCTTGTTTCTCAGAAAGTAAGAATGTACATAAGCAGGCAGAAATGGGAGACTGGCTTTCACCATGCGCAGTGTCACTCTTGCACAGTTGGGAGATCCTATGCAAAACACAAGGTTTCTAAACCTCTAAATCATCTTAAGAGTTTACCAGTTCAGTGTATTGTGTTAGCAATAGCTACACTTCTATAGAAAGATGATATGCATATAATACTGTTGAAAATTGAGGCGACTGCATAATTTTTTCTACTTAATTATACGTCTACTTCTACCACAATTGCAAATTACTTTAAAATTCATAAAAAAAGTGTGGTGTATCAAGCTGCACAGGTAGGGGCTTTATACATTTTTTATCTTTAATGGCTAGCTTGAACATTTTCACTTGTGTCACTGAGCGGCAATTGTGAAACAGAAATTGCAGCTCTTTACTTCTTAGTAGCTTAACAAAATTCAGAAAAATAAGTTGCCAGTGGTGTTTCTTAGTTTTCTATGAAAACAAGATGTATGCGAATATGCTTTCTGTGCCTGTGTTGCTATATGAATGCAGGTGGTGTGCTTCTGTGTATGTCATTCTATTGTCAATTCTATTCCGATAATATTTGGTTCGATTGTCCAATCTTAAGCAACTTTGCAGACAGAGAGGAATCTAAAATATATTCAATTTGCAGGAGTTCCTTGGAAAATGTGATCAGGTAGAGGAAAGAGATTTTTTTAAGCCTCCACTACGGGCAGAAAAATATCATGCAGCTTCAGCCATTATAAAATATCAGATAACCTACTAGGAGAGATATATTAGAAATAATATGACCAAGGCAGTATGTTTCACTTGCAGTTTGATACAAAAATTCCTCAGTCTAATTTCTTCCCCTTCTATGAAATCTTAGGTGCAAATCTGACATTTCTCTACAGTCAGGATATTAATAATGTCTCTTTCTCACTCTTTTGCCTTCCCTCACTTAAAGATTCTCTGATGTCTAGTAAGAATTGAACTCATGATGTATGAGCTCAATTAGTATACCGTGATTTAAAAAACAAACAGACATAAGAATAAGATCCATTGAAAAGTAAGCTTTTTTAGTGCTTTTGCTCACAAAACTTTTTCATGTTGTGCTAATCATTGAAAGAATGTTAATCAGATAATAACTGATCCAAATAAAATAATACAAATAACTGCTGTTCTTAAAAATATTAAATTAATGTTGTCAGTAATTCTTACTCACTCTTGTTCTTCAGATGAAGCAGATCGGTCACGATGGCTACAACCCCACCTCTGTAGCTGAATGGCTGGATTCCATAGAACTGGGTGACTATACCAAATCCTTTCTAATTAATGGCTATACATCGATGGACCTTGTGAAAAAAATCTGGGAGATTGAATTAATTAATGTAAGTTGAGCAATTTATAGCAGTAGTTTCTCCTAAATACATTATAGTACTTGCTCTTTCATATCAAAGAGAAAGCACAAAAGCAAATTGCACTACAAATACTGTCATCAAGTACTGTTAATGATTACAGCTTTCATGCCTATACCTGGGTTGACTATGCTCTTTGCTTTCATTTGCTTTGCCATTGTCTTTAGCATGGTATTTAATCAGCATGATTATGTCACCACTTCAGGATGCTGAATGACATTTAAAAATATACTTTGGTAGTTTATAGGTACAAAGAATAAGTCTTTGCTTTTAAAGTGCCAAACAACAGTACTTCTTGTAAAGATACTTACATTTTTCTTTATCCATGTGTTCTGGCTAAATTAAACATAAAATAGGGAAACTTTAAATATAGTTAATGAGTTATGCTAAAGGAACAACATTTTATTAAATTATCACTTTTGCTTGAAACTTTATTTACATGAGTCAGTTATATCAGATGCCCACATATGGGCAACCATAAGCTTTAGTGTGGACTGCACTGCAGAATAATTGGGAATGAGATTAATTTTGTACTGTTACATTGAAGACATTGACAGTACAGATTTGCCAGTGGAATTTTCATGTAAGTTATGTGTCTGAAACTAAGTTGTTTCCTTTTTTAAAGGATAGATGATTATAGCTTTGGATCTACTATGGCTTTTGAAATCAATCGTATTGCAAGTTTGTCTGAACTTTATGACAATCCCTACATAGAGAAAAACCCAATGTCATATTTTATTGGTTCTTCATAGACCAGAGGCAGAGGAAATACTGCCTCTAATTAGAGCCTAACTCCCAGAAAGGGCTACCAGTAACCACAGCCAGTCAAACATAAGATAAAGCAGCTGATATAGCTTTATACTGGTAAACAGTTCCTGGTGTGTCCCTGGCTGGAGAAATGGTGAATGTAATGATGGTGTGAAGCTGTGTTTCAGCGTAGCAACTGGTGCATGAGGTGTAGCTCAAGATGAGCATCTAAAGAAAAGAGAAAAAAAAAAAAAATGAAGGTATTTCATATTAACTGAAAGACAAAACCATTGCATGTTAGAATTTCTTTTCTTGCTATCACATTACAGGTAATGTTGATGAGCACAGTAATGTAGAGTAAGAACCAAACTGTGCCTTTCATCTTATGTGTGTTGCCTTCAATGTATGTTGTAGGTGTATGATAGAAGTAAAGATATGTTTGATGCTACCATAGATGTCTGTTAAGCTATTAATAAGTGCGAGCCTTTTTTCTATAAGTTGCTGGAATCTTAATAAGAACTGGGGAGCCTTTCCTCCAGAAGGTAATATAAATTAACAACTAGCTCTGAGTTGAAAAAAGTGGAAGTCTTTGCTCACGTTGTCTTCTGTAACTTAATTTTGTATCCCAAACATTTTGCCATAATCAATTCAGAAACAAATTACCCTTTAGCTCCCCCAAGTGGACCGTTAATACCTTATTAAAGGTTTGTGGTTTGATTCCAGAGTTGCTTAAATTTATGAAAAGGGAAGTACCTGCACTGAAGTTAACAGGAATACACTTATGTAAAATTAGTATAAACCAGACCAGTATATATACCTCTAACTTTACAGCTTGCATGTACTTCTCGGGAAAAACTCTTGCCATGAGCTGCAGAAGGAAGCTGTTAAACAGTTGTTCAAATATTTGTATAGACATAGATACCTATAGAGATAAATATTTCTCCCACCTGGTATATTATTGAATTATATTGTTCAAGAGCATAGTAAATAAAAAAGTTCAACATTCTCAGAATTTCTATATTAGTCCAGTCAGTATATATTTAATGCCCACCAATTGGTAGTAGCTAAGTGTAATGAAATAATGTTCACTGAGTAAACCTGTATCTTAGAAAAGTATTTACTGTTATTTTTCTGTTTTGATTAAGGGGAATCTTTCAGAAATGGACAAGAAATTGGTTTGAAGCATTGTGTAGTCTGGCAGAACAAGATACTTATCTCTGACGAGCAGGCTGCTGTCTGAAATCAATTTCAAATGTCTCGCTTCCCATTCAGGTGACAGCGAACAAGAGCTTATTACAGAAAGTTTTTCATAAAGGAATGCATAAAGGTCAAAGCCACTAACTCTGGAATAGGACTCCTGACTTGAGTAGGTCAGAATCCAGGCACTTGAAAAATCAGAGAAAAAAAACAGACTCAACACCCTGAAAAGAAGTCAGAGTACCCTCGGTTTGGTGGTTCTTGTTGCTTAAGTTGTAGATGGAGCAAGAAGTTTCATTATATGAATACCAAATATGCAATAAAAATGTATCAAGGGCTACAGATATGATAACTTCTTCATTTTAGTCATCAGTTTAAACAGTTGCAGCCATTGAATTCAACATAAAAGCCATTCCTACTTTGGTGCAAAGAATCCCTTAGTTCTATTTGGTGTTTCTTTTCATTGAGGCATTGGGAAATCAAATCATCCGTGGTTTCTGGAGAGGTAGAAACAGATTTGAATAGAGATACTATCTTCCATTAGGTAAACTAGCATAGCTAAAAGTACAGGGAAGAAAAGGGGACATCTAATTTTTCACCAGCCCTTCTTTACATCTCACAAAATGAAAAATTTTATTACCTTTCTACATTTTCTGTGATAGTCAACTTACATGTCTGTGGATGAAGTTTGTGAAGTTTTAGATTATTTTTTTCCTAGATCTAAACTAGCGATAAGGTAATCCTTTATCATAATGCTTCTCAATATACTAATGTGAGTTTTATTTATCTTGTGGCTCTGAACTCCCATGTGTGATGCTGACCAAGATATATTTCTTCTACTTCAGGGCATAAATCTATTCAATTAAGTTATTAAAGCAAACAGTTCATTTTTTTTTGAAAGACAGAAATAAGAAAGGATATTCTGAAAGTCTCCCTGCAGCTGAATGAAGCTGTTCTCCCTGAATTCCCGTTATAAACTGTAAAGGATGGCGAAAGAAAGGATCATCTAGAGGATGATTCAGGCTTGTTAAATCATGGTTAATTATCTGGATTGTTTATTTTTCTCTCCCACTGACATAGATAGATACTAAGTTTAGCTTTAGTACAAGTGTTGATCTGCTTGAGAGTAGGAAGTCTCTACAGAGGGGCCTGGACAGGCTGGATTAATGGGCTGAGGCCAGTGGTATGAGGTTCAACAAGGCCAAGTGCTGGGTCCTGCAGCTGGGTCACAGCAACCCCATGCAGCATTACAAGCTTGGGGAAGAGTGGCTGGAAAGCTGCTGGGTGGAAAAGGACCTGGGGGTGTTGGTCAACAGCCAGCTGAATATGAGCAAGCAGTGTGGCCAAGGTAGCCAACAGCATCCTGGCTTGTATCAGAAATAGTGTGGCCAGCAGGACTAGGGAAGTGGTGGTCCCCCTGTACTCAGCACTGGTGAGGCCAAACCTCAAATACTCTGTCTAGTTTTGGGCCCCTCACTACAGGAGGGACATTGAAGTGCTGGAGCACATCCGAAGAAGAGCAACAAAACCGGTGAGGTGTTTGGAGAACATGTCTTATAAGGAGCAGCTGAGGGAACTGGGGTTGTTTAGTCTAGAGAAAAGGAGGCTGAGGGGAGACCTTATTGCTCTCTGCAACTAGCTGAAAGAAGGTTGTAGTGAGGTGAGTGGCTCTCTCTTTTCCCAAGTAGCGTGTGATAAGACAAGAGGAAATTGGCCTCAACTTGTGCCAGGGGAGGTTCAGATTGGATAATGGGAAAAATTTCTCCACTGAAAAGGTTGTCAAGCATTGGAACAGGCTGCCCAGGGAAGTGGTGGAGTCACCATCACTGGTGGTATTTAGATGTGTAGATGTGGTGCTTAAGGTTACGTTTTAGTGGTGAACTTGGTGATGTTACGTTTGGACTTAATGATTTTAAAGGTCTTTTCCAACCTAAATGATTCTATGATTAAAGTTAACCATAGTGAGTTACCCCTTACTCCTGTGATCAGAGGTTTGAATCTTCTAATCTCCCCAAAATGAACAGTTCTTATTCTGTTTCCAACATTGTTTTACCATCCTTGGAAGTTACTATCTAGGCAAGACATTTTCAAAAAAAAAAACTGCAGGGGGAATACCAAGTGTATGAGAGAGGGAGAAGGTCTGAGACACTCATGGTAAATGCCATCTTTCCTCAGCTTCTTTGGTCCTTCAGCTGTCTCACTGGTATTAAGAAACAAATTTAATATGCAGCTTCCTGAAATTTATTGCAAATTATTCCAGCAAGGTAATGTCTGCTCTAACTTACATGCTAGTTTCTTTCAGACTTTTATGTATATGTATATAGTGTGTGTTTCTTCAAGCACTATCAAGCCACATTTACTTAAAGCATTTGAATCAGAAAAGTCATTTTAAGTTATTCATTTCTGTTTCTTACAAGCTACTACGAGCATTCTCAGTCTTTTTCAACAAGCTGGACTTTGAAATTTAAATTCTGTTTGACTCATAAATTTGTCATTTTGATCAAGAATTTTCCCAGGTCTGTTTTCTTCATTATTTTCTCAGGTATGTTCTTCCTGGAAAGTATCATTCTAATTTCCTTACCCTGGGATTCTAAGTATTCAGGATGCCTTCTTCCAGTGTTGGCTTTTCCAGCACTTCTGGGTTTGTCTCCCAGTTTTTTGGCTCATTAGAGAGGTCAGACTCTGTACCCAGGTTCAGATACCATTTATATAATGCTGTAACTATGCTGAACTTTTCCAAAATATATATCATCTGCTGGAAAAAAAGTCCACTATATTCTGAAATGCCCTAACCCATGTAAAGTGTGCACCTATGCTTTAAAGTATAAATGCTCTTCTACATGACTAATCATATTATTCTTGTCTGTTATTCTGAATTACTTATGTAACCCTCCCCCTCGGGAAGTCTCTCTCTTCAGGGAACTTTTACCAAAAAGATTCTTCAGGCAAGTTATAAACAGCTTAAAAGCACAAAGCAAGTTATTTATCCTCTAACACACAGAGTATATTGTAGGACTAATGAACTAGGCATTAAATCAACCCCCACTAAATGAGTCATTAAGTCTACTGGGCAAGTAGTCATCATTCAGGTAGGGGAGGGCTGGCCTTTGTTGCTCTCTGGAACAGGCTGATCTATGATGTTGCTGAGTTGCTGTCTTCTCATTTCCTTTGTTTTCCTTGGCATTTTATACCTGTTCATGAGATTGTTCTTACCCTTGAATCCTTGAGGTGCCAGTTTCCCCTGTCTCAACAACCTCACTTATGTTTGCAGCTTTATGTTTCTTATCTCACATGCTTCCAGCCTGTGCACTCTCTCACGGCTCCTGCTCACACCCTAGCACTTTTCTCAGAAGAAAGCTGGGAACGTTTGCACAGCTGCTCTGAAATGAAAGTAGGCCTTGAATCACAGATAGCTGAACTCCTGGGAGGAGGGTTACATGTATGTGGCCTGGTTTACATTTCTTCTGAATTAGTTCATCCTGCACGGTGAGCTTCTTCTATTTTTATACAGCCATCTTTCACATGTATGATAAGTCTTCGTGACTTGTAAAATCCATGTTTACCAAGTGGTTTCTTAAACTCAGTTACTGTCCAAATTTTGAGCTTTTGTGGAAGCTCTTGATACCATCTCTCACAAATTGCATTCCTGGTTTACATTAGCATATAATAAATGCTGTTCAGGATCAGATCAAAGATACTAGAGAGAGAAAATAGCTACCTATGGACTGACATCCATTACTGAATAACTAGGTGCTTTGGACCCTCTACAACATCATTGGCAAGTTTCTCAATTTAATAAATCTATACTGAGTGAAAAGGTGATTCTTTACTTATAGTCAAGGCTGCCACGTAATCATTTCACTGCAACCAGCTAGGTTTTGTACTGTAGGAATGAAAGATCATGAAAATGGCCATACTGAAACAGATCAGAGGCTCTACCTAACCCACTGTGCTGTCAATAAAAATGGCCTTAAAAAGATGACCACAGAAAGCTACACAGACAGGACAAGCATATTATGAACTATCTGCATAGCATTCTTCTAGTCAATAATAATTTTCAGCTCAGGGACTTCTGGAATTGGGCAAATTCTTCCCAACTGGTTCTTGTCTTTCTTACCTTGAATGAGTTGTTATCATAATCAAGTTTTGTGGATGGAGTTTTTAAATATATTTAACAGAAGAGGTCCATCCATGTATCACTTCAGAAATTCACTAAGAATATTCTTCCACTGTGAAAACTGCATTTTCTCCCACAGTTGCTTGTTTTAAGCAGCTGTTTAACCATGAAAAAATCTCTTCTTATAGATTAATGCCATGACAGGGTGTTTTTTTCATAAAAGCCTTTCAAGAGTGGCTTCATCAAAAGACTTTAGAAATCCAGACAAAGAAGCAGATCGAGAAGACCATCAACATACTTTTTAGCTGTTCCAAAGAACTCCAATAGGCTTTTCAAATAAGAGGTGCCTTTACGTGCATTCACTTTAACTCTTCCTGGTTGTATTTATCTATGTATCCACTACTAGCATGCATTATTGAATTCCTACTAGTTTGCCTGGGACGGGCTTATAGGCTGATATTGCCATGAATCTTCCATGAACTTTTTTCAAAAATTGTCATCAATTTTGTTACCCTGCAGTCCTCAGAAATCCCTAAGGTTTTAAGGGAAAAGTTATGCATCATTGCTAGCAATCAGCAAGTTGATCTTTGAATTCCTTCTCTCTTTATCTTTTCTGTGCTGTGGTTCATTTTGCACACTTCTATCTCCTTTCAGTCATCTCATTTGCAAACTGAAGAATCTTAGTCCATTTAGCCATTCCATACTTCTGGAAATCCTTACTCTGTATCTTTCTAATCCTTCCCTGCACAGCTCCAACACACAGTGTGTCAGCTATATATCTTCAATTTCAAAGTCAGAACTGCTTTATACATATTTAGTTTGAGCCTATAGCTCTAAGTAACAGCAATCACTGTATTGAACTTTTCTCTCAAAGCGCTCATGAGGCTTCAGTCAACTAATGCACCTACAATCTCAGTATAACTTATAGTCTCTGCTTAAAGAACTTTAAAATGCACCACACACAGCATTCAGATTCCTTGACCAGGTTAGTCTCTCGCTTCGCAGCCTCCCCATCTACTCCAGTAAAGCAAGATAGCAACTTCACAACCTAATTGGGTGATACACACCAAATGGATGGATTTTCTCCAGTGTTCACTTGACAGCTTAATTTCCCATGCCCTGTAGCATGAAAATATACCTTTTTCTTAGGAGGCCTGTCCTTCAAATTCTGTTTATCGTTGCTCTGTGACGACTCTTCTCTTGTTGTTAACTTAATTTCCCAAGTGTGTCACTGTGCAAAGCCAGGTTTTCAAGAGGAATGAAACTGCCTCTCAAAAACATTTTCTCAAACATTGCAACCTGGCCTAGGGGGAGGTATCCCAGCCTACCGGGGGTTGGAACTCAATGATCTTTTATGTCCCTTCCAACTCTAACCTTTCTAGGATTCTATGATTGTGACTGCAGATCTACAATTGCTGTTCCTTTTCCTTGTTGCCTCAGAGCCCTCTGCTAGATTTCAGATCACTGAAAAGAGTTAAGAGTGCTTGGAGCTACAGGCCTTTCTGATCTCCCAGAGATTGCTGACTAATAAGGATGTCCATCGCTCTTTCTGTAGTTCCTTTCTAAATGGCTCCATAATAATCAGAAGAGCTTTCAAGAGTGTGAGTCTGTACTAGCAGCACGCTGTAGGATCTCAACTTATCAGGTATTATGTTATTAAAAATAGCTTCTATAGTTCTTGAGTTTAGAAAACTCTCTGTATGACTTTTTGTTTGTTCACTCTTTCCAAACATTGAGGATCTTATAACTAATGTACTTAAGAAAGTACTTGAAGTTAATTTATGCAAACCAATGCTTTCAAAACAGCTACATATATAAACATGTAGACATGCACATGTGTGTATGTGTGTATTTATATATAAATGTATATAATTGAAAAGAAAGAATTCTCCAGCACGCTAAATGATGGAGTACATGTGGAGATGTACTGGTGCAAAACTCGAAGTTTTGTGTTTCAAAGTTTCTAGGTAGCATAAAATGCTTGAGAACCCCTCTGATATTCTGCAAACACAAATGTGCCTGTTTTTTGGAGGAACAGTTATTTATATCCTTTTAAAATTTTATGGGGATCTTTAAAGTTCTCTGCCAGACAAAATGTACTTTAGGTCTTCTTATTCATTAGTAAAATAGTAGTCTATGTATAGGATGCGTTAAGCTATTTAACAAAATCATTTCTACTACATTTGTGGTGGGCTTTTTATGTTAAATAACTACAATTTTGAAATGGTTAATGCACAACCTTGATTGGTTTGGGGAAATATGAAGGAAACTTTCAGTGTCCATCCAAATTCTCTGGTTCACCTGTTTGCAAAATTATCCTAATTAACATAAATAATAGGACCACATACTAAGCAGTTTTTTGACAACAGGATAGTTATTTATATCTTTCAAATCAAATACTCTGAAGATGTGTCTGGAATTGAATAGTTTTCATCATGATCTATTATTTCTTCATGAGGTAAGACATTTATATGGATTTGCTCAGTTGCTCCTACATTAGTAGAAAAATGCTGCAAATGAGATTACATAATATGTGTTAGATGCTACAGTTGTAAATACAAAGGATAACTCTAAAGTACTCTATTTCCCTTTGAAAGGTGATCAGTAGGTTCATTGCATGTACAAAAAAAGTTATGAGCTATAATACAAATAGTGACTTTTTTTCCCATACATAACAGTTGTGTGGATTTTGTTCATCCAGGGTGCTCACAGAGGTCTTAAAAGGGTTTTAATAATGCATATCTTTGTTTCTTTTGCAAGAATGAAACACTTATCAATTGCAATCATATGGTAAATTTGCTCCATTGGCTCTGTCGTTTGGAAATGATTCTTTCTGCTTTGAGTGCTGGTATCATCTCCATCAGTCGCTCAGTTCACAAATGATTGTGGATGCTACTGATCATTTAGAAACGGATATTATGTTGTAGTATTGCAGCGGATGTTTCCAGAAACCTCATTGGAAGCTCTTTATTCTCAACAAATCCATTTGTTGGTATTGTAAATTCATGAAATGTTTAACTTGTGTACAGTTTCTGCATATAACATTTTGCATAGGTAGCGATCTCCTAGCCTTTGAGTGATTTGATGTGCAAACTTCCATCTGTTCCTCACGGTAATGCAAAATACCTTTTAAATACATCATCCTCTTTCCTCTATATTGCTGCTTGCAAAAGATCAGGAGATGACATAAGCCATGGCAATTTCTGCAAACCGTCTACTGTTTACCTCTTCCTACTCCCACACTGGATCATGGCAGTGCTCAGACTCAGGAGAAGTGGGAGGAAAAACACTTCTTTCAGTTCAAATACATTGCTTTATTCAGTTTGCAATACAACATGGTAAAGAAAGAAAGAGAAAGTATTTGCACTGTGGACGTTTTCACAGCATTTATTTTTTGGTGGTGTAACAATCCTTTTGTAATCCATCTGGTGTCGTTTTGCACTAGAGGTTATTTAAATAGAAGAGATTATGCAAGTACTTTGGAATCATTTCCCTAATTCTCTATTTATATTTCTTTTATTGTGGAAATAATTTTAAAAAATATTGTTTTCTGATTAAAAAGTGATAGCAAAATAATCATATTTGATCAGTTATTCTAACCATTGAAACCTGCAGATTTCTTTTAATGTTTCCCATTGCCTGCATTTAGTTTTAAACGTTAGGATTTTAGTCATATCAAAATGATATAATTTTTTAACAATCACTTTTACCTCTTTTCTGAGGTAAATCTTTGTTCTTATGTTAGAATTCTTAAAACCAGAGCTTTTTTCCCCTTCTCTCTTTCTCTCTTTTTTCTTTCCCTCTGCCCCACGCTACCTTCAAAACAAATTATAATCAGATAGTGATTGGCAGCAATTTTTAGCACTAATAATCAAAGCTGAGCAATTTTAGTACCTATTGTATTCCACCTGCAGGATCATTTTCTTGTCCTGTAACACACTAGGTAGCACAAATGATTGATTTATAATGCAAGATAATTTTTTTATTAAAGCAACCTACTCTGCCTAGTGCCAGAGAGGGTATTGTCTATGAAGTAGCCTAACAAAATCTCCCTCCTTTCAGGCAGCAAATAAATTGCCTTGTCATCTGATCTCCTGTCTAAAATCTTAGTGTTCTATAAAAAGGTTCATATTTCAAGTTTCAGAATGTGATCCCCTTTCCAGGGAGTACAGCAGAAGCAGTGCAAACCAAGACCTCTTATTCTCTTTTAAAAGTTAAAAGAATAACCTCTCTTCCAAGCCCACAAGTTGTCTGCAAAAACTGATAAAATAAATAGTCACTAAATATTTTGTTGTCCTAGGCAACAGCTTGTTCTGCATTCAGCAGCTTAGAAGATGAAGAGATATATTTTTTCCAATTCAACCTTTACAGTGTTGGTGAACCTGCAAGATGACTGTATTTCTATTTTAAAATAATGTCCCTTTTCAGATCCTTTAATTTTATATTCATTTATAAATTTTAGATGCATCCTATTTTGAATTTGGCCCCCTAAACATGCAGTCTTAGGATAGCATCCTTCATTGCAATAGTAATTGTAGTTTGTAGTAAAGGTAGTTCCTCTAAAATAATTTCATTATGAGTATTTCAATTTTGCTTTCTAGACAATATTTTTGCTGGGTTTCCTGGAATAAATGGATCTTTTTGAATATTTACATTTGCTGTCCCCAAGCCCTACCTCCCATAGATCTAGCTTATAGCATTTTAAAAAAGATTGTGTTAATTGAAGGTCAACGTAAAATACTTGAAATTTGTGGTAGATAAAAGCAAACAAACAGTGATGTTAATGTTATAAAGCAATACTTCTGCCTTTGCTCTGGAGAAAATTTGTAGCAATAAAAATCATAAAGGTATGTTCACTGTTTGCAAAGAAATAAGGCTGCAGAATTTATTACATAACGCTTTCAAGGACTGCAGTACTATGTTGATGCGTTTAAAAGAATACTGTGGTTTTCAACTAACTCTCCCATTTAGCAATGTGCAAAGTAGAAATCATGCCTCTTTAAAATATTTTAAAATCTCTTTTTTTACTGCTTCTTCATTGCTTTATAGGATATGGTGAGGAGTTGATATTTCCAATAAAAATTCCCAAGAGCATATCAGATCTTGACTAGCATAATTTGTATTCTATTCATGACTGGTTTTAATAGTTAAAGTAAAGAGGATTGAACAGCAGTCATTTTAGTTATAAGGATGTTGAAAATCAGAAACGTTTTTGAAACATTTTTCCTGTACAGCAGATTTTGTTACCATTCTTAGGTGTGAGAGGAAATGCAGCACTGTGCCATATAGACCTATCAGAGTGATTAATGTGCCAGAAATAGGGCAGCAGCATTGTCCTGGGTCTTCTGCCTTGTTCTCCCTTCTCACATTGTTCAGAGCTGGTTTGGATATTCCTGAAATCCATTACATTCCTGTTTCACAGACGCAGTGAAACAATTTCAGACACATGATACAATTTCAAAAAGGAGTGAAAAGTATTATACTGAGAGGTCAGAATTTTTCAACACAATAAAGATGAGGAGAAGGGAAGTATTCGCTTACCTATAAAAGGCTTTATTGCAGCCTACAGCCATCAGGGCTTGAGTCCTTAAAGCCATCTTCGAGGATTTTGTCCTTCGTTGTTTTTAACTTTTAAAGGAATAAGGTTTGAATCACTTTCCATAAAGGGCAATTCAAAAATCTAATAGCTGGTGGTGCCAAGAGACCTTTCATATTCAGTCTGTATTATTTCAAAATTACATACTATTATCAGTTTTCTACAGATGTAAATAACACATTGGCAGCCCCAATGCTTACACCCTTGAAATTGTCAGGTATTTGTGATCCCTTTCATAACGATCGAGTCATTTCAAGGTTATGTGCATTTAATTCCTGATTGATATTTGTACCTCAGTTTGTACTTTTTCTTATTCATTGCTTATTTTAAAGAATGTTCTTCATATCATGTAGAGATCTTAAAAATGCAATATTCATCCAAAAGTAGTCTATTGTATGGATTTTAATTTACTGCCATAATTTAAAAAAAAAAAATTGCAATAATGAAGTTAGATGTTTCTCTGGGCAGTGATATTCAAAATGGTATTCAGTTAATTAATTACAATGTAGCTTTTGCTGAGAGATCTTTCTAGTTTTATGGTGTTCAAAACAGAAAGTCAGTTTCAAAGTCTCTCACAGGGTTTTATCTATGGCTTTTCATCACGCGTGAATCAGATGCTGTAATGATAAAAGCTACTGGAAAAAATATAGTTAGACCTTACTTTATTTTTATTAGGTATTGAAAGCTGAATGAGAACCTGTCTGAGCCAGAATCAGGTTACATGAACACACTCATCAGGAAAGGATGTACAGCTATTTTCCAATTAGCAATTTTTATCATTCTGGAGGAGTCAGCTCAAGCTCCTGGCCATTCTGATTTTTTCATCATTTTTTCCACATGCATGATCTACTTAAAGATGGAAAACACAGTCATAGTGTCTTTTAAAATACTTATTCCTCCAGTAAGCCACTGAGAAATGCATATGCACTCACATGCACACATAAAGCAATAGAACAAAAATTATACAGAGCTAAGTATTTTAAACATTTGTGTTCCCACACACATATGGTTCTACTGGGTTTTCAGTGAACATAATCAAACACGAGGTAGCTTGTGCTTCCTGTCTTATGAGTTAATTTTATGTAAGGTTTATAAAGGAATAGATAAACATCAAAGCCATAGCTGAGGAGGATGGATGGCAAAACACCAGGCTAGTTCATAAATTTACATTATTAAAGAGTAGTGATAGATCTGCACTGCTTCTTTTGTTGATGCTGAGCAGCAATTTGCAGGCAGAAGTAATTCTTCTTATCCGCTTTTAATAGTGAAGTATACAGTAGCACTAGCATATGACATCTAGAAAGAAAGTTCTTATCTTGGGTTATCCGCTCTGATTTGTGAACGTTTCTTTTGTTAATTTGTGGCTCCCTGGGAAACAGAAGCATAAGATGTGACTTAATGTGAGAGGGGAAAAAAAATAACAGAAGTTTATGCTTCTAAGCATATGGAGTGGTTGGCTTTGGAAATGCACTAGAACTGAAGTGTGGGAAAGAGGAAACTGAGAACTGAGGAGAGTTAGTAGTAAATGAGGGAGTTATATGTAAGGATGAGATATCACAGAATCTTAGTGGTTGGAAGGGACCTTTGAGATCATCGAGTCCAACCACATTAAAAAAAAAAACAACAAACA
>JAOTQQ010000001.1:49853082-49978921 GCA_026546715.1 Gallinago undulata | reverse complement strand
CTCCACAGCCTCCCTGGGCAGCCTGTTCCAGGGCTCTGTCACCCTCACTGTGAAGTAGTTTTTTCTCATATTTGAGTAGATTTACCTTCTTGAATTTGTAAACTTGAATTGTAATCACAATGGACTTGTAATTAGGTTTTTATGTGAGTTATCATCAGTCTAGTAGAATTTTAAATTAGTATGTTTATTGCACATTGTTATCATCTAAGGTGGTATGTGACAACAAAATACAAACAACTGTGCAATCATGAGAACCTTCTTTTTATATGGGCCATTGTGTAAGATCGAAAACTTTAAAATGTTTAAGATTTACTGATTTAAACATAGCACTGCTCTAGAGCTCTCCTGTGGTCCAGTGCAGCCACTCACATTTTTATTAAAATCAGGTTATACTTATCAGCTTTTCTCTTTGCACTTCCTCTGTTTCACAAATACCAACAACTTTTTCTCTCAGGATTTGAGATACTCAGCTTGCATATTCCCAGCTTGTATTCACCTTTAAGAACTGCTATTGCTATTTTAGACCTGAAGAAAGGCCTTTGTGCCAAATACCTTTATCTCCCAAATGTGTCAGTTAACAGCTAGTGGAAGTTTACTTCTCACATATTTTGACTACTATTGCAGGGACTGTCATTGTAACCAATACTAAAGCATTTGTGGGGGTAAAGAACTAGCAAGAAGCATTCTCCTTTTTTTTTTTTTATTTTTTTTCTAAGCAGTACAATAGGTGAAGCATTACTACTGTGCTTCAGTTCTGTCCACAAGCACTACCTTAAACAAAGGAATAGTAGGTACTTTTAGAATGCCCTTATTCATGATCTACAAAATTTATGTGTCGTGTGAAGAAATAATTTTCTGCCAACATTTGGACATTTAAAGCTTGCCTTACTCCTCAAGATAAAGAACACAGAACTGAGCTATGTTGGCATGAACAACTTTTTCATATGCTTCATAATTGATATGACCAGAATTGACCTCAAACTCAGAAACCTGAAAGTATATTTCTTTTGTCTTGGTATTTCAAAGGAATATTTATATTATATCTTAAACAGTGTTTGTCATGGTGCACTTTATTTCTAGAGTAACTTCTTATGTTGTTTCTCAGGAGAACACATAAAATGGCACAGATCAGCCTGGCAGGTTTTAAATTGTCTTGGTGGTTCTTAATACACCAAAACACCTTATAGCTAGAAAACTTTGAAGAATGGTTTTGATTAGAATTCTGATTTCACACATGTTTTTCAAAACCATTATTGCATGCATTTCCATCAGGACCACCTAGGATATTACCTCTTAAATTCCATTTAAGCTTCTGCTATTCCTGACGGATTTGTACTAGCTGCAATAACGAGCAAGCAACTGATATAGCCTCTCTGGTTTATGCTACATTACCAAATTAGTTGTGACTTTAAGGCAATGAACTCCCCAACTACATCTCTATTAGTAAATTAAACAGTGTTCAGAAAGTGTCTCCAGGCACTAGAGAGCACACATTCAGAAAGACCCACCTACCCTTTTGGCATATACCAACTAACATTCTCTCCAACAGCTCCCAGACACGGATCCAGAGCTAGAATATTTTAGAAGCCATTTCCATGCTTTGCAGTGTCAGAGTTGACTAACACAGGTGCCGACCATTTCCTACATCATACCATTTCACCTCGATGCCCAGGAATGTTCTTAGGCATGTTTAATTTATTTCTACGGCTATAGATAAGCGCTTCAGACTCGGAGAGTATCTCAACCCTGATACTGCTATGAACATACATGGACACCGTCAACTTGAAAATTCTATTTTTGAACTGTCTTTTTAGATATATTTTAAATATCTATTTAATTTGACTGTAATTTTGGGGGTTTTGTACTACTTCATTTTTTAACAGTTTGCTAAATTTTTTTAGACCAACATAGAGAAGCTATAAAATTGCTAACATAAAGTAGGCATTTAAAAACAACTAAGTACCAGTAATTTATTAGGAAAGGTCAACAATGATACCTAACAACTACACTTTTTCTATTTACAGTCCTGTCAAGCCCAGTTCTTAGAATATTTTTTAAGAAAAGCTGCTTGAAGAAATGAAAATTCTTTTTAGCTTCTTCCTCTATTTTTCTGCTCATTGCATTGTATCCTAGCATTCCAGAAAAGGCAGGAGCATTTTTGTCTTCACCGTGACAATTCTTTGATTCTATGATTTTTACCCTGATATCATAAGTTATATACATGAATTAAACCTCCTTAAAAATCTCCTGTGATATCTGGAAAGTCAAACATGTATATCTAACTCCCAGTCCTTTTTGTCTCAGTTATACCAAAACTCATCTTGATTACTGTCTTGCCAGAACAACACTTTATATGAAATTCTAACGACTTGGATCTCAACGGGGTGTTTTAATTAGTTGCAGAAGTATTCCGTTTCTGTCCTTCTCACAATACTGTCATACAAGCAACAGATGAAAGGTTTAAATTTTAATGTGCATTCCAACATACCTCTTTGATTTGTGTTGTAAATACTATCTGGCAGCCTGCTCTTATTACTGTGTTTTACTTTATTACCATACATAACTTTTAAAAAAATTACTTTAAAAGTTGATACAAAATATGGACAAGAGTAACCTAGGTATTGGCTGTGATACATCTTCAATTATCATCTTGTTTCTTTCCAACATTTTTGCTCTGTTTTTCAGCAAGTTCACGTTCTACGATACCCAGGTTTTTGGGTTGCTTTTGACTTTGACAACAACCATAAATTAAAGCCTGTGACTTCTTCTGTTGCTCATTCTATAGATATTCTATAGATATTACTACACTAATACTGTAAACTCCTCAGAGTAGGGATCTCCTATTGTCTGCACAGTATTTAGCACAGTGACTTCCTGACTCATGCTCAGTGTTTCTATCTGCTCTAGTAGAAGACAAAGTAGAAATATCTGTATTTTAATATGTGCAATTTTAATTTTATTTCCATTTGATCAGGTAAAAAGCAAGTGAACTGGACTCTCCCTGCTGTCCTGCATCAACAGGGTAGCTCTGATTGTCTGCATGGCAGTGTGAAGGTGTGATTTCAGAGGTCTTGTGCACCCTGGTTTACTCTGTGGAAGCTGGTTTATCCTTTATAGCTGAATCATTCAATCCCAAATTTTATCTAGGGAGATACCTGCTCAAATCTGTGGTATCACAGGTGCAGGGATGTCAGTAGCTGTGCTACCCAGATATGTCAGCACGGGCTGAGGTCGCACATCTGGGCAGCTGTTCAGTTGGTGCTTATGTACATCTCGGCTGGTGACTCGCTTCCATCAGGAATCCTCTGCCCATCTCGTGGTATGGCAGAGACAGTGCAGGGGGAGCCTGATGCCACATCAACTGTGCCACAAGTGCATCAGCAGCCATGCGTGCCCCACAGGCGGGGTGGTGTGGGTGTAGACAACACCCCCCGTTGTGGATGCATCCTCTTTCCCTACTGCTGGCAGGGTCTGAGACAGAAGTGACTCAACTTTTCTATAAGATCCCGACTGAAGTCTCGAGCACTGTTATTTAAAGTCGTAGTATTTCAAAGCTGAACTAAGCTGATGTGTAATGCATGAAGCAGAGACCCATGGTCTGTTTTATGGAGTGACTTTGCATAAGATTTAAAGCAACATTTTAGCATCAGTGATGAAAAGGAAAGAATGGGTTTTGAGAATAGACAGGAACAACAGGATTTAGCAAGAGTCTAGAAGCGTCAGGGTCTTGTCCCACAAGACCAGGGTTTCCCCAGGGCAGCAGGACAAGGCTTGGCAGCTCAGGCCCATCCCACCACTCCAGCCAGGAGTAAGGTAGCTGGTGGGGACTGGATCAGCCCAGGGCATCAGGGACCTCCCTAGGGACAGGGACAGGCTGAGGCTGGGCTGAGATGTCAGCCCACAGGTGGGTGTCAGGGTCAGATGTGGTGGGGGAATTGGGATCAGACATGGCTCTGGGATGGTCGTGTAGGGCCTCTCTGCAGTGCTGTCTTTGGACCCCCATGAGCCCACAGACACCAGAGGATGTGCTCTGGACCATTACAGAAATGCAGAGATAGCCGAATGCCACATGAATCCGTGAATGATGATGGCATGGTGGCTACTTTTCTCGCTGCAGTAAAATTCCTCTGGAATGTAATAGCCTTGCTGTTTACATAGTTTACACTGTATCGATAATTTTCTCTACACCATTTTGCATTGGTGATTCCTGACTGTTTAGACTTTTCTACAAGTTCATAGATTTGGATGCAGTGGTCTTCTTGCTTTCATCCTTCCTGACAAAATCTGGCTCTAATCGTGACTTCACTGAGGATCATTGGTGCATACATGTAGCAGCTACCGTTTTCTATTGAGAATCTCCTATTGTCACTACAGGTAATACAGGAAAATTTTAAGTGTTTCTACTCAGAAGTCATTTCTGGGATACCTGACTTTGTCTTTTGTTTGCATGTAATAGTCTAGCTCTTTTAATTGAGACATATATGAAACGTGATGATTTCATTCTTGTTTGTTTTGTCTGTATTTCAATTAATTAATTGAATTAGTTTCAAAATTACTCATAGGTTTATAGATACTAAGTTGATCAGGCTACACTTGCTGGTAGAAAGCCAACACTTCCCAAAATATCACATTCTTTAGTTTTTAGTAAGTTTCAAGAATGAGAAAATAAGCTATGTGAGATGAAATTTTGTGTTTATTATTAGCAAAGGTATTTGTTAGCTATTGTAATATTTAGGTTCATGAAAACATAGGTAGATGATTTGGTAATTTCCCTCTTTGATATAAGTGTATTAGTTTATTGTCCTTGCTACTTTGTAGTCGTTCTCCAAGGTCAGTGGAAGGAAATAGGTACCTTCCCTGACTAATTATCCTATGCTAAACTGTCAGTTTATTTTGTGATGGTGCTTTTGACCTCCACTGTTCAAAGGGTCCATATGATCAGAAGTAAAAATTACACCAAGAAAATATCCAGATTCTGTGTTACTGAGCTCCATCAGGATGAAAAATTACCTTGTTACGTCTGGATAGTGATCTTTTCTGCAGTGGTTGGGGATGAGAGCAATGTTTGCATCATAGCAGTGACTGAGTGTTGAGTAATATGCCAGAAAACTTCTGAGCTTTGTGAGTCACCAAACCTGAGCGGTGTGGAGATTCTCTGAGCTGATTTGGACTGGAGCACAGAAAGCATTTCAGAATGTTTCTGATCATTCCTGTAATCATCCTGAAGTGACCCAGGAGCTTCTTGTAATCAAGTTTCTACCACATCAAATATATCACGTGTTGAGAAAAGAAATGTTCTTACTCACTAACAGAAGCAAGCAACAGCCAGAGGAGTCAGAATCCGTATGCTTTTTGAGGTTGAGTTTTTCAGGGATTTTGATTTGGGGGTTAATTCACAGGGCAGGAAGTTTCTTCTAAAAAGATTTGAAAACAACTTATCTTATTTCGGAAGCAAAATACATCCAGTCAGGAAAAGGTCATGTATACTATAATTGTGGAGATATTTCTGAGTTTAAAAATTGATACATACTCCAGAAGATTTATTATGGCTTGATATTTCTGCAACTTTCATGCTAACAGTATATAACTGGTTTGTGGAAATCCTCTGATTGACATTTCTTGCTATCAAGTAGTATTTACAACTTTGAAGCTTGAATTTTCTTCCTTCCTATTTTCAGATGCCTTACGAACTCCGACAGCCTGGCAGAGCATATGAGCTTTTCAAGGATTTAAGGATAGCAATTAGGTCCTGCGTATGCTGAAGCAGTGTATAGCTATTTGAAAGCAAGCAAGGCCATTCTTGGCTGATGGATTTAGGGTAAGGCAGGTACTGCTAAGGTTAGAGATTATTTAAAGGAAGATTTTTGAGAGGGCTAGCAATACAGAAGTTAGATTGCTAACGAAACATGGTTGGAGAATGTTCATGGGCTGTGAAATGAAGTGGCATGAGCTGACTTGTGTCTGTTCAGCAAAAATCTTATTCTTACCCAAAAAAAACCCAGGTGATCACATCTTAAATAGCTAGCGAGAATGGTCCCTGGAGCAGGCTGCCCTGTGAACTATACCTCAGAGAGTGCTAATTGGCCACCCCAGGGAGATGGCTATCAGTTAATTAATGTGGATGATCATCAGTGTGGTGCCTGGGCTCACTCCCTGGCTCTGTTCCACTGAGCAGTTTATCCATAAAGAGAAGTATCCTTTCTTGAGCGAGCAGCTTTTCTCTGCAGGCTCCAGGCTTGCTAATGGGCATTGCTGATTGATCCAAAGGCAAGTTGTGATTTAGTCTTATTCAGTGGGTTGTCTGCTTCTCTTGCTTTGCTTTCTAACACAAAGTGATAGGAGCCCCTCTGTTGGAGCACTGGCAGAACTTGGTGCCTGAGATTGCAAGTAAAAGGCTGGCTTATACCTCATTCTCTTTCATGCCGTTTTACTCCATTTTTCTTATAAGATAAAGACAACTTCTGAACAATCTAGCCAAGTAACCTGGTTCTGTGTGTACAGAAAAAAATGCCCTGACACACAGTCACAAGTCACATTCTACAGGAACAAAAAAAAATATTAAATTTTTGAATATATATACAGCAGCTTCTCAAATCCAGATCTCTGATCTTTTTCCCTTGGGTGCAATGGGTGAATTAGATTTGCAGCAGTCTGTATTTGTTTTTATGAGAACTATAATTCTTTCTTTCCCTACTGCACAAAAGGGACAATTTTCCCAGAAGAGGATAGAGAAAAACATCACGAAAATATGAAGCCATAGTCCCAGACTTCAGCTTTTGTTCCGACTCGTCCAAGTTCATACTCCTGTGCCATAGTAGTAGTTCCAAGACAATATTCTTCCATCTGGATGGTTTACAGCAACGGGTCCTTCCTGAGCCAGGAGGAGGCAAATGCTTACCCCTTGAGGCTTAATGAATTCATTCTAATTACTTAGCTGGCTTCTGCAACCTGTATTATTAGTATTTGTAGGTGAGATTTCTTCCTTTTGACCAAAAGATCTATTTACATGTCAGTAATGACTATATAAGCTGGTTTTACTAACATCCTCGACCAACAGGAAGATGCACTGGCTTTCACATCTTGGAGGAACATTAAGAAATACTTGCAACTTCTTATTTTGATTATACCAAGCATTTATCAGGTATCATTCAGAAGTTGGTCACAGCAACAAGGAGTGATGGGAGCAGTTACTGAGCCCTATATGGAAAACAAATGGATGTCTGTGGTAGGGTGATACATCTGCTTCTTCTTAAATGACTTGGAATAGATTGTGAAGTTTTTTGCATTTGCAGAGCCTACCATGTTATTGAACAGCACCAAAGAACAATCTCCTATATAATGAGGGGAGGGCAGGTATTACAGAAAACATTCAAAAAGGTGATCAAGAAAAAGAGCACACCTGTTGTGGAAGGGAAAGCACCTCTCTGGACCTGCAGGAGAGCTTACTATAAGAAGTGAAACAGAGCTATTGAAGCCATCAGACAAGGTATTTTGCTTTTTAATGTCACAGCTCTTATGGATATATGTTTTTTGTGGGAGTAGATGCCATATTTTATAACTTCAGCAGACAGCATCCAGGTCATGATATATTTTTTTCATTAATGTCTCTAACAACTACCTGCATAAGTCAATCACAATATCCTTTATACACCATTTCTTAGTTTTACATTTCACTTTAAGAAGCTGCTGGGTTTTTAATACGCTCTTCTGATGTAAGAAGTACGCTGGCCCCCAAAGTGAAAATTGAATCTCATTGTTGCTGTAAAAGATACGTGAATTGCAGAATGTGAATATCCCAGAGAAGAAATAAAAAACATTAAATCCATTTACTAGAAAGTAACTAGCCTACTTAATTATTGGTGGCCTATCTACTATTTACTATTAATGAATTGACCAACATGCTTAGATGATGGCACTGGAATAGCTGCTTTTCCAGTTTTCAATCTGTAATTGCTTCATGTTATCAAGTCTTTTTTCACTGTGCTGGTTTAGTAAGTTTTATTTTATTTTAATTTTATTTTTTTTACTGAATTTACTAATACTGAAAGCTAAAGCTTGCAACGCCAAGAGGTCTTCTACATCTTCTGTAACTGATGCTAACCAATGCAAACAGGACCTTCTGGATTAGGACTGAGAGTGCACGTTTGCAGTATCTAGTGCTGTACTCTGATTTAGCATTTGGTCCTATAAAAGGGACAATTTCCATAGAGGTGATTTATCAATATTAAGGTTGAGATCCTCAGAGGATCTGAATCAGTGCTGCTCAACTGCCAACTTATCTTTCACATATCACATACTTTAAAACTTGATGAGAAACACAGTACACAATATCACTGCTAACCCCCTCATACCTTTAATTTTCTTTTCAAGATGTTGCAGTTGAAATTGAGAAGACATTACATGTGGTCATATAACAACATGAAGAGGCAAAAAAAGAGGTGAGCTGGATAGCAACTGAACTTTTGGAAGAACAGAAGACCGAGGGACCATGTCTTCCTCCTTTTACACAAGGAATCATGAAGATAGCCTGAATTGAGAAAACCCAGGAGAGTGAGGAAAGGGAAAAGAGTAAGAAGAAATAGGATGTGAACCCCTTTGACTTTCCATAGAGAAAACATACTCAGCATATCAAAACAATGCTGAAAAAAAGGGGGATCAATAACAACAAAAAGAAATACTGCAGAAGAAAGTAAGATAGAAAGAGGAAATAATCTCCTAGGATCGGTTGTTCGAATAATGAAGACACTTAGCAAAATATTTAGCCAAGTTGTCAATTTTCTTGTATTGTCAGTGTCCTTGGTCAAGTGTGTTGTGTATCAAATCTGAATTAGGAGAGAAGCAGAATACTTCTGTCCCGTGTAAAAGTGGTAGGGGAAAAAAAAAGAATGAAGGGGGGGGAATTTCTTTGAAACCAAAGTGCCTGTTGTCCAACAAGATATGCAAAAAGGACATGCATGACAGTCCTTTCTTCTGCAGTGTGTGATATTCCATGAGTATCCTGATTCTGCTTTTTGAGACTGAAAATCTCTGAGAACTTTGTGGAGGAATCTGTACCCTCCAGAAGGCAAAGTCCTCCAAGCTCCTATAACACTTCGTTATTGACTTCTTTCATTAGAAACAAAAATGCAAGCAACAGATTTCTCCTTTCTTTCCTGCTGTCACACAAACATAGGTGTCTGTATTTAAAGACATTAAAGTTGCTGTATTATATCTAGCTTTTTGCCCTTTAGAGAATGGTATCTATATTTCTCTCCACACTGAGCTTTTCTGCCAACATGCCAGTCGGAAGTGGCATAGGCCTGTCTGTTTACCATCTATCCAGCATAGTGTGGCTGGCCTTTCTTCAGCGAATAAAAGTTAGTCTTTCAGACTATCCTGAACTTTTGGTTCTTGATAACATCATTCACCTATGACAAGAGGAAAGGTAAGCACAGACTCACCCTTTTTGTCTGAGTTATGCCAGTTCTGTAACAAAACATGAAGAGGGAATCATAGTTTTGCTGCTAATGAGTGAAGGGTAGTTTTTCTCTGAAACAATTTCTTTATTTCCATGGATTGCTTGCCCTTCACATTATCTTTCTCTCTTCTCTTGAAGAATTAAGAGTGAATGAGAAGAAGTAACCTGTTGGTAAATTTTCATGTTATTGTTTATGTCCAAAGGTGAATAGTGAGACTGAGTTACGGGATAGCACTGAACTACAGAAATAATCAGTTTTCGCATTTTGCAACAATTAACATCCTTTTTTATAATTTAGTCTATTGATGTGTCATCTTTGCAATATATTGCACTGCTCTCTCTGTCTCTCTCTTTCCCTTTTACTCCAAGAATGTTCCGCCTGTATGAGATACCTGATATCATGTCTCCTTTCTGCATTACTGTATTTCTCAGGCCATCCTCAGAGTCATCTACCTGAATTATGAATGTGAATTTAAAAGTTGCAAACAATGAAGTAAAGATTACTCAAATAAATTGTTTTTAATGACTACTAATCCAGCTGTTCCACCTTGCAAGTGTATACAATTGTGTTTTGTAGACTTGAGGGAGAGCGATCTCCTCGCAGTTTCTTGAGAGAGAAAATATTCAAAAGCCTCACTATGGGCCATCGTCCCCAAAGTTCAAACTGAGGTCCCGGCTCTCAGAACAACTTTCCTCCATCCTCAGGAGCACATCTTAAATAGATTTCTTTTGAGGGAATTCACAGCTCCTTCTCAAAGCACTATCACATCAGCCATTTGCTATTGATTAGGTGCAGAAATATTAGCACGTCTCCAATTTAAAGGTTGCTTTTCTCACTCAGGTTTCTTTCTGTCTCTAGTGACTACCCAGCAATAGAAAGCAGTTTTAGTGGAGGTTAAGTGATCCATACCCAGACCACTTCATTGATTGTAGGTCTAAACCCGTACCATTGGTTTGATAGAGCACACCTGCTTGGAGATACGCTATGATTTAAGGCTTCATGCTAAATTAACAGTTTTAAAGATTACAAGTAATTTTTCTGTACATTACGAAATTCAACAAAGTTTTTATTATGCTGCTTCATGATCTGTTTGCATAGAAGGCTCTGACCCCCCTCATTAACTCTGCATTTTTTTGTGGGTTTTGTTATGTTTTGGGGTTTTTTTACAAAAAAAATTGCCAGAAAGCTAAAGCAAAAGCATTCCTACAATTAACCCATTGGCACAAAGTTAATTTTCTTCTTTTTGTACTGTAAGTCATGCAGCATGCTTCCAGTAGTTGTAACAATGCTGAGCTCTTTCCAAAAAAGTTTTAATAAAAATTGAAGACTATGTAAAAATGACTGATTGTATTCTGTCATACCAAATATATATATATATAAAAAATATAATTGTGAGAAGAAGTGTGAATGTTGGCTACTATGAATGATACTATTCTTGCTTTAAAGTATTTTTACTCTTGCTTCAAAAGCTTGCTATCTTATAATGGTGATGACTAGAAGTTTCAAATAATCCATGGTGAATAATGGATTTAATTAGTTTTAGTTCTGTTTCTGCATGTGATTTTGTCATGAACATCTTATAATTTTCTCAAATGTATTCATGAGATCATTTCTCTGAGTAAGTTTTAGTGTATATATTGTTCACAACTGCAAATATTTGAAATTCAACATCTAAGATGTTTTAAAGAGCTTTGATTGGAAGTATGAGTCATATAATATTTTTCTGTTCCCAGACTGGTTAAAAGAAACTTATAAATTTTTATGACTAGTCACATTTACAAGTTCAAAATTTGCTGTGTGCTTATTCTTTAATACTAATTTTAAAAGGTCCTTTTCTGTGAACTATTCTGCTGTTTGACTCCTTTGCCTGAATAGGCACAAAAATTATACTCAAAATGAATCCAAACAGAGCCACAGTAGAGTCAGCATATATCCAAGTAAGTATCTCTGGAAATTCTATTCAGGTAGATATCTCTCTCACAAACTGGTCATTTTGAATGTTCTTTGACATACTTTGTTTGAAGTGACTTTCTGGAGTGACTGGAGTATTTAGATCTTGAAAACTAGGGGGAGGAGGGAGGATAGAACAGGTCATTTGCAATTCTTAGCTATTTTGTGCTGTGGTTAAGGAAAGACATTGGTGTTCTTTAGTGTCTGAGTTCATATAATCAACACTGAATACTATCCCAAAACGCCTGAATGCAACTACACACTCATTTTTGCATTCAGTTTCATTTCACTCCAATACCACTAAAGGAACTAGCCCTTGAACTGATACTTGAATCTTGGGTTAAGAGCTATATATGTTTCTCTTACTCTGAGTCTATAACTAAATCAAAAGTGTCTTCCTGACATATGAGTAATTATATGCAGTGATTAAAAATTAAATCTCTGAGCCACTAATAACCCAAGGCAGCTGTTCTGTTTTGCTGATACATTGTGCTGAATTAAGCCGGTCATTTTTGGCCTGCTCACCTAATTCACACGCTCCCTAATGGAATCAAATACTTCATTACTTTTTGGTTGACCTGCCTTTACCTCTAATAATTTGTGGAAGAGATAGAAACAAACAAAATCTATTGCTTACATACTCCACAGTTGTGTAGTGGTTAGAATTAAAAAAGAAAGTTATGCATGGGAATATATTCATTAGAGTAGACTTATGTTACACCTGATGTCATTAGGGTCACATCCAGAATGACATTTAATATCATGCACTTTAACTGTAAGTAATTAATTTTACAAAAAATACTTCAGAATTCAGAATATGCTTAAATTCTTTGTAGACTTGAAAAGTATAAGAATTACAATATTCTGTGATTTCCACTGTGGATCTTCCTGCTCTGTGGTAACTAAAACCAAGCATATACTTGTCTAATCAGAGGAAATGACATATTTTACGGCAAGCTTTAAGTGTTACACAGAGTTCATTCAACCCAATTCAAGATTCTGTAAGTTTGCTACATCAGAAACATTTATTCATACATCTTAATTGCTAATGGTCTTAAAGACTCTTTTAAAGTAGTATTTCTAGGGCAATTTGTTATCAGTAAGACAATTAGTAAAGTGATATCTTAAATAGTATCAGTCAGGTTTACTGAAGTTGGTATGTTTTAACCTCCATGTTCATTCACACCTATAGTCTCAGGTAGAAATTAACAGTGTTTCCATAACATATAGAAAATAGTGTTTTCAGTTATCTGTTCTCATTTCAAAGTAAGTTTCTGAAGAGTTATTCTCAAACTACACAGAGGTAACTGAAGGCAGAGTCCGGCCAGAGTTTCCACAAACTGCTGTCCCTATCTTATTTGTATATCTTAATTGCCTGTTTTTCATTTCAAGTAGTTAGCAGACACTTCTTGTGGCAATCTTAAACAAAACTATGAAACTGTTCCCAATTATTGTCTTGGATATCTTACAGACACAATTAAATGCATGTTATTTTTCCAGAGCTATTCCACCACTTAAAACAGGTAATGCTCTGACAACAAACACTATCTTTAGAACAAGATGAACTTTTCTATTTTTCCCTTTGTATAGATGTGCTTAAAAAATTAGCCATTCGATCTAGTGACCAAAAAGAGTAATTATAGCTTTCTCCTTCTCTAACTATGTAAATTCATTTAGCAAAATAAACACAAGGATATCCCTTATGTTTTATGATGGCTTGTTCTTCTGCCTTTTTTTCACGCAGAGGGACAACCATACCTTACATAGGATCCCAGCAGGAAAAACCCTAGAAATTCCTGGAAGCCCTGCCATCTGTTGGAGCATAGCAGAATGGGAGCTCTCAGATATATAGGAGGTTTTGGTCCATCATCTCTTCTACACTTTCTGTAAAGAACAGAAGATAACACACAGCCCTCCATTTGAATTTTGGGTAAGCCCCTTTAACATAATTCTTATACAAGGATGTTGCTGGCTTACCTGAGGCCCTCTGAGATCATCAGTGATCATCATTATTTTATTATATTAAGTAAAAATGAAGTAGTGAAGATGTAGCAAACTAACTGGCACCAAATGAATGCAGATTTTGCAAATTTTTTTCATGTATGAGTTTTATACCCTCAGACAATAGCTAAAGATCTTTGTTATTTATCAGTATACAAATTTGGTAGCACAAAAGGAATAGAAAGGTTATTTCCTCAGTGAATGGCTTTGCAGAGATAGTATTCACTGACAATCCTTTAACGAATAGAGCAGCTTTATCCAATATTCCTGGCCTTCCACTGTGTCTGCTTCTTTTCTCCCTTTCTAAAAACAAAAGTGAAGAGGCAGAATTAAATAACATAAAAGTATTTCCTGTGCAGTCCCTTTCACTGTATCACTTTAAACAGAATATCATAGATATCAAGGTAACCGCTCTCTTTTTCAGTCTGTATAAAGGGAGAAAGAAGGCATATTTGTTATGAAGGAATGTACAGATTAAAAACAATCTTCTGGCAAACAGCATGGGGAAATAAGAGCAGAAAGGTCACGTTAGATAGCATCTGGGTGGATTGTGACAAGGAAGAAATGGAGATGAATGACTAGTCTTAGATTAAAGATTCTCAGAAATGTCTTACAGTAGAGTAATCATCGTTGCAAAGGTGATTAAAATAGCACGCTTAGTCATGTTGTATCCAGTAATCTGGAGATAGAACATTATTGTACAGCACTTATTCACGTGTGTAGTGCATGAAGGCAGATTTTTAAAATGGTACGTCCCATTCGGCTTGTGAGTCAAGCGAAGATTATGGAACACCCATTTAATTGCCTCTGTAATGCCACAGCTGCAGTATGTGTATTTCTGTATTCAAATACTAGAAGCTACTTTCCTAGCTATTTTAGCTTATTTTACCTTCCTTCTCTTCACTTCCCTGCTAAATCAGCTGCTCAAGGCCTGCGGTGAAAAATGTTTTTTTCAGCCTTCCAGAGGAAGGTGCCTCCTGCACCCAGCTGGTCTGCAGTAAATCGGAATCCTCTGACATTTCTTCTCGAATGTGCAAAAGCTTCTGTACTCTGGCTGAAGAAAACATTGCTGACATTCTTGACACTGATCTTTTCTTGAAATCTTCCTAAATTATTGTCATCACATTTTACTTAATGGTTATGCTATCTAATCTATCCAGCCATCTCTTACAATTCATGGAACTAATTCCTCTAATTCTTAATCAGGTGCATGATCTCAAAATTCCTCCGTGGAGGGAACTTTAAACTAACACACTGCTGCATTAGTTGTGGTTTATCTTTTTTTTACATAAGTTTTAGAAAAAGATTCTTCATTTGTGATAGTTCCTGACCTGAGGGGATTCTAGCCTGCTTGTTCTCCTTGTAAAGACAACGTGACCCTGAATACCCTGCAGGCTCTGAGAAATCTAAAAAAATAGTTAAGTATTAGAAGAGATTTTGTCCAAATGAAGCCAAGGTGAATAAAATATCCCATTAGCACCTTTTCTATCCTCTTTATGCTCATATTCTATTGTGTACATGAAGACTGATTCAGGAAGAAGAGATATTCAATTAATTGAAAATATTCCCACCGTAATTTAGAATTTGAGGATGAGAATGTAAAACATAGCAAAACTTATCTTTGATAAGATATCCTTGACATCTTATCTTTGATACTTTAGATTTGTGAACTAAAATGATCTCAGAACTAGAAGAAAATAATTAACACTATTACTGCAAAAACATCTGTAAAATTAAAATAATTAGATAGGAAAATATGTGCATTTTCCTACCTTCAGTACTTCTGTTTCTTGATTCATCAAGGTAGTAGTTAAATACAGAACATAATCTTAAGGCAGCTGCAGTCCCCAGTGTAGATGGCTTTGTAAAGCCCTAACCTTTAGGGTATTTACAAGAGGCAGTGGCAACTTACCTAACAAGAAGCAATATAGCTGCATTATTGAACTCTGCTTGCTTTAATTTGTTCTGCCAAGAAGTTGTGTGTGTTGGACAAGGCACATTCCCACTCTGATGTGACTATGCTGCTGCTAGTCACTGATCTACTGTGTGCTGAATTGTGCTGCATAATGTAAAGATAGGCAATTATAAAAGATTTTCTTCTTTCATACATTATTCTAAGTGCTATTACATGTTCCTCACTCTAGTCTCCTTTTTTCCTCACATAGAGGAAATTCTGGTGTAGTGCTCAGGAAAATTATTTGTGAGGTGTTGTCACTCCCAAATCCCCTGTGATACCCAGAAGACTTTTCAAGGCTATCTTGCATAATTTCACTAATAAGGGACAGTTGCCTACAGAACACAACTATAAGACTTAGTCCTAAATTTATATATTTTTTTAATATGTTTCAGGCAGTCTTTTCACTGTTCCAGTTTGAGCTATAGATATTGATTAATTAAAAATTCAAATAATTTCTGGGACAGACTCAGATAGTCATGTCCTTTCCACCAAAGAAATAAAACTATCACTGATATTTACTAGCCCAGAGATGTCAGTTCTCTGCAGGAGCTATGCCAAACTGATAACATCCAGGGTAAATGGGTAAGATATTTTTCTTTCTTCTTCCTCCTCTTCATCTGTGAAATGTATTCAACTCAAACAAGAGATTGGCCTCTTCCCAGGGGATCCAGAACTTCATATCCATAGAAGCTAATATTCTTCTCTGTTCTGCAGCAGTATCATGAATATTATTCAAGAGTCAAGATACTGTCTGTTCTGCCAGAGAAAAGAAGGCTTTTGCCAGATCTTAATCATGAACCATATAACCTAATAGTCTATGTTTAGAAACTTCTCTTCCAGATGGTGCACATTTCCTTTTCTCATCTTAGGATTTCTTCTACTCAGTTGGACTGTTTATGTTATTCCTTCCTGTTTTTCCTTCCACTTCTCTTCAAATAATTCTCAAAATTAGTCAATACAGTTACTGTAAAAATTCAAAATAATTCTCAAAGTAAAATCTGCAATAGGTAGTCTGCCTTGGGGTAAAAATTGGTATTTTTAGATATCGTAGTGCCATTTTGCCCAGATGACTCCAAAAATATATCTGAAATTATTTTATAAGTACTCTGAATGATCTGTCATTTCCTTTTATTTGAGGTGGCAGTAATTTTGATGGATTCACATTGCAAGGTTACATTTTAGACTTCCTTGCACTGATAGAAAACAGTAGACTTTTGAAAATGAGAAGTTTGAAAGGCATTGTTCCTTAGAGACTGGACTGGCAAGAAAAGAAATCATAAATCACTATTGCATAATTGTAGGGGCATACAAGAAAAGAAAAACATTTCAATAAAACTCCAAGCTTACTAAAAAATCTGCATTAGAAAGGAAGGAGAGAGAGCTTTTTCTTTTTTGCATTTATGAGAGAAATCATATCATTCTCTGTCTTTCAGGGTTGTAAAATTTCATCAGAAAAAGAAAAAAAACAAGAAGCAGTGAAATGAGCATAAATACTGCCAGGTATACTGTGGGGCACATGTTTTTTTTTTTCTCTTCGGTGAGATAATCCACCTCAGACTTTTAAAGGTGCACTTGATCGCAAGGTAGCAATGCTCTAATGCTGACAAGAGCCTTTCTTTATTGCCATCTCTTTGCCAAGGGGAACGTGCTGTTGTACAGGAGCACAGCCCAAATAGCTTTACTTTTCCCTGTGACTCTAGAAGCTGTAGGAAGTGTGGTCGTATGCTGAACACCTGAGAAATGAGAGTGAAAAGTAAAAATAGGCAAAAAGATGAGAAAAAAAAAATATTTCAAGAGAGAGAAAAGTGGCAATAGGAACCAACATGAAGTCTAACAAAACAGCCTTAGTAAAACTTCTGTCTCTCCTTTGCTGAGGCATTGACACAGCATCTACTTATAAAAGAGCGTTGCTTAATGTTTGAGTGTGATTCCAGTTTCCATTCCCTTTTTAATGCTTAGGACTCGTAGCAAGATATCCTGATACAATATATAATCATGGAAAATGGTTCATGGGGAACAGCAGAGTAGATAAGTGTTAGTATCTTAAAAGACCATTGTTGGATTAGTAATGAACTCTATAAGTTGATACTGTCTTGATAAAGATGGTAACAAAAATGAATCTTGGTAGCCTTAAGTTAAGTTGGTGCCAGAGAGTCCCTAAGGCTTCAGGGGCCATAGGTGGGATTTTTCTCTCTCCCTCTCCTACTGTCCAGCCAATCTCAGTGGACTGGGGTCATGGGGAAGCTTTGCCATATGGTGAAGGCTGAAGTTAGTGATGTTTGTATCCTGTCATTTGATTGTCTTTCTAGATTCCTTTCCTGGCATATGGGCTCCTAGCTGTTTTTACTGACTCTCTTCTGGGGCTTTATAACACCAGCTCATAGCTATTATCTGCTTCAGCACTTGTGAGTGAGAGGGAGGAACACTCTAGGCTGTGGGGAATTATATGTTTCAGGCATTTTACAACCCCATCTGTAGAGTAGCTCTGGAGGTAGAATCTCCCTGGGTTTCAGGAGAAATTATATTAAGAGGTCAAGGGAGCAAAAGCAGATGAACAATATTGGACCAGGGAGTTCTGTACAGCACCAAGAACAAGATTCATCTTGCCGTGACTGTGATGCTACAGTAATATCAGTGCCTAATAATTCTGGTACAGTTTAGTATTGCTTTCTTTTAAAATCAGTGTTTTTAGTTGTGTAGTGTGGTAAAATATGGTGATATTATGCCTATACTGATGATGGTATTGGTTTTTTGAGTAGCAAGGAAAAGTGAACTCCCTTCAGTTCATATATACACATTCACAGTTTTTTGCAGTTAGATAAGCTGGAGAATTAGGAGCATCTTACAGAGAGTTTTTTTTTCTTTTTAAAGATCTGAAGTCCTTAAAAGCTGACACAAGCTGTTAATAATGAGTTGTTAATACTGCCATTTGATGACTCTGGAGTGGACTACGTGAAGTGTATTTCATGGCTGCCATTCTAACTTCTATATCTGTCACAAATTGTCAGTGTTATTGGTTACAGACTATGTGTACCCAAATGCAAAATTATTCACATGTCTATGGATCTGATGCTTCCAAAAATGGTTTGAAGAGTGCTGGCAGGGCTGTGGTGAAGTGTGCAATGGGAACTGACATACTTATCCGGTAGAGGAATGTGAGTTTGAAAGAATGAGCAAAATGACCAAAAAAGTTTTGAAGAAATATATAGACAGTTGGAAGCAATTAAAAGAGAAAATCTGAGTTGTGTGAACATGAACAAAAAAAAGAAAATACAACAATAAACTGAATAATAATTACTATAGGGAAAATTAGAAAGAACAATTTACAGGAAATGAATAATGAATAGGATCAAATGGGGGAAAATCTCAAAATTACTATATAATTAGTTTCTATTTACACCCTTGAGAGAAGATAATTTTTAACTCTTTTTTTTTCTTCAATCTAGTTACTGAGAGGTACTGTATACCTAGATAGCTGGATCATCTTTTTTGCATTTTTGTGGTATCTGGAAAAACAATATTTCAAGTAGCAAACTACAAAAGGTCATTTTTTCACTTTCCATTTATTATCCAACATCCAAAAATAATAGGAAAAAAAAAAAGATATCTTTTCTGGCCACAAAAGCCTGATTACATAGTTTTGAAGTTAATGATAAGGATTAATGATAATAATAAAGTGATGTCTAGTGATAAGATCCTAGTATGGGACATTACTTTTTCCATTATTAAAGATCATTCAAGTTTCAGATTATAAAAAACATTTTCACATGTACAGAAACACGCTTAAAATCATCAATAGATTATTTAGGGGATATCCAGCAAAAATTCTTGTTTTTCAAATGAACCAGTTTTAGCAGGTTTCAACTTTTGCAGGCTTTTCTCCTTCTCTCATTAGAAATTATGATGTTAGGAAACAGATATCTCTTGAAGAGTTGCGTAATTACATAATATTCTGGACAGATATTGACACATCAAGGGATTTTGCCACGATGAATCCTGAGATAAAACAAAAAAAGTTCCTGAAATTACAATTGAACTCTGCTGATTCCTTCATTCTTTCCCCCCTAGCTAGCAATATTTTCAAATTATTTCAAAACAGATTTCAAAACATTATTTCAAAATGATGTTAAACAGCAGGGGGGAACATGGTGATTAACAGCGCAATTCACATGAATAGGTTGTTCTGAATAGATTAGCAATCATGATGACTAATGGCTTTGGAAAGCATGGAAGATCACCAGAACCTTCATGCATCAAGAAGAGAATGTAAGTGAGACCAGGCATTACTTCTACAGGATATTTTTTGAACCGGTTCATCTGTTAGGACAGGGCTATTCTTTGGCCACTTCAGAACATAGAAGGCTGAACACAGAACATGGGCCTGGCAAGCTAGAGGAAGCTGTAGCTTGGGCTGTAATAGAAGTGCCTTTTGTGTCATCTTAGGTATGGAAAGTGTTTAGCCATTGCTATCTGGGAACCTGCTTTGTTTCCAATTGCCAGTCTATAGTCAGGCTTTTTAATATTGGTAAATCAATGACTGGAAGTGTTTTAATAAGGAGAGGTACTATGATAAGTCAAAATATGTCTGCACTAGCCATAAAACTTGTAGTAAAAAAGATGAATTACAGGTTTTAGTCCCTAAATTATATAGTCATACATAGCTAATATTTGCCCTTTCCCCACTGGGCAAAAGACACTGCAAGCTCCAGTTGATTAGGTATGATTGATCCATTAACATTAATAAATATCTGAAAAGGTCCATCGTACCATAATTTTTTGAAAATTCAGCCTGCTCCACACAATGAAAAATGAAACTCTTGCCTGATATAGATGTTAATGGTGCTATAATTCCAGACCTTATGCTAAAAGGTCTCATGATCCACCAGGTCTCATGCTTCCCTGTTTCACAAAAATTATTGCTATTTATAAGCTGAAAGACGTTACTTGTATCCAAATTACAGAGTGGTATTCATTTTGTATGGCAGATGTTTGTAGTGTTTGCACATCAGAAAGTTGTTTACACAGAGGTGATAGATGGGGACCAGATACAGAGAGTCTTTCAGAATGCTCTCAGTGGGCTGTGAAGCTGTTTCTTCAGATGTCCTCTTGGACTTTGGGGTCAAACCAAGTAAACCCTGTGCTTTATTTGTAAAGCAGATTTTATGTTGTGAATGGTTAATGTTGTGTATGAAATGATTATACACTAGAGTATCTCCTTTGATATTCTTAGTAAAATACATTATTAGAGACATAGGCAACTCAATGGCATTTTTCAGTTAAATGCAATTCTAAATAATAGAACTAATATAAATAATAATAATAAATAATATAAATAAAAAACCTATAGCTTTTATGTATAACAACATAGTAGACTAGAAAAGTAACATAGAAATAGTCAATGTGCAGAATGAATGCATATTTGTACAACTGTGGACCACAACAATTTGTAGGGGGGACCATAGCTGTTCTTGTGATTCTTTTCATGGAGAGGGTTGGTCTGTCCCATGCCACTATAAGAATGAAAAGGCTCTCAGTGATTTGTGTTCTCAGTAGGCTTCAGGACAGGGTTAGATAGGCCAATACACTTATGCATTGTCAATCACTGTTTTTCAGTGACTTCATCTTTTCTGCATCAGATCCAGCATCCATTCCTGAATACAATTTCTTTTGTCCAGTCTTCCTTTTCTTGACTATTTCTGGCATTTTTCTAGTTCTTCTCCCTTGTTCTTCTTTTCTAATATACGTCTTCTGCTATTGTTCAACTGCTGACTTGGAGGCATAGCCGAGTTCTGTTAAAGCAACACAATTCTTCTCTTTATTCCCTTTCTCAGCCTTCAGAGATGTAGCAAGGTATAAACAATGATACCAGTTTTTTTTCCCTTCATGTTGTGCTGTGATTGGCGCTAAAACAAAAAGCATTTTTGATTCCCTTTCTGTGGTGTATTTTCTGGAAAGAAGAGTAAGGTTTTAAAGTTTGTGTTTCACGTGGTTTTTTTTTAAATTCTAGTATGTTTTCCCTGCAATACAGTCCAACAATAGCCTTTCAATGACTACCTCAGGTCTTCTTAAGAAGAAGCAGAGGATTCAAAAGTAGTAAGACTAGGAACTTCATTTTACCCCATCCAAAACAGACTGTTCTTATATTGAAGATAGTACCTGCCAGCGTACCTCCAGAATTAAAGTATGTTCTTAATCAAAAAAAGGAAAAAATGGGAAGATGCACTGCATTTACTGTTTGAGTGTCCTCTGCACAATAACGATCATGGGATCCACCATCAGAAAATTACTCTCTTAGTTCCTGTGAATCTTTCCCAGCTCTTCCTTTAAAGTTCCTCAGTGTCCTGAGAACAAGGATTTAACAAATGGCATAAAACTTGAGAGTGACCAATAAGGGTTAAACAACATTTTCCTGGTTTTGTATGCAAGGATAATGACACAGAGGATCAAGTCATCAGGGAACAGCACATACACATGAATAGGCTCAAAGAGATATAGTTCAATGAGATTATATTTAACCTTTTCTCCAGCCCAAAACTGCCAGTGATACACTGCCATTATCAGATTCTTCTGAACTGGGGAAGAAATACATTACACTGGAGACATGCTCTTTTCTTTTAGACAACGCATGATTAAGATATAACTTAAAGTATTACTAATTGATTCTCTATGAACAAGATAAAGAGATACATGAAGTTTCTTCATTTCTCCATCAGCGTTCTGCCAGTGATACCAGATGTAGTTCATAAACAGAACAAGAAAATTAATCACCCAGGCCCTCTTATTATACAGGGGATAAAGGATTTAAATGGTCCTTGACAAACCTTTCTCTTTGAGATGTAGGATGATTAATTCCAGGAAGATATCATGGGAGCTAAATGTTTAAACTAGACCCTGACCAGCATCTTGATTCCACGTGAGTGCCAGCACAATGAAGTTCTGCATATTTACGCTATTTTAAAGGCATAGACAAATTTCTGTCTTCTGTCAGAATATCACTGAGCAGCTGCAGCACATTATATCCCTGCAGACAGTAAATTTGCTTTTGCACATGATATAGTTTAAAAATGTATGAAAGGTCTTGTTAATTTGTACTCACCAGTAAAAAATGAAGTTCTGTCATGGGAACTTAATTTGGCAAGGATATAGCCTGGATCCGTTTGAAAACATGGTGGGCTGTTTTTTATTTCATTTATCTATTTTTCAGCAGCTTTTGTAAGACTCGTGACATCTGCAAGGCTAGAGGAATTTGCTAGCTAAGCTATGGTGGCAGCAGCTCTTTTTGAACAAGTTAACCTTCCCTAGAATCCTTTTTATAAGGCAGGCTCTGACTATCATATTAGTCTTAGGAATTTATTTGTTATTCATCTTTCTAAGACTGACTATTGATAAAGGAGAATATAAATACACAGGTTAATCAACAGTTAATTTACAATATGAATAAGAGAAGTTTCTAAAACAGCAACATTTGTATTTCTTATGTTTATGTTTTATCTCCTATCTTTATGACAACTGTAAAAAAAAGGTTATTTCTCAGTCATTATATGGGTGGATTAGTCAGGATATAGAAAAGGGATATAGGGGAGTATCACTTCTTCCTTGTCCAAGACTTTGGATTAAATTGATGACAGCAGCAGTGGACATATAGTTAGCATGTCTCTGACATACTCCTGTTCTTGAAGGATCTCTATTCATACTATACAAAACGATATTAATTAGATCTGGCTTCTAGGTCAGCTGCTTAGTTTGGCAGAACCATATTTCAATACCTGTACAACAGTGATTCAAATATACTGTGACTGGCACTGTATGGATAGGACACCCAAAGAAGGAATGAATGTTATATATTCATGTACTTTCAGGTTCCACATTATCTTTTTTTTGGGTGGGGAGGAAAGGGATTCTGGCCAGAATGTTAATAAGGTGAAAAGGGGTCCACAAGTTGGCAGATGAGGCATTGGTAATACCATGGCCTTTCTTTAGTGGCTTGGCTTTCAAGATAGGCATGATTTAGGAAGGAAGAGCTAAGAGGGGCACACCGCCTGTTAAAAGGGAGTCCGTACAACAGCCGTTCTCTTGCGTATGAAGCTTTGGCCTTTCTCTTAACTCTGATTTAACACTGCAGAAACAACCTCCATGTTCACAAGACAGTGTTAAAGTAGGGGAAATACTACCTGTGTACCATGCAGCCAAGCCTCTAGATCTCTTTGCTTGAACTTTTCTTTTATAACCCCAGCTGCAAAGCAAAGCAAAATAGTAATATCTGTGGTAATTATTTAGTTACATTGACGTTTATATCCTGGCACAAATGTGTTATTTACAAATGAATATTTGTTGAAAAAACACTTCTAATCCTTGCTATATCTTACAGCATTTATATGGTTTTTAAAAGAAAGCTTAAAATAATTTAACCTCGTGTGCAGTTTAATTTTATTTTATTTATAAGAAAATCAGGACAGCACCAAATTTGTGACCTTATGTTATTTTCCTACTGGTATATTTCTTGGACTGTTTTCTTTTGATTTAATATATGGTCATGGAAAATTCAAGGACATTAATATTTATTTCTGAGCATGTTCCTTTGCCAAGTGGAAAAATCAAGATTTTTCAGAAGCAGTTTTAAGATAGGAAATAGTCAAGGAAATCAGAAAAGGAAAGGAAATACTAAGTTTTGATTTACAGATAAGGGATTAAAATATGTAGTGGGGGGGAAAAATGTCACTATTTTTACTGCTCTGTTTTCTTGCTTAATCCTCTGAATGTTCTGCATCATTAAAAAAAAAAACTAAGCAGCTGTAGGACTTAAGGGCTTTGGAGTCTTGAATATATCTGTCATCTGTCCTGTCATTACTCGCAAAACATGAGGGTAACAGAGAAGTTTTCAAATCCTACTCAACAAGCACTAATGGGAGATCTAATTATTTTAAATCACTTTGTACCTACTGGATTAGAGACTTTCTGCAGTACTGTTACTTGACTTTCTCATAGGCTATCTGATGTTGGGACTCTTACTGGATAGATAATAGGCTGAAGACAGCTGAAAGCAGATATTTCTCTTGTCTGGGTTCTCTGATGGCTTATGTGGTCTCAGAGAAATGTTTGATGTATTGCAAGTCAGACCCAAAATATTCAACACACATCATGGTGCTGTGGTGATTGCCAGGTAAAAAACTGGTCCAGCTTTTCATGCAGTGAATGTGGAAATAAATTAGCACACTTAGAAAGGTTAGCTTATCTTTGCTGTTTGGTAATTCACCCTGAGCAATTTAACAAGGAATTTGTCCCTTGGAAGCAGGATTTCCGTGTTTACTCCATTAGCTGTAACGTGCTAAGAGAAACAGAATTGAAGATGTGCCTCTTCTCAAAGGCATGAAACACCAAGATCTTGTGTTGTGGCAGTTCAGAAGGACAGGATGCCTGCGAGTAGTTGATTTACTGTCGATGACCTTGTCATGAGCTGGAATTACGAAGTGACAAGTTTTGAATACATCTACATTTAAATAACTGGGGTATGACATAAGATGAAGGGGACTGTCGAATGGAAGAGAATACATAGTTCTCTAACAGAGCAGACCAGGTGTGCAGAAAAGCAGTTTGTGATCATAGTGGCAAAGACTACTTGAAGAGATAATTGAAATAGTTATAACAACCTTATCAGGATGAAACAGACTCACGTAGGACAAAAATTTACATAAAATGAAAATGAATACTTTGTTTTATGAAAATCTTCAGTGTACAGACAAGACCTGTGTCTTGATAGAAAAGACTCCATTTGACCAAAAGGCTTAGTTTTACCTTTTCAGGAAAAAAAAACAAACCCAAACTCTCTAAGTTTCATATAATCAAATATATACATTTAATTTTTCTGTATAGCAGACTTTCTGTTTTCATTAAAACTTTACATTTTGGTATAATCATTCAGGAGAAGCCAGAAAAACAACTTCCACAACAACTTCAAAAGCCTCTCTTAAAACTAGAGGAACTGGCTTTCAAAGAGTATCAGCCAAAGCACTAAATATAATACTGTCGATTCAAATTATGATCCAAATAGAAAATAATGTTTCATTGTACAGCACTTAAAAATAGTTCCTCCTTTCTCACACTGGATATACTATCTGATTAGCAGAAAATTGTGGACAGTACAGTTCTTTATTCCAACAGTTGATCAAATAACATGAAAATTTTCAGCAATATGTATCACTGTTGTGTTTTTTTAATAATTCAGTGTGGGCATCATTCAAAGCCCATGGCAACAGGAAGGAAAAGTAATGATATCTTCCTGAAACCCATCAACTCGTTATGGAATTAGTCTCCTTGGAGATGACATCTGAACCTCTTTCTACCGAGTTTTCTGTTGCAAGCATGAAGTAAGGGTGATAATAAATATAGCTGTTAAAGAAACTGGTCTGCTCTATCAAATGCAAGTTTGTTTACTTTTAATTAGAAAAGCTTTTCTGAAGAAAAAAGGTCTGTTTATTCTTTTCGCATCATGCATTCTTTTGCAAATTAGTCGCTGTTAGCATGCTCTGTCTAGTTTCTTAACTAGCTCTTGCCGTGCTAGCAGCTGAATGTTTCTTTTTCAAGACATTCCTTATTGCTGAAATTTCTGCAAGAAGGGATGGTAGTGTATATTTTATTATGAAAGGTTGCTGTGCCCAGACCTTGAACTAACAGATGAAACTATTGAAGCCCTTTCCGGTGACATTCTGCCCAGTATGTGGCCTGGAGCTCTTTTTGGAATTAGGGAAAGACCCACTGAAATATTACTGTTATTCTAAATCCATAAACCACACAGTTCTTATTAAAAATCAGTATTCAATAGGAAAAAAAATATGATTATGAACTGAACTAACAGTCAAATAAAGAAGAAATCTTCTGCCTTCTTTAATAACTTTTCTTCCTATTTTTTAGGTTATTGTTTTCCTGCTTCAGGACAGTCCTCCCCTCCCCTTAATGTGCCAGAACTGCAGGGCTTAGTCATCCCTTCCCCTTCCTCTCCTCCCCCAGTGACAGAACTTTTATGCTTTCTTCTTTTGAAAATGCTAAAGCAACATTTGTGTTCTCCTCATGATTTAGTTGTAATCCCCTGAAGTTCAAGGAAAACTTGAGCAGAGTATTTTTCAGAATATATGGGTAATAAAATGTGCCTTAGAAGAGCTTCTTGGGTTCCCAATATAAAATTCTTGCTTTGCTCTTTCTGCTGTTGTGGATAAGACCCTAAATAACATTTTAATGTTGATCTGGTCCAGGATAACAGAATTCTCTTGAGAACCCATTAACACCATGTACTTACCAGGAAGAATTACTGCTGGGCAACATGGACACCTCCTCACCTGTGGGGATTAAGTATTTGGCATCTGCAGGCCCATTCATCTGTAAATTGAGAAACCTGGGCATGAGGTTGATGCTAAATCTTCTTCATGATAAGGCAAGAAAAGTAATTATCAGTGGGCCATGGGAGCAGCTGTCACTTTTTTTTTTTAATGGCATGGTTTCCAGTAAATGCAAATAGTAGCTTGGAAATTCTCATTTGTTCAAAAATGTAACTAAACTAAAGCCATTGATTTTATATTTTAGAAAGCTGTTTCTCAATTTAAGATATTTTAGAGGAGACTTGCTCTTGGGATGCCCAATCCAGGCATGAACAAGTGTCGTTGAAACATAATTAATTAGAACTCACTGACCATTTTTTTAAAAACAGTATATCAATTAAACTAAGCTGAATAGAATTTGGTCCAAAAGGGAGGAATCCAGGGTCAGTGGCTTCTCTATGGACATTGATGGAGGGGGACCAGACCTTGTTTTCTAGCCTGATGGGAGGCAGATCCCCTATGCATTTAAGAAGTCACTCTTTTCCCACAAAATATTGCTGTTTTCCTTTGACAGTTATGTAAGAATAAACATTCCTATAGTAAAGAGAGAGAACGTGGCAGCAACTCAGAACCCAGCTACAACAAAAAAACAAATGATCAAAGCCAGATCGATTTCAGCTATCACTGTTGACAGCGCAGGGGTGCTCTGTCAGGATGATTGCCCATACTTCACCCTGTCAGAGTGCTTGCTTGGGAACTCTTAATGATTTCAGTTCTTCAAAGTGCTAAGCAATTTCCCAAGTACTTGTCGCTGCCATTGTCTTGCTTTGGGTGACCACATTCAGAGGCATAAACCCAGAGAGAGAGATTGCATCCCTACTGAATTCGGAATTGTAAAAGATAATAAGACAAAGTGATTGCTAGATTGTGGAAAGAAACTCATAATGCTTTCTGCTATAGGAAATAATCTGATTTAGTTAGTATCTTTTAGATTTAGTATGCGTCCAACTATTTTGACTGCTTTCCTTTTATGGGATGCATTTGGGTTGTAAAGGCCATTGGTTACTCCCTATCCATTTGGAAGCATAAATGACAGATGCTTCTGATTATATGTAGGCTATCATTTATTGGTACATTCACTGGAGGATAAAGTAGTAATACTTTACATATATTAATTTTAAAAAGACAGTCATTGTGGCATGCTAGTGGACACATCAGAAATAACTTCCAGTCCCCTTTAAATTTGCATTTCACATAACTTATCAATTTGTGCCACTGGATGTACTGATATTTTCAGCTTTATTTTTAAGGTGTTTATGGTCATTGGTTAAATTAGTTTTTCTTCTGAAAAGCTCTTCTATTCCAGAACTTGCATTGTATTTCACAAAACCTATAGCCCTAAAAGCTGCGTGGAAAAAAAAATTAATACATCAAATAGAAGGAAAATGATGCAGGAAGTCTACCTAGATCTGCACAAAGAATTTAAAAGAAGTTCCAAGTTAGATTTTAAGGTTTGAGAATTATGAATAGCAGTTTACCTCAGTATTTAAGCACGTCAGATGAATTAAAAATGAAGCGAAGAAGTACAATATGGAGGTTACAAATCTTATTTGAATGGCAGCTCATTGTTGGTACAAGCATTTGGACTTAGGAAATACTTCTGCTTTTTTTTTACTGTCACTCAAAAGGAATGAAGTGAAGTCCAGCAAACCTCTGAGCCTTACTGGGAAAAAGGTAGACCAGTGCTAATTTGCAGAGGGTAGCAAACACACGTGATCAAAATTTAAGTAAGAGTACCTTCTCCTGAAAGTACTATGTTACTTTGTTTCCACATCGATGGAGACTGGGAGAGACAAAGTGTTTTCCCCAAATTTCTTTACTGACATTAAATTATTTTGAATTACACATACCTGTGGAATTATCACAGAAAATTCGATATGAAATCTATACATTACTGAAATGAGGAAGAAAAAATAGTTATCTGTTCAGATAGGAGCATTTGGCCTTTAATAATTTATTCTGACATATCCAGGACTTGGCGAAAGGTCACCAAAAAAGGCAAATCCTTTGGATTTGTGGGTTTGTTGTGTTGAATGTGGGCAGTTTTAATTCTGTAACAGACCTGGACATGATCGCTGCTTAGATCCAAATACCCTGCCTGCCATCTGGGCATGAGTCCTTGAGGCATACCTGCCTTAATGCCTTGGCCAAGTAACATATTTCACACTTTTCACAAGATGAAGTGAGTAGATTAGAAATGTGCTGTAACCATTCTAAGACTGATTTATAGTGAAAGAATAACATTTTAAATGTTACATTAATTTCTGATAATTGTTGTGCAATAACAATTCAATGTGGCAAATATTTTCTCATTTTACTGGGATAGTTGTTACTGCATATTACAGTTTTCTTGACATTTTTATTAGCTTATTGGCAGGCAAACCTTCACATATTTGTATAGAAATTATAAGAATATAATAAACAAAAATATGTTCTATAATGCTCATATCTCTATATTACAAGGAATAGTAATTTGAGAATAATATGATTGCTAGTTGTCAAATATGATTTTTCCATGAAGTTAAAAAGACTACTTTCTTGAATCATATTTTTTCTGTTTTGACAAACCTTTTGAAGTTGTCTTTTGCTGTTCGTGATTATAGTGAGCTGAGTTTCCCTTTAAACAGTAATGTCACTGAAGTCTTTCTAATGAGATTTCAGTATCAGTGAGGTAAAGTGTCATTGAAATGCAGTGTATAAGTCTATTGTGGAAGTAGCCAAAACCTAGGGCACTTTTTATCCAGAGTGGACAAAAAATAGAAAACATAACGAATAGCTTTGTATTTGCAGATAGTTAATGGGACATTAGTAAAGATTTTCTCCAGCTCTAACTTCCATGAATCAATTTAATGGAGGAAAGTCCAAAACGTTGATGTCAAATTAAAAAATAGCAAAAGAAATTAAACTTCAGATGCTCACATGTACGGACACTGATGATTTAAAAAAAAAAAAAATTCCGAAGTTGCTGTTAGAAACTAAAAGGCATTGATGAAATATCTCATAGTGGTTAGCAATTAAACAAATTACAGGGATGTGTCAGCAGAGCACAAGAACAATAACTAGAAGAAACTACCACACAGACATCCAGTAAGACAACCCTAAAGTACTTTGCTTGGCCAGTGGCACTATACTACAGACGTTCTTTAGCAAAAAAAAATTAATGATTCCCTATTATGAGAATTTTATACTAAAAAATATGAGCAAGTTCAAATCCACTTTGAAAAATTTGTCTCTTAAGTGTCTTAATTCGAAAGTCTAGTCTTCCTTTGGAATACTCATTTATGGACCTCAAATGTCTGCTGCTTGGGCTTCCACGACGATCACTTTATTATGGTTCGTACCATGAAATTTAGAACAGAAAATGGTTGTAATTTGGATGTAGAAGCATCTTGGATGCCGGACTTCCTCACTATTAACAAACTCCTTTTTATATTTCCAGTTTATAACAAATCTTGAGATACTGTTCCAAAGGTGATGTTACTGTAACTCTTGCTCATATTTACCAATATTGCTTTTTTTCCCCAGACCCCCTTTTTATTCCTTTATTTTGTAATACAATTTGTCTTGCTTATTTCAGATGTTAAAAGGGTGTGTTTTATTGTAATTTTTACTGTATCCTGTCATGTTTTTAATAATATCCAGATACTCTACATTTATCAGGGGAGTTCTCATTTGGCAGTTAAATTATTTTTGTCATAAAGTGGATAATATCAGACTCTTTGAGAGGAAGAATGAGACTGAAATAATGGGACAAAGATCAAGGCCAGCAGCTACACAAAGTTTCTTGAGAGGAATCCCTGCCTGGAAAAGAGAAGCTGGCTGATGGTATTTTTTTGTACAACTAATGAAAATTTCCCAAGAGGTTAAACCTTCTAATAGTTTGGAAGATGTCATAAAATCTCATTTCAGACTAATGCAGAGTTCCCAACAATATTTCGTATGTGTTCAGTTTGCCCTTTACTGTTGGTAATTTTTCACCACCTTAAGCTTCTGTCCCACAATCATGCACAGAATTAGTCCTGTTTATTTAAGTGGTTATTCCAAGAAAAACTGTAGAGTAGGGAGGGTCTTCTTGCTGCTGATTCTTCTCTAACCCTTCTTATTTAGATGCTCTGATCTTTTTAGCAGTATTTTTGTGTTTTAGCAGTACTGAAATTTAATCTCAAACCCTTTAACATGATAGAAAAACTGCCTGTGAGCATACACATTTCTTTACTAAAATGCTTTTAGATAATAATTAAAATTTTAGTAAATTACTAGAAGTGCTAAAATATTAGTATGTTTTCACCAAACTGCTTGATATCTCATTAGGAAATTTCATAATTTCTAACTTGTAATTAAGATCAAGTGGTTTATTCGGTTATCTGGAATATACTCACTTCTTATGTATTTTAATATTACTCCAGAGGGATTTTTTTTCATTAATATTGCTTTTTTAAAAAAGTTTTAACTGGAGATCAGAGAATACGAGGTGCAAAAAAAATGTGGAGAATAGGCAGAAAAAAAAGGGACAGCAATAGAAAAAAATTTACAATGATCAAAGAGTTAGTGATGTATCAAATGAAAAAAACTCTGAGAATTACACAATTTAGGTAATTCATTGAATAAAGCAGAGCAAATTATTCAAAATAAGTCAGTCAGCAAAATTTATCTTTTCTCTGGGAAACTTTTGCAAAGTATTTCCCCCCTTACAACTGCAAGTAATTAGGTATAATGCTTATATAATATGTCCTGTGTTTTTTTCACTAATTTGTTATTTACTTACAAGAAAGAGCACCGTTCATTAAACCACCAGAAGCATTTTGTGCAGTGTTATGGGTTTTCCTAACAGGAGATCTATCACAATAAAGAGGACTGCAATTATTAAGATCTGACAACTACACACACAAGTGATAAATTTAAAAGCTGTTTAACTGTGATTCCAGAAGACTGTAACCTGCAATAATCTCTGCAAATACAAAACACTTCAACATTGTCATCCTGTATGGTAGGGTTTGAATGCATGTGAATTTTCAGAAGCTTTCAGAGGCCTACCAGGAAGGTAAATATTACTCAGAAAACATGTGATACATTTCTCAGTTTCTTGGTTTTGTCAGCACACAGCAAGGGATGGCTGCTCTGTAAGGGAGGGGACCTGAATCGGGGGGTAATGTAATATAAAAAAAAAAAAAAAAAAAAAGAAATTTTTTGTTCCAAACTGTGAAATCTCCTTATGCATGCTGCAGTGCTGTGGAGACTGTCAGCTTAGACAGTCTTAGCACCCTTTTCCCTGATATTCAGAACAAAAGATCCTGTAAAAACTGGAAGAATGATATTGAAAGTGTCTGTTGTGTATCCAGTTGGCATTAGCTGTTTCCTGAGAACTTGGACACTCGTGATTTTGGTGGGGGGTTGTGTCATTAAATCTCTATAGTCTTAAGAAATATGTGACTGTGACCTCTGACTGAGTCACCATTTCCAGGACCAACTATGTTCAGATACTCACAAGCCAAGTGATATTTTCACCATAGGCAGAAAAAAAGGTTGAACAGCTGACTTCACTGTAAGAAAACGATGCTCAATCAACACTCATTTAGATGTGGTAAGGAGTTCCTTGTCATTTAACACATCCAAAATATCTTCCAGTAGCATTTAACCTATCCAGTCTTTCCATCAGGATCAGGAACTTTTATTTCAGGGAAAGTTCTTACTGCACATTCCTTCTTGCTGGAATATTTTCGTCTTTTCTTATCTTGAAATTGCCTTTCATTGGAAAACCATAACAGCAATTAGTCAACTGATATGAAGTATTTTTTACTTAGCTGTCTTGCCTCTAGAATAAGAACAGTAAATATTTCTTGTGATTGCTTTTGTTTATCCAAACTTGGTAAACCAAAGTATTTGCATGAAAATAATCCAGTTTCTGTCTCTCTCTAACTGCATTATTTTCTTCCTGGAAAGACAATCTTCTGCTTCACGAAGACCACCCTGGCCCCAACCTGGACCTCTTGCTCTTGGCAACTCTTTGCTCAGACCTTAGAGTCAGGCAATGTTATTAGCCTTTGCTGCTGCTGCTTTCATTGCTTAAGACCTAATGTAAAGTATGCCCTGCTGGCCACATATTTTTAAGACAAACTCTTATCCTGATGCTGCCTTTTTTCTCTTTCTTTTTTACCCAATACATTAGATAAGCATGTAACTGTAAATATGCTTGTAGTGTCACTGAAATCCAGGAGGCTACTTTGGCAGGGTTTGGGGGTTTTGTGTATGTATAGCAATAGGCTTAGCTGGAGAAATACGTGAAGTCTGCCACTAGACAGTTGTGTAATGCACGTAACAATGAAACCAAGGAAAGGTGGAAAAGGAACATAATTTTGGTCCTGGAATATGAAAAATATGGAGCAGCAAATCAATTTTGAGAGGTTACTGGGCTTCCATTCTGCTAAAAGAGGTAAGGAAGTATACTTCATTTTATGTTTCAAAAATATCAGCAAAAGTTAGCTTTTCACATAAGAACTATAATTCTTGAAACCAGTTATTATAGTTAGGTCTGAGCATATTGGTGGCAGAATTTAACGTAAGTTTTCACCCAATAATATATATGATATTTTATTTCACTAATCACTATTTCAGCTGCTGCTAACACAGGGGAGAGAAAATTTAGAGATGATAATTTATTCACTATGGATTACACAACAGCAGGTAGAAAAAAATAATTACAAATAATGCAACAGTTTGTGTTTTTATAAAATGGTATACTAAAATAGTAAAGCTGAATTAATTTCTACATAAATCCCAAGAGAGCAGTAACTTCTGTAAGAGAAGCTAAAAAGAAAATAAGTAGTTTTCTTCACCTTAATTGTCTACCAAAACCAGATTGAGCATCTTTACTGAGCCATTAGCATATTTCCTCCTCTATTTTTATCCAGGAATGCTCTGTTCCTCTCTAGGCTCAGACTTAAGAAAGTGTTTTGCTTTTGGATAATTTTATAGTTGTGGTAGGTTGCTCCAGTGGCATGGCCACTTATTTTAATCACTGTACTACATTCCAGTTTGGTAAAGGGTAATTTTATTCTGTTCTGTAATTCCATTATTCTTTCTTTGCTGAGATCTGCAGTGGTGTGCAAGTGGCAAAAATTCAAGGTATTATGAAAAAAGAAAGAGAAAAAATAGTTTAAAATTTGAAAGTATTACAAATGTCATTAAGATTTTCTATTTGATCTCAGAACATTTATTTAAGATTGCATTTTGTTAGGTTATTTTAGCAGAATTAAATATATTGTTAAAATCAATTTCATGTTATAATTGGCATTAGTGATCTAGCCTCTAAAAGAGGTCATTTACTTGATAAGACACAGTACTTTACTTTAACAAATACCAGTGGATATATCCATTATTTAAATGCTGCAAAAGTTTATAGGCATTATATTTGTTTATCAACAACAAAACTGCTTGTGTCAATGATAAACAGAAGCAGCTTGGTTTCATGCTCCAGATTGGAAAAGAACTTCAAAATTATGATTATCCCAGAGCTGCATTTTCTGACACCCTGCGAGCTCTTGTTTCATTATCACCACATGCCATTGCTCTTATAGATTTGTAGGTAAAGCTGACAATTGTAACCAGTGAATCTTCCCATATTCTAATGAAAAAAATAACTATGAAAATTATGCACTCCTGAAAGAAAACCAAAAAAATAAGCAGGGTTTCTTTCTAGCACACCCACATTCAGCTGAGTACAACAAAACTAGTATCCATTCAGGAATGGGCTCAAGCTTTCTGGTATTTTGCCACAAAAGCAACAGAAGGACAGGGAAAAACTTGTACAAAAAGGAACTTAAACCCCTTTGAGTGCTGTAGGTCAGACTGGATTGGCTGCAAAGGTATGGGTAATTGTCAGGCTGTTGGGCCAAAAATCTTTCAAACTAAACTGCCCAGAAAGATGGGTTACCAAAGAGTTACATTTTTCCATGCTTATACTTGGAGTTTGTAGTTTGTTAAGTACTTGTATCATGAAAACACATAATAACATCATCAAAAACTTGCATAAAATGGGCAAATCAAGGAGTCATGCAAACAGCTAAAGTCCTGTTTTCTTTAAAAGTGTGGACAGGATACTTTATCACCTGGCTGAATTTTGGTAACAAAAATCTGAATTGACCTGGCTGCCCTGCTTTTGTCTCCTTCCAGACAGTGAAATCCATTTTTAAAAACTCTACCTTCTGATCTTTCCATTCGCCCCATCACAAATGAGTGGATAGAGAATTATGTCACATCTTCATCTCCTGATTGATAGATTTTTGTCTTTGAGGCCCTTTCTGCATTCCTATGGCTGTGTGCACAATGCAGTGCTGATGTAATGCTGGAACCATATTCATAAGAACTATCAGACCTTAGATTCAATTAACAGCTAATTAACAGCCCTTCTGGCCTTAGTAGTTAATACTATGGAAGATGTAAGAAATAATCTGGATAGGTAATTACGAATGCTATTTAAAAATAATGAGTTGAAGCATCTACAAGATTCTACCTTGACAAAAATTTGATTGCTAAAATTGTCACTGACTAATACATATTTCGGAGGAACAGGCAGCAATTAAAATGAAAAAAAGTGTTTTCCCGTTGTCCACCCAAGCTCATTAGAAATGAGAAAGAAATTCATAAGCTCTCCAAAGAAAAGAGTATGAAATAGAAGAGGAGAAAAAAAGTAATTTCTCAGAAATCTTCTTTAATGGATGAAAATATGCAACATCCAACACCAGTTGCCAGGGACTGGACTTCGCAGCATGCTGGGGGTGATTATCTCACCACAATGCCTATTACAAGACTGAGGACTGAGTGATCGCTGTCATGCCCAATTCAACATTATAGCAATTTATATTGTATTTGTACAGCCTTGAAAAAGTTTTTATTTACAAAACCTACTATACTTTTCATAATCTGGCTTCTCAGTCTGCTTTTCATTCACTCATGCCCATAAGTGACCATTTTCTATTTATAAGGTTACACTAACATCCTTAATGTAACTATTTGAAGCAAAACATTTACGAAAATGAATGGTTTGCATACATAGTGGCAAATGTCTAAAGTACCTGGAGGGTGGTTAAAATACAGTATAATTGTATACAATACAAAAGTGTAAATCAGTCTCATATTTTTGTTACCTTCTAACAAAAGCCATAGGTTATTGTAGCTACAGGGTTGCTTGGGCTTGAGATGACCTCTAGGGGTCACCTGATGCTTTCTCTTATATAGCACAGAGTTTATTTAATTATTTCTAAATCACTCCAAGAAATAAAAGACTTCTTGAACAGTTTCTCACTTTAAGCTAGTGATGCCACAGTCTGTTTTGTATATGAACTCTTTTTTGTTCAGATACTGTGCAGTCTTTCCTAGTGTGTAACCTAAATTTTCCCTTCTATGCGTTAAATAAGTTCCTCGGCCTTCTTTGATTAATTAAAAAAAAAAATAAAAATGGCCTACTTTATGACATGCCTTTAATTATTTGTAGACAGTTCCTATTATGTCATTTTCTGCTGGATGGCACCTGCTTAACTCTATAATCCCACATAGATCTTGTTTCCCAAACATCCCTGTTCAGTTGCAGTCTACCCAGCTTCCTTGGCCAAAGTGCATCTTTTTAAACACTGTGTCCCTAGACAATTCTCTGATCTTTAATCACTGTTGAGCACTGCATAGCTATCTTCCTCAGTATTTTGGTTGTGTTTTTCCAGAGTGAAGGAAAAATAACATCTGAGCCTAAAGGGAACCCTACAAACAAGGAGGAGGAAAAGACCAATTTAAGGGAAAATTAAGAGGGGCAGCAGTCGGAGGAGTCCTGAAATTCTCTCCCCCGGTTTATTCATGTCAGTCAGGTGTAATCACAAAACAGCAAGAGCTGATGTTGTTCTGAGAAGCTCAGGAGGACTGTGTATATTATCACCCTCCTTGCCTACCAGTGTTTTCATGATCAGAGGCAGGTTCCTTAGATCATTCCTTTTGACATAAATTGTCTTACGTTATGACATTCCAGTATCTTAATACAGAAAAATAACACATTTCTCTCTTCTGCAGCAGTGTGAAATATTAACATAGGATCAATTTATATTTGATCCTGGGAAGAGAATTAAAGGTCATTTGTACCTTTGCTTTACATTTGTTATGTAGCAATCCCTTCTGGCCCTGGAAGATAGACATTTTCTTCATCGTTAATGTGGTTTTGTATTTTTACAATCTATGTTTTATCTTTAATTACTTCCTAATATTTGAGTAGATTTTTTTCTTAAAATAATAAAAAGATAGACTTTTTATCCAGTGAATATTCTATAATGTTAAAAATTCTTTTAACTCTGATTCATGGCTAGAAACTAAAATCACAAATTACTTAATGGAGAAAATATTCTGAAATGAATTTGGACATATCCAGATGTTTGTTTTGAATTTCAGTCAAAACAAAATAGTAGCATTGTAGTTTAAAGGCCTACTGCATTCATTTTCATGTGGGATCAATCTTCATAGACATATTTCATAATAGTAGTCTAGTGACTCCTCTGATTCACTATGGTACTTGTTCAGGAGGAATCTCATCTCTCACTGTAGCGAAAGACAGACCTTAAGGGACTGTACCGTTCTAGGAAAACAAAGAAATCTTAATTATAGATCCTGTGAGAAAGTCACTGATTTGGGAAGGTAGTCAATGGGGTTTTTTGTCAAATCAGACTATTTTTTTTTTGTTTTACTTACTCAAAACCCACCATTCCAGGAAGAAGTGCTTTGACTTGATTTTCCAAATGAAAAGTCAGTATTTTTAAAGGAACATGTAAGTTATAAAGAAATAACATCTCTTGATAAATTAGGATATCCAAATAGGCTACCTAGTAATGATACTGTGTATCTTTTGATTCTCTTGACTTTTTTCCAATCACTATACTTTATAATCCATCTATCAATCTGTTTATAATATATTGACAAATTTTACACTGCAGAGTCTCATAAACAGACAGTTTGTATCTAATATTTGAATAGTGCCAATATATTATGGCCACCATTACAATACAGTAATTATTTGTATCATGGTCTTTGATTCCAATACCAATATTCAGTATTTAGGTTTTTTAAAATCTTACAGTAACATTAAATATGCATTTGAAACCATATATGTAGTGTTCGTATACATTCTGCATGCATATGCATGGATTTCTAAAGTCAAGGAAAGTTTATCTCTTTGGGTATGGGTACCACAATAACTGCATGCCCACACAATGTTACTTGGACTTGCTATTTCCAAAGAGACTGCATAGCTCAAATTTATCAGCTTCTTTGGATTTCTCTCCAACATTGAACAATTTTAAGAATAAAATTAAAAGCTAATTCTGAATTATTCTGAAACATAGGCACTTGAGCTTCTGAGATTAGAATTAAAAGAATTTTATAAAAACAACTCTGGTTTTAATATAATAGCTAGTTTTCTTTCTAGTTCTTAAGTTTTCTCCTCTAGGATATTTAAGCTATCAGAAGTGTTTGTCCTATAGAGCAAGATCCCATCCTCCGAGTGCTGACCTAGAGCTGAAAATAAAGCCAGCTTGCAGGACTGGCAGTAAATTCCCCATGAGACTTCCCTGCTTAAAACAGCATTCTGTTAGCTTTCCATGTTCAAAAGATGACAACTTACTTTCTCTTCCGCACTTTAAACTTAAGTCCCTGCTTCTTACCCACGCCAACACAGCTTCTTTGTCTATTTTCAGTCAGTGTATTCCTTTTTTCTTGATTTGTTACAGCACTGTTGGAAGTGTTGCAGTCTCTGTCGAGTTACATATCATGAGAATTATGTACATATATTTTACCAAGTGCATAGTCTTCATTGCATGCATAACTTCCTTTAAGGACAATGCATAGCACATAATAATGTCCAATAACGGACATCTGCTACACTTGTTTGCAGCTCTCCCTCTCCCCTATGTCCCTTCTCACCTGTACGCTCACGTTTAGCCAGCTACAGGGTCTTTTGGCATCTCGTTTCAGCAAGTATAATTTGCTAGTAAAACTTTCTAATATGTTATTTGGTTACCTATTTGATTCACAACATGATTTTGCTTGCTCAGTATACATACCTCAACAATTATTTAACCTCAATATCTGAATGTTATTATGTGTACTTTAACCTATGGTCAATCTGCTCAGTCCCTACTCAGTAGATTCAGAATCAATGTATTTGGTTCTAAGAAAGGATAGTAAAAGCAGTACTGTTAAATATTTAAAATCATTTTACCTTGCTGTTTTATTACAGAACACTTCCCTTCTTGCAAACAATAATTAATTTTATCTTGCTCTGACTTTCTAGATCCCATGATAGAGTATCAACCCGTAAGGGAAAGGATATCAGCAAAGCAGTTCAAATTAGCAAATACTTATCTCTAACAAAGAGTCAAGTAATTATAACACAGAGCTTTTCAGCTGTGTTGAAAGAAAAAAAAAATAGCACAAACTTTTTGAGAAGTTATTTGAACTATCAGGATATAATATTTTTAAATTTTACTAAAAATAAGCTGCTTCCACTTATTTTCAGAAATAAACTTCATTGCTAAAGGACAATAATTTTTTTGCAACTAAAAATTCCCAGTATGAAGCTAACTAAACATTTATTATCAATGAATTTTAAGACGAAAACAAATTTCCTGCCTTTGTTCCAACAGATTTCATTTTTCCAAAAAATATGTGTAACATAGTTTGTCAGTAGGAAAGATAACTGTCAGGGGCCTTTTTGTCTATTTTGACTTGTTTATCGAAGAACAGTGTGGTGATACCTGTGGTTTGAACCTGCAAGATCTGGGATGTAATTAATTCTGTGGATGTGATAACAAGTTCTTTATTTAAAAATGTTGGGTTTTTTTTGCTATAGATTGAGGTGATCCTTTTACAGAAATAATCTAACCTTCTGATTTCTGAAATCTCATTTGTGTAAGACGTTTCTATTACTTTCACATGGAGGTAATTCGGGTCTCGAGTCTGTGGTCATGAATGTTTCTGCCTACAAATGGTTTCCACAATAATGAAAGATGCTCCAAAGTGCCTGATTTTAAGGTACATATAAATAGGAAACCTGATCCAGTCCTAGCTATTCGCTAGGAATGGGGACTTCTTCATCTTACTACCCTACTGGTCAGATATATTTTTTATTCAGACAAATATGATAATGGTAGTCTTTTCCCATGCGGCTACTTAACAACTAGCCCTGCTCATCTGAAATTATTGAGTGCACCCTCATTGAATCACTGTTGCTCAGCCTAAGCCACTGCCAGGTTAGGAGAATCACATGGAGTCTACTGTTCCCCAGGTTGAAGGATTTAACAAGTTCCCTCTAGCACCACATCAGCTAAAAGAACCAGGTCTGCAAGTCAGCCACAATGGATGAAGCTTGCAGGAATGTATAATGGCACTCAAAAAATTCTAAAGCTATTCACAAGAACAATTTGACAGGGTTGTCCCATTGCTGTAAGAGAGAAAGCAAGCTGCTTAATTACTTAAAGAAGATTCATGGCCATCAAAGCAGCTCCTCATAGTGAACTGCAGTTCTACAAATAAGCAAAGTGTTGGACTGATCTCTGATCACTGTGATCAGCACATCAGCATGCTTTGCTGATCAGTTCAATGAAAACCACAGGGTTTTTTTCAAAAAAGAAAATTATATTTCTGGTTTGATCTGATCCACCCGTACCATCACTGACGGAGTTTGGGCTCAACATGCACATCTAAGATTTTGGAGCTTTGAAAAATATATGCTAGAACTCACTAAATGGATCCCTGGCCTTGCTAACAAGATCCCCAGTTTCAAAATAAGCTGTTAATCTAGGTCTTTAGGAAAAGATATTCACCGCGCTCATTGGAACACACAGGTGCCCGCTCAGCCCTCAAACTGGGACCGCAGCCTGTTAACAATCGCCACTTCTCACCTCCCATTGCTACCCAACCCGTTACATCCACAAGAAAGTTAACTGACAAAATGCCCATTCATGGCCACAAGGGAGGCAATTTTTTTCTCTCTTTATAGTAACAGGTCTCCCTGACAGAACAGACCATGAAGTATCCTAATGTGCATTCCTGCTGTGACAGAGGTGAATGGTCCAGCACTTCATTCACTTTTATCTTTACTTATCTGGTCCTGTCAGGATGCAGGGCAGCCAACCTTCTCTTCCGTTCCAAAACAAGAGCAGGGTAAGAGCATCAGGTACAACTGTCTCGGCCGGTGACAGCATGCAGGTGCAGATATGTCTCACTCACCGCTGGCACAGCCGTGACACCCACTCAGCTACAGGCGGTCAGACCTTAGAGAAAGATCTGCTGGCTGGAAAGGCATCTAGGCAAGATGAAGGCGAGAGTGACCGAATGGGAGATGTGCCTCATGCTGAAATCATGCAGATCTTCCCTGTCAAAACAGTACAACAATCTGGGGCCCCGTTTGCCTCCTCACTGAACTTCCAAACTTCTAAAAATGTCCTTTCTTTCACCATCTTGCTAGAAACTTTCATCCTTTCCTAGGTACTGCTGGTTGTTACACGGTTGCTTCCTTCATGCAGAGCTGCTACAGTCTGCGATAGGTTACAATCAATGGAAGTAATGAAGTTTATGGCAGGTATAGAAACCAGCTGGCACTTCTACCATGCTCTGCCATCATCTCATCGGGCTCACGCTGACACCCTTAACTTAGTTCCTCCTCTGGCTTAGCAATCCCATTAAAGTATTGCTCCTAACTCAGAAAGCTGTTAATGGATCACATCCCACCTATAGTAAAGATCTGATTTCAATTTGCAAATGCAGATCACAAAATCCAGGACTAAGTGAGTTGGAACTGCACAGAAAGTCTTTTTAGCTGAAGGGATAGAGATGTGGAGATTGAAGGTATTGGAAAAGTGTAGGCAAATCCATAACCATCATTAGATATTTTAAGGAAATACTGCCAAAATGCCTGCTTTGAAAAGACCTGTTCATGTCAGAACAAAAATGACACTGACCGTTTAGATGTAGAATTTTACATTGCATTACCATGTTTCAAAAAGATGCAAGGGAAATGTTTTGAAATGGTCATTTTCATATTTACAGTCTAAATCTTTGGAATTCTATTCAGGAAAAACTGCAAAATGTTTATGTTTTCTCCCAATTCAGGATGAAACTAAACTTTTGTATTCTGTTCAGTCCTTCTCCATATGGGCTACATCAAATCTACATAAACACCAGACTGCGTCTATAAGATTTTATTGAAAAGCTGGAGCTGTAAGAAGAAGCAGAGAGTATTCTGTTGAAATCGAAGTAACTATCCAAACCTCATCCTAAGATGTGCTCTTGAATTAATGCTTAGAGTTCCCTAACATTAATTTGGCAGGACTAATTAACTAAAATCAGTTATGATATAGAAAACTGTATCTGTGTGAGCTGGCATCGCTACTTTAAGCATTCCTTTCAACTCTTAACAATCAACGGTTGCTCTTAGTGATTCATAGGAAAACTTAATCCACTGCCTTTACTCACACTTGCTTCACCGTGCTCAAAGCCAGCACTATACTGGGGTTGAGTTGAGTCAATCCAGCTGAGCCCTTACACGTCGCTGAGCTCTTGGTGGTGCTGTGCGTGTCCCCATCAGCGCCGGCTGGAGAGAAAGGGTGTTAGCAACCCCTGTTTATAACCAAGTGAATCATTTATTACTGTGATTGGTTACTTCTCGAAAGATCTGCTTTTGAAAAAATGCAGCTTAGCAGTAGTTTAAGGCTTAATTAAAGCTCTGAGGGACATACATTCAAAAGGGCCTCAAATAGGATTTATTGTGGTGAACAAAGCCATCTACGCTTGAAGTTCTATATAAGCCCATGAGGTAGGACATGCCAAACAAAAGAGCTAGTGAATTAGGTTTCTACATTCAGTCAATGTGAGGCTTCTGAGAAATTTAGACTATGGACTTGTATGCGTGCTTGGAAAGTTTCCCTTGCCAGTGTACCGGGTCTGCAGCTTCTGCATTATTCTTCCGTGTTCTTCCTCTTGCAGAGGTCGAAAATCCCTGTGCGTTTCAGCACTGTAAATTGGCTGTGTAAAACTGTGCCCAGAGAGTGACACTGTTAATTTTTCTTTCCCTTTTTTATTAAGCCTTTTATTCCACAGAAGAAGGAAAAGCTGGTTCTCCTTGAAGCTTGGTAGCTCCAACGGCAGGACCAGGGGGCCTGGGGCACCTCACCAGGTGGCATCTTGGATAGGTGCGCTGGGAGCGGGCCAGAGAGATGCAGCTGCGTTAGAAACCGCATGCTCCCCATCACTTTACCTGCCGTAAGACAGTAACAATTTTTTTGACTTGGTAAAACGTTTCGTCTAGCCTCTGCTGGCTGAGCTTGTCAGATAATGTGCTCAGCCATCAAGTGTATAACTTCCTCGGGGAAGCGGAGTAAGAGATAAGAGCCGCCGTGGGGGACCGAAAGCGCGACTCTGTCCTCTGACATTTCGTAAAGTTAAATTACAGGGGCGTTATCTTTTGTATTTTATCTCCCTTATTAGACAGCGCGGGTGCTGCTTAATGGGATGCAGTTACTGAAGTAAACAATCCCGTGGGATGCTTATTTGCTCGTTATTAACGCAGGAATTTGAGCTCTGCTAAGATTTATTTAGACACTCATGGTAAAAAAAAAAAAAAAAAAGAGAAAAAAGAAAAGTGCTTTTGCCGAGGGAGCCAGGGAAGGTGTTCGCCAGCCGCCGGCGGGGACAGAGTTTCGCTGGCGGCTCCCACGGCCCCCCGAGACGCCCCGGCCCCGCACGGCGGCCCCCGCCAGGCCCGGGGGGCAAGCGGCGCCCTGCGGGAGGGCCCTCCTCCCGCGCCGCGCTGCCTGCGCGGGTGGGCGCGGAGGAGAGAGGCCGGGCCCGTATCCCCACATCCCCATATCCATAGTAACGGCGGGGGCAGAGGGGAGGCGCCGCAGCAGCTCCCCGCCCGCCGCAGCCCGCGCGGCGCCGGCACCGCACCGAGCCGCGGTGAGCACGCGCGCCCCCGCTCCGCGCTTCCCCGCCCCCCTCGGTCGTCCCCCCCCGCCTCCACCGCGGGACGCGCGGCCGCGCGCGCGCTCCCGCGGAAGGTGGGGGAGGGGGGAGAGGGGGGAGAGCCGGGGGCGCGCTTGGCGGCGGCTGGACGGGGAGGGCGGCGGGGGCTCCGGTGTGCGCGGCTCCGCGGCGCTCTCCCTGCCTGACTCACCGCGGGGCGCGGGGAAGATGCTCAGCGCCGAGGGGTAGCGGCTGCGGAGCAGACGTCGGGGCTCCCCCCACCCCTCCGGCACCCTCTTCCTCTCCCTCCCCGCCCCCGCCGGGCTCGGCAGCTCAGCCCGCCGCCGCCGCCGCTCCTAGGTGAGACCGGGGGGCAGGGGAGGGCTGGGCGAGCCCTGGGCGCGCACGGGGGGCCGGGCACGGGGCCACCGGGCGCCGCCCCCGCCCCGCCGTGCGGCCCGGAGCGGGGGCCGGGGGAGGGGGACAGGATGCGCCCCCCCCCCCCGCAGCTGAGGAGAAGCGCCGGTAGCGGACCCCGGGGGGGGCGGGCGGGGGGGAGCCGGCGGCGCCTGCGGTTGCCGCTTTCGCAGGATTATGTCAGCCCTTGCCTGGCCGGTGCTCCCTCCGCCGGTGCTGGGGCGGGCGGCGGCGGCTCCCGCCCGGCGGCGCTGCGGGGCGCCGCGCTCCCGGTGCGGGCGGGGGTCGGCGGAGAGGCGGTGGAGCTGTGGGCAGCTGGGCGGCCGGAGTTTCAGCCGCCTGACGGGGTCGGTGCTGTCGGCCGGTGAGTTTTCACCGGGCAGGCGTGGTCGTGGGGTAGCGGGGAAGGAAGGCGCCCCGAGCATCGCCCGGCCCGGTGACCCTGCGTTTGCGAAGGGTGATGAATCTCGGGGGTGGGGGAGAAAGTGGGGATCCACCGCCTGTGCTGCAGCCGGGGGAACGGCGGCTCGGAGGCTGCGGCCGCTGGTTTCTGAGGGGGGAGGGGGGTGGTGGTACGGGGGGGAGGCCGTGGCAGCGCTGGCGTTGCGAACCCTCGGTTTGCTTCGGTCTCTGAACTTGGCCGCGGTGCGTGTGCCCTGGTTCTAAAACTTGTCGAGCGAGGTCTGGGCTTCAAGGCACCGCTGTTTGCCCTTTCGGTTATTTAAGGAAGGCTCGTTAAGCTGAGCGCTACGGTTGTTAAAAAAAAGAAAAAAAAAAAAAAGATGAAAAACGGAAGTGTGTATAGAGACCAGAATGATGATTTTATCCTTCAGTTTCTCAGGAGAGGCTTGTGTTTGAAAAATCCGTCTTAACGCACAGGTATTTCACCTTATGGCGAGAAGGCAGTGCTGGTATTGGGAGAGAAAAAAAAATGATACCTGAGAATTTAATTTGGAACTCGATTTGCTGCACACGTGCAGTAACGCTTTTTGCTGAGGATTTTTAGCATGTGGACTGCTGCGTGTTGCCATGTGCCTTGCCAAATTCCTTCTCTTCTGTGGGCAGCGGCAATGCATGCCCACATGCACAAAATCAAGGTGTGCTCGGTACCGTTCTTGTCAGCAGCAACATTTATGAGCAAAACTAGTGTCCGTCCATGGCAGGGTTACTGGTATAACGTATCGCAATGGTTCCTTAAAGAACACTTTAACTTACTCTGTTAATGAGAGACAAACTAGCGTTAAAGTAGATCCTGACATAATGGATAGTAACTTCTCATTTGAATGCACACTAAAACCAATTTGTGTCATGTTCTGTATGTGCCAAAATATAAAATATAATATTATGCTAAAAAAAACCTCAGTGGAAGGTTTTCGGATTATAATGGGAACTTTTTCCCCTGAATATATATGAATACAGATTGTAGGCATTCATGTGAAGTTGATACTTTTTTTGCCAGGTACAAAATCTTGACCTTACTGTGTGTAATTACCATAATGAGTTAAAACTCCGTTCTGATGGCATCCTAAAAATTTAAGTGATACTCTGAAAAGGGTGGAGAGTAAGTGATTTTAACTGATGAATTTTAGTCTGGCGGCTCTTGTTCACTAAGACATCCATTTTTTTGGATACATGCATGTAACTCATACGAGCTGTGGTCGTGCAGTTGCTTACAGACTCTCTTAACCTTACACACCTGAGAAGTTCCATTTCAAGAATTTGTGCAAATGGTTGACGGATGACAATTGGAAGAATTCACTGATGTATTCAAAGTAAGCTCTGCTTTCTGTAATATTGACGAGCTCCTTTATACCTTCCCCCCTCCCCAGAGTAAGGAGATGTGATAGTCAGGAACAGATAACTTTATCCAGTAAAAAGGTAAATTATAATATACTATACATATTCATTCTAGTTAGAAGCATTTAAATGCAGTACTCCAAAATCAATTTGGAAAGCTGAGGGCCTGATGCTTTTTTTCTTAGCATTTTTCTTGGGGCGGGGGGGAGAGGAGAAAATGACACTTCTAACTGGAAATGGACACGTGGAGTTAAAAAGGGAGGGTAGAGGATGTGAAAACTAGGAACAGAGCTATCAATGAAGCTGCCATCAAAGAGGGCTGTGCTGAACTAAGAAACTAAAGCAGATCGGCTCTCAGTAAGAGTTTTGCTGCTGAGGAACTTGAGGAGGGAGCTGTGACACAGGTCAGTCATGATTTCACTTGCATTCCAAGAGCAAGACATTTTAATGTTGGAGAAGTCAGAATTCTGTGTTGGAAATGCTCATTTTAATTTATTTCCATGAGTTGTGAGGATGCAGATTTTTGCTTTGTTTTAACATTGAACAACTGGCATTTTGATAAGGATCTTGGTATTTATTTGTTAAATGTTAGTGATAGGCATAATGAATTATATTCTTCACAAATAGTAAAATTCCACCTTGCTTTGAGCAGACTGAGAAACTGCCAAGCTTTGGACTTAAGCTCTCTTGGCTCTTGGTCCTGAGAGACCTGCTCAGCATGCAGACTGGAAGTTAAAGCAGAGATGAGAGTAAATGGTATCGTTCTGGGTCCAATCTTATTCAATTGCCAGATACTAAGCATGACTATATTACGTTTATAAGACTGGACCTTTTCCCTGATTATCCTATTATCACAATGCTTTGCTTATTAAATGTTGAAAATTTATATTGGTCTTCCAAATCAACAGTCGTCACAATGAACTGTCCAGTTTTTACTCTGAGAGATATGATTTGGGATTGTTTTCACATTTGGGAACATGTTCATTTATACTAGTTCACATTTTCAATGTTTTCTTCACAGTTATATGAGCTACAAGCTTATTTTTAAGAAATCACAGTCATATTCTGAAGAAAAACACCTTCAGAAAATTGTACCAGCCTGGCACTCTTCACAATCCAATGTAATTTTTCTCTATGTGTAGGCAATAACAGAGGGCTGCTTGTACTTGATCTTTTAGTCCATGTGCCAACTATGCCAGCTTGTCTACAAGACAGTAGTCTTGGTTCCAAGTATCAAAGGGTTATGCTTTAGATAAACCTGGCTTTGACAAGGTAATCAAGCTAGTGTTTTGTTGTCATAATTTGGTTGCTGTCTGTATCCATAGTTTTTCTGTGGGTTTTTTGCCTTTGAGGAGAAAAGCTTTGAAATGTGATAATTTCAGTACAGTGTTTTAGCATGTTAAATTGAGTGTTTTGAGCACTGAGATTCAAAGATGCAGTCTTCACATGCTCCATTCCCAACAGTTTAGCTCTGTACGCTACCAGTCTGCTGCCTTGTTTGAATTGCTCTCAGAGGTAGCCTTGGTTTGCGGTTTGCATGTAAAGCCAGTGGGGCATTTTGGGGCGAGTTTCAGTGGTCATATAGCTTTTGACATGGAGTTATATGCTGCTGAGTAGTCTGAGAAAATAGCAGGAGATGCCTGATATTGGAGGTTTTTTGCTGCCTTTCTGTTTAAGTACTCTGGAGGAATAGAATTTTTCTAAAGGTCCTTCAGTCAACCAGGAAGCATTTCTTGCTCTCTCCGAAGATTCTTCATTTTTAAAACCTTCAAATTTGGGCTGAATTCACTCTCACAAGCTTGAGCATAGTGTTAAAGAAATGAAAGGATCTTGTTGATATTGTCACCCCCCAATGAATTTCTGTGAAGTGAATGATCTTAAACATTGCAAATGGCATTTGTGCCCAACTTTCATTCATTTTGTGCCCAAGTTTCAGATATCCCTCCCTTATGCTGGGCATAAGGATTGCTGACACTGGTGTTGAACAAACCTTAACCAAAGGAAAATCATCAGAGAGATAGCCTTTCTTTCTTGTTAAAATAATAATGATTCTGGGGTAAGAAGTGCTGGCAGACCTCCTGGAGATGCATCTCTGACCTTGGATCACAGAGCGAAACAGGTTCCTATTGTCAAGCACAGAAGAGAAAATCCAGGACCATCTCTGGTCTTTCTCCGTTCGTTTTGTTCTGCCTTCAGCTTCCTGCTAGAGGGATATTTCTAACTTAGTTGACTGAGGAGCATCTCTAAGAGTTTTTTAGTGCCTTTCTTAAAGACAGATGATATTTACGTAGTCCTTGCTTGGCCCATTCCTGTGGGGTTGGATAGAGAAGCCACAGGAATGTATACGCTGCTGTGTTATCAATGTACTGATGATACCCAGCATTTGTCTCCTTGATTGATAGGTCTCAAATCCCAATACATCTCTGCGTTGAGAACTGAGATTGGGTTAAAGTAAAATGGCTGAAACACAGCTTTATCAAGAGAAGGGGTGGTGTATCTGAGGCTCTTGTAAAATCTCTGGCTGTTCTATCACTTGATAGGACTTGCTCAACATCATAAAGTGGTCTTTGACACTGGGACATACTTGCTCTGCAGATGGTTAAGATTTGTACTTTTTTTCTCCTTGCAGATATTCATATCTTGACTTGTTTCCAACACTTGCATGATCCCTTTCTGGACTGTCAAAAAGAAGGGCAGTTTTCCTTTGGAAAAACCAATTGGAAATTCCAGCTGGTGCAAAACTAAGTAATTGTCTTGTTTACTAAATGTACCACACATGCTATATGCTTATTAGCAGTGTCCAAAGTGTCTGGTGGGGGAAAAAAGTCCTTAGGAAGCTTAAGATGGAAATTCTTTCTCCCAGGCCTTTGTCTTTGGAGTTTGCTCTTTCTAGAAACAAAAAACTGGGATGCATTAAGGGAAGATAATACATGTCTTGTCTTATGTTTTTGCTGCTTTTTGATGTAGGAAATCCAAAGTGATCTGTATGAGTTTTGTTAAATGTAATTGGTTTATTCATTCTGTCCCTGGTTCCTGCAGTCAGCAAATATCCAAAGAGGTTTTTCTGTTGTTGACAATATTTTAAGTTCTGATGCTGTAAAAAGGGTAAATTTAATAGTAGCTGCAGTAATAGCAGATGAAGTCACTGGGGAGTTTTGCCTGTTTGACAGCAGATTTTAGCCCATTGTTTAATTTCTGTTTTTTCTGCGAAGTGCTTCTCTACAGTGGAGAATAAACATTTAGATTTTCAGTACATTTAAACATGGTGACACATGAAGGTAATAAACACTTATTTTGCTTGCCTGACTGTGAATGGTCATCTGAACTCTTCATTTAGTTGACTGGTCCTCCAGACTGCAGAGTGGACTCAGACCTCCAGCACTTCTGAGTGTTTGCATGTATGCTGCCTTAGCTTTTGCAAAGATGTCAGTGAGAATATATGCCTCTCTTATCAAGGGTATGCTGAAGATAATTTCTTTCTTCTTCATGTGTTTGTTAGTGAAGAACGCTATTACACGTATCTTTTTATTTCTAAGAATGACGGTAAAAGCCACTGGTAAATTGGTAAGCCACAAAAATGGCTGGATGTAATTATTTCTAATGTAGGAAAATGCAAAGTCAATTCCAGTGTTCATCAAGATTTATTATATAATACTAAAATGTGTGTATATGTGTGTGTCTATACATGTATAATAGGAATAACTTTAATTATAAACATTCTACTGCTTGTAGTGCATGGTCATCTGACTGGTTTTAGGCTTCATTTTATCCCGTTGGAATTGATGTTAAGGTTTTCATCTTTTTAAATAGATTCATAAAAGGTGCTTGCAGAAATAATTAGCAACTTCTTAATGTTTTATAAAGTCTTAGATAATGCCACTTCTTGCATAAATAAATATGCTGGGTAAATGTCAGTTTGCAAATAGTTAATACACTTAAAATTTAAGATAGCTGAAAACTCTCTTATTATCTCTGTCAGGATCCTGTAATCAAAAGGTTTTTCTACCATTGTCATGCTTTGCTAATGCTTTTATTTTCCAGGTATGTTTTCGGAGGTAATTCTAAAATCTAGGGAAAGTGTTACTTTGTTAATGGTGCAGTCACCTGGAATGCTCATTATTAATGAATACCCAACTGGTTTGTGAAACAACTGCATTGTTATTATATGATAAAAATACATAGAACTTCAACACTCTATACTAATATTTATAAGCCACCACAGAGGTAAGTGGATATTTGAGTGAATTGTCACACAGAAAAATACTTGAGCAAAATCTAAGGGAAGTATTGTATGACTCATTTGTATTTTTACTGAAGCCATTACAAAACTAAATGGAAGTTATTATTTTTCTTTAAAATTGGAATATGGTGGTGTTCGTTCATTTAGCACTAGCGATAAACCAGAATTCAATGATTTTCATAGGCCTTTGTAAGAATTTCTGAATCCTAATCTACTTTATGCCCAGATCGGTTATCTCGGAAGCAAAGATTGGCTCTGCAGGAGACATGTTATAAAAAGACTTCCAAACCTCATCTTCATTTAAAAACTCACAGTAAAATTATTTAGTTAACAGGTTTAAAAATCTGTTGCACTATCCTTTTCCTAGGTGTTTCCCTGCTGCTTATTAAGTTATTTGATTCACTGCCCATGTGATTTTTAGGTATTTGTGCAAAATAGCAATAAAACTTTCATATTGTCCAAATACTGCAAAGTTGCACTTCTTTAAGCATGAAAATATGGGAAGAGCACTAATATTATTTTCTGCTTTGACTCTGTTGATTCTAATTTTTATTGTTTGAAAGAGTATCTTTATGACCTGTGTGAGAGATTAACAGGCCCTTTGCATTAGCACAAGATACTGATTTGGGGGTCATCACATGGTGCTGTGTCTTGAGTGCTTCCAAACCTCTGCCTGTATCCAGCCACCTCTGCTCATCACCAAACAGCTCCACGCTTCTCCTTGAAAAATTTTGTGTACATTAGTCACGATCACAGCAGAGTAATAACAAGTATTTGTTTAGTGCTGTCTGTATCCTGTTCATTTCATAAACATCCACCAACCAGCGCAAGATAATCTTTGGAACTGACCTGGATGAAATACGCCCTTTCCACCTCTAGCACTCGTCTGTGCCCACTCCTGCTCCTTCTCTAAGGCTTGCTGTCACCATTTTTGTCCTTTACAGTGCTGCCTGGGACTAAGCGGTAGCTCTGCAGTGATGATACGCACAAGGAGGCATAGGGCAGGAGAAGAAACCATCGCGTGCCCCGAAGGGTTGCACTCGGAGATTTCGAACAAGGTTCTCAGCTGGTGTAAATTGTCATAGCACCATTGATTTCATTGACTGCACAGGCTGAAGGTCGTGTCCCGTGTACTTTGTCAGGAGTAATATTCCTGGATACTGGGAAGAAGGACAAGGAATAGAGTACATTTCACTTATAAATGCAGCGAGGCAGCATTCGGGCAGCTCCTGACGTATCTCTCCAAATGTAGTAAGCATCCCCCTGTTGGCATCACTGTCGTAAGAGCCCTAACAGTGATAGAAGCATCACGGACTCTTTCTAAAGATGCCATCTTGTAACATGGTTTTATTTACTTCTTGATTCATTTGCATTGACTGATTCATTGGCTCAAATGTCAGACAAAATGAAATGTTGAACAGGAAAGCTTGAGACCAATATTTTCCATTTTGGGGGCCTAAAAATTAGGTTTTCAAAGGGAAAGTTGCCTTTAGAGGAAGCATTAGTATAGTTGATAGTCTCTGTAAATGCCCAGTTGTGGAAATGGGAAGCTGACATCAGGCAGTTCTAATCTGGAAAGCTTGGCTATAGAATTTTAAGTTTCACTTTGAATTACATTCCATTTTAATATGAAATATAGTTTTGCTATGTATACAAGCAAGTGACCTTCCTAGTTCTAAAGTTTTGTTGAAATCCTTTGGTCTTGGTATTTAAGGATAGTACTGCAGGACTATACTTCTGTTGGTAATGTTCATTATAAAATAAAAGCAATTTAAAGCATAAGCCAAAAAGCAAGTCATATCCCCAAAATAGCACTTTTTCCTCTTTACATAATTGACTGTATCGAGATTATATTTTGTTATTATGTTTACCAAAGACCATTATAGTCAACAGAAGGTTAGGAAGCTTCTTTATTTTTGATCAATCAATTTCATAATTATTTTCACAAATAAAGCAAAGCTACCACTTAATTCTGCTGACTCTTGGGGTGGTGCAGCATTGTACATGTGTGGTACCTGAGGACTTGGTAATGGCCGGCAGCAGCCAGACCATACCAGTGGAGAACAGTAGCTTGGTCAGACTGGAAAGAGATTCCCCAGCTTGCTGCGCTCCAGTGTCTGAGGTTGGTAATCTATGCTGGGACTATGCAAAAGAAGAATCCTGTTTTATCTGGAGAGCATAGCATAGAATTTGTTTTAAAAAAATGTCTTTCTTGCCTCATGATATAAGAACTTAAAGACTTTGTGTTAAGAAAATTCCTTTTGCAAAAGCAGTTTAGTCTAGAAATACTGTAAAAGAAACTATCTGAATTGCAAGCAGTGAATAAATACAAAACAGCAGTTGTCTTCCATGTTCTTACATTGTCATGCACCCTATTTTGAGTTATGTAACTTAAGTAATAGGATTGTTATTTGACCTTCATAATCTCATTTTGTCACTGGAGGTACAAGTATTCATGTAAAATAAAATCTTTTCTAACCAATCTTCACTTCTAGTTATCATTATGTGATGATGATTTTATACTTCCTTGCAAAACTGTTGATTCATGGAAGGAATCCTGTGTTCGTGCATTGTACAGAAGCTATATCTGGGATTGTTGCTATTGCTAGGGGCTGATGTGTCACATTTTTATAAATCTTATTTTTGGAATATCTTATTTCAGCCACCACAACCGTTCTGGTTAAAACTCTGTTGTGCTGATCCTAGTGCAGTGGTGACATAACTAAGAGGGTGAGGGGGCCAGGTAAAAACTAGTAATATCCCCGAAGTATTATTTTAATTTACTAGCAATGTAGGAAATCCTTACAAGTCAGGTCCTCCAAATGAGGTGGTAATAGTAAGGAAATAGTCGATTCAAACATGTAAATTAGGTGGAATTTAGCACTTTTGGTTTATCTTATATTTTTCTGCCACTCACCTTCTTCTTGGTTCTTTGGTCTGAAATTGATACTTAGATGTTATGCATCTTCTACTTCATTATTCACATCTACCATTCCCAATACCGAAATCCTAACCTTTTGCTTCTCCATGGGCAAAGCAGAGGTGGAGCTGTCTTACTGAAATGTGTGTGGAGAATCCCTCTGACTGATGATCTCCAAGGTGGACCTCACCATCCAGCTCCCTGTCCTTCCTGCTGTGCCGCCTCAACACGGGGCACTGCTGAAGATGGACAGACTCTCCTGCCCATGGGAGGGAGCAGGTTGTTGAAGTTAAGCTCAGCCTTGGGGCATCCCCTCATCCTACAGGTTCAAGCTGAGGATTAGGGGATCATAAGTATAACTTTGAGTCACGTTTCACCGCACGTTGCTGCAGTGAGCAGAGGATCGAGTCCAGCAGTATGACAACTGAAATAATTGAGTTTAGACTAAAGGTTTTTACATTGCTGCATTTACACATAAAGCAGTCTAAGTTTGGCTCAAACTTTAATGGTGTGTGTGAGCCTGTGTAATCAAATTTGAAGATATTTACATAATTACTGAATTATCAGAAGTATTAAGAGAGCTGTCATGTGTTATTATGCTATAAAACCTGATACCTTTTGTAGACAATGACACATGGAGTGTTTTTGTTTATACTTTTGACATATTACAAAAGATTGTATGAGGTGTTCAGAAATTACATTGACACTATAGCAATCTCTGTCTCCCTTTTCTACACAGCAGTTCCTCAAAAAGAAGAATGTCAGTCACGGTTTTCTATAATCTGAAGAGGGATAAAAGTTGAGGTAGTTTGTCTTAAAAAATTTGGACACAGTTTTTTCTATTTCTTGAAGCTTTCAGAAAGTGGACTCACCCCTAACTCTACAGTGCATTTTCAGGCTATGAAATTTGGAATTTAGGGACAGTAAACTTATTTAATTTTGGATAGGAGTAATTAAAAACAGGCAATTTTAGTGTTGTCTCTTTATATTCTGGAAAATGTAGTGATGGTAGAAGGGAATGGAACCTTCAGGTCTGCAGGAGAGATTCTAGAAACTGTAGTAATTGGACTGTAATCAAGATTTAAATCATTACAGTTTTTATTTGTATTCTGATATCTTCTTCCACAGACTAAAATCAAGTAGGCATATTCTAATTTAGATTTTGGTAGGGCTGCCTTAAAACATTCTATTACCTGTCTATGGTGGGATGGGGTTGTTTTCCTTTTTGGGATAAAAGACTTACTGAGCTACATTTGTGAAGATTCTGCAAAGATATTATTTTCTATTATACTCTGGGTGTGGGCTGGGCAACTTGTTGTGTAATCCAAGGACTCTGAATGGAGCCTTAGTCCACCTTCCCTAATGTGTCTGGAAGATATTTTTATACCTATGTATGTTTATCTGTGGTATGTAAGATACTTCTGTGTAACAAGGAATATGCATATTAGAGCAAAGAGCACGTTAGGTTTTTTTTCAAAGAGCATCCCTTCTGTGTCCTGATATCAACTTGGATGTGCAATATTCCTATTATTTAGCTGAATGGCCACAAATTTCTGGAACTGGTGTATTTTGTATCGCGTACCTGCCCAGAGCATCACAGTGCTTGGTGATGATAGATGCCACTTGTTAGGAAACTCTTGTTCATATAGTGTGAAGCATGAGTGGCTGAAGGCAGGTAACAAACATGGCCCATCACTAGTCCTGTGTTGCCACAAAAGACGTTGCAAAATCATATCTCCTTTTTCAGCAGTAGCGAGGGAGAGAGCAGGGTCTCTGAAACGTATGCTCAGCTAAAGCAAATGCTCCTTTATGAAATCACTCCAGTTGCTCTTATTCCCAGCTTTCTATAGAAGATTAGAAAAGATTATGCTAGTCAGCTACAAATAGCCCCAGTATCGGTCCATGAGCTTTGATTTTCTTATAGTAGTGTTTCAAATACTTCTGCTCACTGTAGTGAATCATCCGTCTGAGGCAAGGATGTTTTCTACCAACCAAACCAAGGCTCTGTCAGTGATAGGGTTGATTGCTCCTCCAAAGTATAACAAATCCCACTGGAAAGCAAGAATACTTTCACCAGGAGCGCTTGGTCCATGATGAAAGTGGAAATGGTTTTCTGGATGAAGTAGATAAAAATTGACTGATGCTCATTTCAAACACTTTTATCCTAAACTACTGACCTCGTTTTAAGTAGTCCTGAATTTCTGTCAGCTCAGTAAGAACCCAGGACTTTCATCTGTCTGTTTAGGATAATTCTATGTGTGTGATTATTCTACGGTTAAGAAGTTTTTGAGGGATTTATTCCCTGTGTTTGCTGTGCCGTCTGAACCGTACCTATCCTAGGAGTTGATTGCAGTATTTATCAAAGCTACGGAGCCCCCATTTGAGCCATCTGTAGGTAGTGGTTGTGCCATCTGTCACTGAAGACTGCATTCCAGAGGGAGAGACAATATGCACAGACTTCGTCATGCAAAGCCTGTAGGGTATGGTCTCTGATGTTTGCTTTCTCCTTGTAAGATGTATAGGTTGTAGTGTTTCACTCGCTTCTAAAATTTTTATTGCGAGAGGCTTCTGAGTGCCACAGTAGCCGATACTTCTTCCTTGCCCGTCTGTATGCATTATGCATTTTACTGAACTCCACACATTCCTCTGGGAGGTGAACTCTGGTACCTAGTTGTAAAGACTGTATGAATGTGAAAAAATGGGCATAACCAGGCTGCAAAAGATTTCAAACTAGTATATAGCACTTGGAGATAATGGTAAGAGCTGCATGAAATGAGGTGCCTTTGGTGGAAGCACCTAATTTTCTGAATATTTTTTGCTATGAATTATCAAGGATTACAGCAGCAACAGATGTTTGAGGCAGCATGATATAGATTGTGCATACTTTTGTGTTATGATTAACTGAGCCAATATCCCTGCATTCTGAGAGATAGGTGACTTTAAAAAGTTTAAAGAGAACATGAACAGCGTGTTTCTGGAATACTTTCACTGCAGATGCTGCTACCGGGAGCAGCTTTCGAAATTTTTGCATGGTGTATAGTGATCATCTAATTTGTGATTAACAGTAGTGGTTTATGATTAGCCCCTAAATTTGAAGTGAAATTTGCATTGTTTCCAGATGTATTTCACGTTGGATCTGAGGGCAGCGTGATGACCTAGACAATATCAAATATGAGAACAGTTACATACAGAAGAAACTGTGGGCCTTCAGGACAGCGTTTTTCATGACTTCATATTCTCTGTGTTGCACAAGCTTATTGGCAGTCCTCGGCGCAGTGAAGGGTATGTCTTCATACTGTGCGGTCATGGGGCCATGAATCCTTCTGCTGCCTTTATCAACTTGGGATAGAGTGTGGACCAGGCACACACTGGTAACCAGAGGGTTCAGAGGCTGCTGCCGAATTTGTGTGTTGCCCAGGGCAAGTAAGACTCCTAAGCTACTCTTGTTCTTTTTTGACCCTCACAATGTTGGCAATTTGTCAGGAACAGAACTATATGAACTATAAACGAAGTGATGGGTTTTGTAGTACATGTTTTTATTTTTATTTTTTTTTAATGCAACACAAGGAATAATTTGTACAAATGACAGAACCTTAAAAAGAGACATTACATCAGTAAGAGGTGATGCTGTGTATTGCTGTGTTAAATGAGAAGGGAACTGATTTAGCATAAGCAAACGGACTTGAAAAAAGCTCTGTGATAGCTATTCCTATTCTAATATAGATCAGATGTAGCATTAAGAGCCTGTCATGACTTGTATGTGTAATGTCTGTGTATTTATATATACATTAATAAAATATTCCAAGAAACGCATAGCAAGAACATTATATTGTCAGTAAGAGGTAATGCATATTTAATCTAGACCTACCTTCTGAAGATACTCATGAAATGTGGAAGATCAAACACTTTATTTAAATATTGAATTTCGGAGCATTTGAGTGGATTATTCTTTGTTCTTTATGGATGTTCTTTCAACGTGAAACCAAGGGGATATATAAATACATATATTTCCTTTTTTTTTTTTTTCCAGTGTAGCAGGGACTTGCTCAGTTGCTAGGTAACAAGGTATTTGCAGGAGCAGTAGCTGAGTTGATAGTAGAGGCAATGATTTATCCGAAATGTATTAATATATACTGTAGCAGTAATAATGATTATTGAAATTGCTTATTTTCATGTACTCCATGTAGTGGAAAAAAATATAATCAGTTCATTAGAATATTTCCTTCTGCTGTGTGTAAAAAAACTGCTAAATTACCAAGAGCGTCCAGTTATTTAGTGAAGCAGCAGAATCTGTATTGTTTATTTAGTATCTTAAAATGAGTTATTTCAGAAACCAAACAAGAAGTGTTAACAACAAAAAAAATGGGATTTATAAGGAGTAGTTATTTCCCTAAATTGTCCATTCATACCTTTTTTTTTTGGCCTTTCACAGACAGGTTGCTTTTCCAGCAGCAATACATTTACCTCCAGGGATCAAGACCAAACCTGTCAGTCACCAGGGCAGAAGTTGGCTCATTCCTGGTGGCAGGCTGCCATCTCGGTTCTGCCTCCAAGAAGACCAGCAGGTGGTCTGCAGGTCATTCCAGTGCCTCCTTTCTCACACAAATCTGGAAATTCAGAATGGTCAGAGTTGCCTTCAGGGCAAATGCTAATGCCACCTGCTTTCATTCCTGGCACAGGCCTGGAGAGGTGGTGCTGGATGCTGTATCCATGACCAAAAATGGCACTGCCATTCATCTTGTTCAGTTTTGCAGTTATTTGGGGGAAGGAAGCATATACAGTGCTCATGGGTTCCACATTGTCTTGCTGCTCCTCTTAAATCAGATTACTCTTAGCCAGGAAACTGTTACGTGAGATGTATCAAACAGATATCTCTGCTGCTCATGGATCCAGGAAGACTACGTTTGAGTGTATGGAGTAGGATTTCTGTGGTCATGCTGAAGCTGAACAGTTGTTCTTTCAGGATGACAGAAGCCGTATTGACTTCGAAGAAAGCTCTTTGGCATAAGCCAAATTAGTGAGTGTGCTATAGCTGAGCATTTTTTTTCAGTATGATTCAAGTCACCCTCACCTAAATTTTTGTCAGCTTTCGTCTTTGCAATGACTGAAGTTTAATAGTACATTGTATGTGTATTTCAGCTATTTTCAGAGCAAGCATTGACCTTTTCCTCACATCAATCAGTTTTTAGCGGTTACAAATCTTTTCAACCCGCAAGCTTGCCTGTTGGACTCTGGACTTGGTTCTCAGGCATTCACACATTGCTCCAGAAAGCCACAGTTCACCTCCACTCAGGAGTTACTCCTCGTACTGATTTTCTCATCCTGGTGGATTCATCTTTCAAAAGGCTATTATCTGTTCTGCTGATCATTCAGTTTGTTGGTTTTTGTTTTTTTTTTTTTTTTTACAAAGCAAGATCCTGTTTTATTTAAGTAGAATTCAAGTGGTCTTTATCACTCTGTGATGGGAGAGCAGGATTAGTCTACAAGTGACAGCTGATGGGCAGGGAAAAATGGCATGGTATAGATATCAAAGTTGGTCTTGATGTGCCTCACCTGTGCTAACAAGTGTTTGCAGCTCTGGGTAACATATATGTTGCAGCTTGGAAACCTATTTGTAGATTTTATACGATTCATACAATGACATTATCCATTAGACCTCTAATGACTTCTAACACAGTCGTTCACATAATCAGTTCATAAGTAAATAGCTGCAGGCTTGGGCAGTGTCTTAACAACTAAAGTATTCCTCTGGCTTTCATTTCAGCAAAGGAAATGAGCAGATTAAATAAAAAGAGGTAAAATGGCACTCTCACAGTATCTGGTTTCCTGAAAAGTTGTAGAAAAGAAAGAAGAGCCAAAGTGCAAGAGAGTTAAAAAGAATAAAAGTTAGAAAGCTATTTGTGTATCTAATTTAGGAGATTAAAAGAAATGAAAGGAAAACAGAAAGGACAGACGAGAGAAAATGGGTGCAGCAATAAAAAAAAAGCAACAACTATGCTTCAGCATGAGTCAAAAGGACACATGAGAATGGTACTCTTCTGTGAATCATCAAAATGAAGGTATTTGGAGCCAGTGCAGGATAAGGCCTTCAGAATATGTAATTCTATTGTCTTGAAGTTAGAGGAATTATTTTTTTTTTAATGTTTTCCTGTGCTATCAAGGGAAAGCTGTGCATTAAGCAAGCTTATGGATCCACGGTCAGTCACTACCTGTCTGCTCATCCTCACCTTCACTTTCAGAAGTTTCACCCCTTACGACAGCGCCTGGCTGCAGCCCCGTGGTGCTTGGAGTGCAGCTCTCCTGAGTGCTTCATCTTGGCAGCGGGAGCATCTAGAGAGTCCTTGGATCATTCTCATCACGCAGAGGCATACTGACCTGAACTATAGGGCTACCTTAACCCCCTAGATTTAGTGAGCTTTGTGCAATTCATTTCACTGCTGTTTAAAATTCCCCAGTCATAATAATCAAACTGTAACAGAGGATAACATTTGCCTGCTTGCTGTTTTTGTGATTTGAACAGTCAGGTTCATGACTTAGTTCTTTCCTGAACAGAGGATTATCTGTATGGCTATTTTGATAAAAATGCCTTCCTTAGTGGATAAATCATCACAGAATTGGATTGTTTCTAATTTCAAAATGCTTTAATGTGGTTATATTGGTGTGTTATAAGCTTAGAAATCCATCTGGTGCTTGCATGTCCTAAACAGCAAACCTCACTTTCCAGTCTCAGTCAAAAGAATTCCGAGTAGAAATTCTGGATGTGCACGCTCAGGTGAGAGAAATCACTGAAGACAGTTGCTTAATTAATCACTGTTCTGGCACAAGTGTGGAATGACATTCACTCTACATGAACATTGTGTCATTTATGTGGATGTGAATGTACAGCCCAGGTTTGTTTCGCCAAGTTGTGTTTGTTGCTGCTGAAGGATAGAATTGAGACTGAATTTGGGGTGCTTTAACTTTCTGTTTGTAGCAAAAGAGTATTAAGAGTATCACGCTCCTTTTATGAAGTGAACGATGATTAAGTAACTGCAGTTATGTTAAGGTTACGTAAGAAACGAGATTTGAGGTTCTTGCTCTGAGCTATAATTATTTTTAAAAGACAAGGTTTTTAGAATTTTTGGTCACTGATTTATTCCACTAACTTTTTGTTTTGAGGAATACTTTTTAACCTAAAGAAGTACGTTTTTGCTATTATGCTGTCAGTCTTGAACTTTTGAACTGATTGGGCATTTGAGCTGGAAGAACAGTTTATTTCAGAGGTATTAAGTTCTCACAACTTTCATGAAAATGAGGAGAGGGAGCCCTTTTAATATCCTCATTGTGGTGGGAATGTTGTGCTAAGGGTAGGAAAAACTGCAAATAAGGAGTAGTAGAGCTGTGGTGGGAAGCTGAAATTACTATGAGGATTGGGAAAGCTGGAGACACTATGGTGTAAAAGGAGGTACAGAGGAAGGAGGAGCTGTGATCTGGGGCAAGGGAAGGATTATGGAGACAGAAGTGCCAATCCATAGCAAACTGCACCATTACTTATGCTCCTGGTGGCATATGTCAATCATGAGATGCCTCTTTAAAATAACTCACTGTGTGATGAGTGGCATATTGGCCTAAATAAAAGCACTCATTGGGTTGTGTGTCGTTTCTCGTACCACTGTGCTAAGTGCCCTCTGGTAGCACAATGTGGCTAACAAGGGCCACCGGCACCTAGCACTCGCGGCTTCTGCCCAGGGGGAAAGCTCGTGCCACAGAGTAGCTGGATTCAGCAGAACGTTACGGTTTGTGGGAAAGAATTCCTCACTGTACATGTTGCTATGTAGTGGGTGGGGAAAGCAAAGGCAGATAAATACGCCTTCCACTCAGAATGGAAGGTGGCGGAGTGGCATGGTAGATGGCTACATTAAAAATTCACTTCTGCTTTCTCGTCTCCTTTTAATCAGATCGTTTGCTGTTTTACAAGGATTATTGTTTGCTAATCCTTGATTGGTCAAAGGGTATGTATTTTTATAATTTTTTTCCTTTATATTTGTGATCAGTAAATGCGATGTCACTTATGTAATCATAATAATTTTTCACTTAAGCTAGCAGTCTGTTAGAAAGTGTGTTGTGATTTTTCATAAATATCATTAGTTTATGAAAACAAAGAGCAGTATAAGAAAACAGTGTGGAACATCTGATTTTAGGCTTGCAGAGAATGAAGGCTGTGAACCACTTCTTTTAGTGCCTGGCCACAGACTGCACACAGGCTGAATGTTTTTTACTGCTCTTATTTGACCCATTCTGATTGTGTGGATACAGCAAGCAAGGCCAGGATGATTTTGTGAATAAAACATGGCATTAGGATTTAGGAAATGTGGTTTTCATTCCTGTTAGTATGCCAAGTTTTATCTGCAGCCTTAAGTTTATCAGTTAATCCACATGTGCTTCAGGTTTTCATTTGTTATAAAGAAAATAAGAAAGACAAATCAAGTTGATTTTTTTTTCTCCTCTGCACCAATAGAAGCATACACTTATATTGTTCAATGACTCAAGGGCCACACTCTATCAGCAGTAGAGAATTAAGTGACAATATTGCAACAGGGAAAGTTGACTCTATATAAAATTAAAGTCAATGCATTAAAAAAAAAAGGTTTATAATCTGATGTTTATACTGCAGTAAGACTCACTAGAGTACAATAAAGCTTGATCATATACAATGTAGTATAGTGGATTAAATTTCATAATTGCTAATAATAAGTAATCCTCCTGTCTCCAGGGTATATAGAAGGTTGAAAGGCAGCCAAACCACTGCATTTTCATTGTGCCAGTCTCCTTGGCAGTTCTGTGTGGAAGCATGCTGATGGGTGGGAGGGAGGTTAGGAAGAGCCTGTGGGTATGTATGGCATTGCTGTCAAGTTCATAAATTACACAGGTCCACGGAAAAGTGGGTGCACAGTAGCACATGTTGTATATCCTACTGTGACACTCCAGAATGGCATTCTTCTAGCTCAGTCAGGAGATTCGGTTATTCACTTCTCTCTCCCTCTCTAAATTTCATTTGTGAGCTCATTTCACAGGATTCTATTCTGCTGTTAATCCTTCAACATAATTTTCCTGAATACTGGAAGTATATAAAAGCAGTAAGAGGAGAATAGACCCCTGAGCTTGGACTGTTTTCACCACACTGAATTCCTGTTTTACCATTCATAAGCTCTCACTCTACAAAACCTGTGCTGCTGCTCTAAGATAAAATGTGTAGGTTTGGATTTCATTTTTCTAAGAAGCTGGATAATAGGCATAGAAGTGATGCATGCAGGAGCATATCAGAATGGTTCTGTGTTATATTGCTGTATTTGAAAGTAAAGCTAAAAGAGCAAGTCTTTTACTCTTCTTCACATTTCTTTAATCATTTTTTAGCATGCTGTGAAGTAAAACATACTGTGTCATATAATTTTCTTCTTAAGTCACATTGTTCAACCCGATTCTTATTTATCTAGTGATGCAGGAGGCCATGTCTGAGCACATGTACTTGGGAACTGGAGAGAGCAGGGAGCAGACTCAATTGATGTTCAGTTTACAGCCCTCTTTCATTTCATTGTGCTGAGCTGTGTCTTCTATTTGCCATAGAATGATAGAAATCCAGGATCCCTAAGGACAAACCTTACCAAATTAGATACATCCAGTTCCCTTTGTCCCACTGTGGGCATCGTTCTTCTCAAAACCTGGGCTGCTTTAGCTCCTTGTAAGCTTCTATAGTGAAACATGGGTGTTTATGAAGCAGGCTAGAAAGGTTGAGAGTTGACAATATAGGATCAAGAGCAGTTATTAGGGAAAGATGCTATCTTACATAGACTACATCTTATATATCACTAACTTTGTGACTGGGATGAGCTGATCTGTGGCTCTTGCTTGCCACCGAGGTTCCTGTAGGGTCAAGAGGAAGGAGAGACATGTCAAAACTGCAGGTTGTCCCCAGCTTCTCTCTGATCTGCCTCAGGCTGTGTCAGTGGGTTGAAAGGAGAGGATTAACACTGACAGCAGTGTCCATTACACCTGAGTCTCAGCAGAGTCCTTTGCAGAGCACAGCCAGAGAGAAATATTGCTCTACAACTTCTCTCATTTGTTGTTGCGTGTGTTTTTTGGTTTAAGTAGTTTGACTACATTTGGATTGTGTCCAAGCTTTTCTTTGCATCCCCAAGAAATTATAAATTCATTTTACCCCAGTGAAAGGTAAGGACCTTTCATAGCCCAGAGCAGTGAGAAGAAGATTTATTGAAGGGTAACAGCTGAAGTTGTATTGAAGGGTAACAAAGTGCTGTGTTCACTTTGTCTTAGGGACCACAAGGTAAAAATTGTCAAGTTTGGAAATAAAAGGTTTCTCCTAACATACAGTATGTATGTTGTTGAATTCTAATTTGGTGTCTGAAAAGCTGTCTTTCTTGCTTTTACATGGTAACAAGAATTCTGCAGGCAATATCTACAGTAGGGCTGCTCCAGCTTGTGCAGGCTGTTCCCGTGTGTAGAATTTGGAAGCTCAATTGTCCTTTAATTAGTGATTATATAGATGATGAAAAGTGAGTCAACTCCAGGGCTTCAAATATAGGAAAACTAGGATGTGGGGGTTCCCCCTTTCCCTGCCTTCCCCTACCCCTCCACCACCCCCACCCCGATATGATAACTCAAAGCTTTCTATGCAGTCATGGGACTTGCATCTTTTTTTTTCCTAATGAAAGCTGAGACTTGAAAGTTTGTGGTGTGGGGAGGAGGATAGACTTCGGTGAGACTCATGATGAAATCACAAGAGCGAGAGACAATATAAACCGGGTCTGCTTGCTCTCGCCATAAATGTGTCATCTGTGAAGTGGAAATAAAAAGTAATCTTAGGGGGTTTTTCTAGCCATGAGAATAAGCAGCTACGAGATTGAATATATTTGTAGCATAGGTCTGCTGGATAAGAAAATACTATTTTTACACAGTCAGCTTTCATTCTAGCATTTCATTTTAACTGTACCCATCCTTTTCAGTTCTGCAATGCAGTGTAATCCCTATTTTATTGGAATACAGCATGTCCAAGTGAGACAGTCTTCATTGCAGTCAATGCTATTTTCCATTGACATCAAGAAAACCATGATCTCATCCTCATTAACAATAAGTGGTATTTGAAAGAGACTCTTTCACTGGCATTAGATCATCGCAGGCAGGTAATTTATAAACTTGTGTAAAATATTTTAGATACTTTCAAAAGTTCTAATGCATACATGCTTGATAAAGTTATTAAACTGTGTTAAACTGATATTCAGTGTACATTCAGAAATTAAAGCAAAGGTTCCTTTGGGAATAAGGCACCTTTGACCAATAACATGTGTAAATCTAGACAAAAGGCAAAGTTTTAGTGAGGAAGCAACAGAAACAATTTCAGCAGGGAATTTAGGTTGTGCAGCCCCAGATGTCTGGCAGCCTGGTACCTCTGGCAAGCTTAGAAGGATTCGCAGTGGGTTCTGCTGTTCTGAACAAATACATAGGTCCACAGACAAGGCCAAAAAAAAAAAAGGCATTTTTATTCTACTTGGAGGATTTTGTTGTTAATATTTTAGTTAATGAAATGTCTGACCTATTGAATTATTTTCCTAACCATTTATCCAACTTTAAAATGCATGAAAAATTCAATACTACTAACATAGCAAAAATTATTTAAATGTTGTCTGTTCACTGAGTGCATAATAATCTGCAGTATAAAGATAAGTTTTCAGTTTGCTGCACAGAGATTTAGCTGTGCAACTTTAAGCTAAGTTAAAATAATGATGTACATTTTCCCATTTAATTTTAGATCCTATTTTTCAGTATATGGGTCAGCTCCTTAGCTCAGTCCTGCTTTAGTCTTGTTGCACAATGCAGGTTTAGAACTATGATCAAGTCTTCCATGTTTTTCTTTAAAAGACTTAACTGTAAATGAGATATTTATACCTAGAAATATAGATGTGACCAATGACAATTATTGTCTTCTTGCAATCTACACAACAAAAGCTATGTTTACTCTCTGAAACAAATTGTTTTTACTAGTGACTCTTCTGCTGATACATCTCTGTGTTTCTTTAACCTTTCAGGAATTAGAAAGTTTAAAGAGAAAAGACAGTTGCTTTCTTCTCATCTTAATCTCAGTTGTAAAGTTTATTCGGTTTTGCCCACGTACCTTCTTCACTCTTGGAATTGACATTTTCACACACTAGCTTGTGTCTGCATTTTTGCTTGGGGGTGGGGGGAAGCAAAGCTGCCTTGATTTTTATCTTGAGATGGACTGTGTGGGGCTCTGTGAGCACATTCGTCAGTTTGCTGTGATGTGGAGCAGTTTGATGCTAATCGCATCCAAGCCTTGGTGGTCAGCTGTTTTCTCGGGTGTTTTGTGGCTAGCTCTTCTGCAGTGGTAGGAGGGGTCACTTGCATATTTTTCTTTCCTTCTTTCTATTCTCGTGTGTGTGTATGAAGGTGATACACACATCATGCATCATACCCGAAGGTGTGTTGATTTAAACCCCACTTACACACTTCTACGTACTTGCACACCATGTATTTAGAATCAACTCATTTAGAATCAATCATGCTCATTCAAGTTTAATTGTTTCAAGTTTCATTTTATGGCATAAAACTATGCCTCTATGAGGAGGGTAGTCTGGGACCAGCCCAGGTCTTGTCTGAAGAGCTCTCTATATTTAGGTTTTTGTACTATTCATATATGGAAACGCCACTTGCCCTCCATTTATATTTGATGCTTTGTTAATGCAAATTTTCTTATTACAGACACAGAATAAAAATACGGTTGTAGTTACAAGAACGGGTGACTGCCCTTGAACAAATAGAAGCTTATATATATATGAATATGTTTCGGATAGATGTCACCTGGCCTTTAATCGTAACAGGTAATATGAAGTGTTGAGCTGCTAGGTAAATATTGCCCTTTTCCCTTCCCTGATGTTAAGAGACATACATTTAAAAAGAAATTCGCTAGTGTAGGCTTTTGGCTTTTTAGTGTCTATTGAAAAATAATTCCATGCAGATCTTATGGTAGACACAGTTCATTGTGCTTGTCAATTGTTTCACAACTTTACACATATTTTAAATGAGATAGCTGGACTATGCTGCTTTAGCATTTAAATGAAGCCAAATTAGTATTCTGTCAGCAAGCAGAAGGGATTTTTATACTAGAAAGGTGTAGGAGGGAGATGGATAATGACGGATGAAACTTGCTGATACAAACACATGCCATGTTTTCTTAAAAATTGAAATTTTGAACCACTGAAGCTTGTACATTGCTAAAGCTGACCATAGATGATTTTAACATATATGTTAATTCCTGGGGGCTTACAAAATTTATTAGCAATGCGAACAATGCAACAATACAATGCGAACTCAGAGAAGTAAAATTTGACATTTTTTGAGTGCTTCTTGCATCACAACGCTAATCTTTTTGGTTTAGCCAGCAAGATAGTGTGTCCTAGTGAAGAGATTTCATAAGATTTTAAATAGCTAAAAGTTAGATACACAATTTAAAAAACAAGAAAAAATCCAAAGCATGACCCCAAGGTCACAAAATCAAATCTTTCTTTAAAACATTATTGAATAACCATTCTGCAAAATGCTTGCTATTGCTAAAACATTGTTTTCTCTATACGCTTTATCTCAATAAAGGATTAAACAATCATACTATGCTTGATACTATCCGAAGTCGTCCTAGGTCACAGCTGATGGGGGGAGCTGCTTGTGGTGCTCTGAGCAGCACCACTTGTACAGAAGACTTACTGTACAGACCACGAAAGAATAGAAACATACGTGGGTGTTTGTTCTCTTCATTTCAACGATATCCTAGAGGTGCAAAATAAGGACAGAGATTGCTGAAGAATGAGGCGGTGTCTTTCTGCAAGCTTGGGTGGTTGTCCCATAAATGACATATGTAATAAACATTTTAAATGTGTGCTTAATTTCTATTACATGGTTATCTCACTGCTTATGGAGGAGAGCAGATGCCGTTAAATCAAATCTGATTTTATTATTAATCCAACAGCTTCCTTTCCGTTTTTCTCTGCGCTTTTTACGTTACTCATTGGTCAGCAGCTTTTGCTCGGTTTTTTGTTGTCATTTCTCCCTGTCACCTCTGTAGTGGTCACCTGGACAAGGTGGGAATATGGCTGCATATTCATATTAAATTGCTGAGCTGGGTGGGGGGCTGTAAAGAAATAAAGGGGACCTAGAGCAAAGCTGCAAGGGCAAAAGGAATTTCAGGTCTGTTGAGCTGAAAATAAGATGTGAAGAGAGAGAGAGGGAGTAGTGACAGATGAGAGAGAAGGAAGTTGAATTTGCAAAGAAGAAAACAGGAAAGTTATCTGAAAAGCCAGAACAGATAAATAAAATAATGTACTCTGGTTTATCACAAATGCCTTGTAGATGTCACCTACTGGTATCCTTCAAATAGTTACCTTTAAATTTTATTGTAAAATGTAAATTCTCACATTAGCTATTTCTCATCTGATTACTATAGTGACCCATTTTCTGGTCTTCCTATTCTTCTCCTGTGTTATTCATCCTCTTAAAATTTCTGGCACTCATTTTATCTCTCATAGGTTCCAAATTCCCATTTTACCCTTATTTCAGGAGCTTGCATTGGTTGTATCTGCAGTTAAGAAGTAGATTAATAAAATTTAACATTTGCATTTTAAGTTCTCAACAGATACAATTCCTTGTACAGTTAGGACTTCGTTGTAGCTCATGCTGTCTCTCACCACCTTTTGCACATGGTGTTTTGTCATTTGTCTTCCCCTTTGCTCCCTGGCCACTGATGCAGAGGAATCCCTGGCCCGTGTGAGGTCTCAGTCATATTAGTCTGTAGAACTTGTAATTTTATATAGTTGTAGCTCTCTCTGAAGGTGTTCATTGCTGCCTATGTGTCCTGGCGATGAAGCACACAGTGACACATTCGGCGTCACCCCGAGCAGGATACACCAGGGTGGTAGCAGGGAAATATCCACATTAAAGCATCCTGCTGAGCTTTAAATTCCTCCATCCAGCAGCCTCCCAGCGTCCCAGTTTTGAACTGGTGCTTCTGTGTCAGTCCTCAGAGAGCTCTGCCATCAGGGACCTATTTTCTGGGAACACATTTTGAAGTTTCAGGGTGCTTCTGGGTGTACCGTGCTCTGCTCCCTCTATTTTCCAGATTTAAAGACGGATTTTTTTATCTCCTGGGCAGCTCTGAAGCACCAATAACTCCAGTGTTTTCTTTTAAAAAAGTTTTGTTAGCTTTATATGTGGTTCTAAATCTTCAAGCGTAAAGAATCTGGGAGAATTTGTCCCAGTCCATCCGTGATGTACTTCAATGGGAAAACCTGTCTGCAGCGCTCTCATGCTGGTTCTATCCTCTGGGCTCACAGGGCAGGGGAGAACCCAGTTCCTGGGGGCTCAGGTTCCCAGTTCCTGGAAACATCAGCACTTGGTAAGTTTCTTGTGATGGGTATCAACTGAGAAAAGATCAGCTGTATCTATCTCTGGCCAAATTAGGGTGAAACACTGAATGGGCTCCTGAAAACGAAGACTTTGCCCCCAGCTGAGTAAGCCTGTTGTCTGTGATACAGAAACATAACATAGCATATGAAAAGCATATTTTAACCTTTTCTGCAAGTCTTTTTCATTCCTACTACTAAAGTAACACCGTCATTTACCTCCAATTCTGTGCAGAAATTTCATTTACTGATGCTGTTGAGTATCTGAGAAATCTGATCAGAAAATGTGAACAGAAATCATGAATGGAAAATATTTTATGATTCAAAGGTTAATATTACAACAGAAACAAGTGAATTTAAATGTCAGGGTTCTTAAATGAGAAGGATTTCACTTTTCTGGATCCAGATCTAGATCACAAATACAAGAGGAATTAAAAAAGCCCACATAAATGAGGTATGTACTTGAATAGTAGAGTTTCTAGAACTACACTTAATTAACAGTGAGTAAATTTAGGCTTACTTCTTTGTTTGAAAAACCCAAAATGTTACTTAATTCTGTAATACAACTCGGAAGTAAGTTTTAAGTCTGTCAGTCATGTGAAGATATCCCAAATGGCTGCATACTAGTCCATAGCAAATATGTAAGTTACATTATCCTCTAATTGTCCAGAATAAGAGGGTTTTTTTCTCTTTGCTTATTATTCATATAAATCTACTCTTCTGATTCATTATTAATCATAGTTCATGTGGTGATTTTGTATAAAACGTTCATGACAGGATTTCTTATAGTAAGTTAATGTGATTGGTACTGTCGTGTACTTTTGTGACAAGATGAAGTAGAAACTTACTTGGCTTCACAGTAATACAGCTGGTTATTATACCTAATACTATAAATTAATATGTAAATACATATATGAACTAATCTCTTTTCTTTCAGGTTTAACATTTCAGGTTCCAACAAAGTTAAGGGTCTGCAAACTTGTCATTCCAAACAAATGTGGATTTTCATGGCATTATTCCTGATCTGAAAGATGATTATTTATCGTTGTAGTAACATTTATGAAATAGGATTAAAATAGACTGTGATTTTCCTAACACATAAATGGGCTGAATCAGTTAAGTTTTAATTGAAGAAATGTGATTTATTTTGGAAGTACAGATCACATGAGAGAACATAAAGAGCTCTGAGTGTATTACTGAACAGCAGTACTGGGAGAATAATCTGGGCAGGAGGAGTAAAGCTACTGGATATTTGACTGAACATCAGTCAACCTCATAGTGAAAAAAATGGCACTGCTATATGAATGCAGTGCATACTAACAAGAGGAGTGTGTATAAAAATGTAGAGGTTTCTGTCCCCTGGTGTGATTGCCTGTGTTTTAACCCTGATAGTGTGCTTATAAGTGGATTCTTTATGTCCAGTTAAAACAAATTTCGAAGTGAGAGTTATTCTTCATAGAAGAGTATTGTAAAATTGCATGTATGTTATGATAAATTACTTGCAAGAGAAAGGAAAACTGATCTTTCTTTTTTTTTTCTGGTTTATTTTCGATGAGGGGAAGAGGCATTTGTTGGTTTTTTTCTGCTCATGTTGTCCATTAGAAATCACAGTTGTATCTCAATTGGAAAACTTGTAACTGGGTACCTGGTGTAAAGAACATGTTCCTTCTAGGGGGAATAAGTTTGAGGGTCAGTGTAACATTCTGCCAACATGTAAGAGGATGTTATAAAGGAGATAATGATGAATTATTTTCATAAATCAGCGAGGATAGATCAAGAGCTAGAGAAGAGACAATTTAGGTTAAATATTAACCAAAACATAATTCAAGAATCAGAATGGTTAATTGTTGGATCAAGGAGATTTGCTAAATTACAATCTTTAGAATTATAAAAGGGCATGACTGGACATTGGGGAGATCCTTGGCAACATTAAGAGTGGTTTGGGAATCATTATAGATGTTACATGGGGCCTCTGACTTCTTGCAATGTGGGGCTGTTGTCCTGCCGTTGGCTGCATGCACAGGTCTGCTAAGGCATTTTGGTTTCATGCAGCTCCAAAAAATGCCCTCTTGTAACGCTCTCTGCAAAATCAGGACTGCTAGTGTTACTACTACTGATGGGAAGAGTGGAGAATGAACTCCTTGTCACTTTCTTTCCTTCTTTTGACTTTATTGCATGGGTTGGATGGACCCAAGGTAAAGAAAGCAAAGCCTGAGCCGTGGAGATTAGGTTTATCCTCTTTTTGACAGTCCCTTTGAAGAGAACTTTCCTTTTTCAGGAACTTTTGATAAGGATGAAGGAAGAAGAGAGAAAGAGCAGAGGTGAAGAAAACATACTCCCTGTACTAGGAGTCCTGTGCAGCACTTCTCACTGCGAAAACTCAAATAGAATTTATAGCAAGAAAGCCTTTCCCATGATAACCCATTCACTGGTGGGTTTTGCCAGAATACTTCGTTAATAATGTATCTGCCCGAACTATGGAATTCAAAAAGATACTCACATCTATATTCTTTTTAATTTATAAAATAACTTGAGGGCAAACAACTTTGAGATGACCAAAGCTTTGTTGGTTTTCACTGTTTATCTGAAGTTCAGTTTTAACTGTGGTACAAAATCAGCCTCCTGTTTGGAGAGCTCTTCAGTACGGCTTGCCCACTTGCTTTGTTCTAATTTGGTTATGTACAAAAATGTTTCTTCCTTAAGCCAGACTAATGTTGAATGTTTAATGAAGGAATCTGCATAAGAAGATGTGTGTGATCTGAGCAGCCTTGTGGTTTCAATTTATCTCAAGTTATGCAGACAATAATCTTTTATGTTGAAGTTTTTTGTGTTGCTCAGAGCCACAAGGGAAGAACTTACTTGAGCTATTGACGGATGAATATTTTCACCACTTTATTTGTATCCTTTTGTAACCCCAATTTTTGATGGTGTTCCTTCCTGCTCTTACCTCAAGGCATGAAAGAAAAAGATATTTTGAGAAATGCTTTCGCTGTCCCTTTGCTGCCCCTGGCAGAGTTAATCCAGCCATCCTGCTGTGCTCATGGAGCCTGTTCTCTCCCACCCACGGTGCTTCCTCCTCACAGATTAAGAGTCAAAGTACAGCGTGACGCTGGGTCTGCCTATGATGTGTGATTGTGCTCTGCCATGGTGGCCATCGCCTTTTTTTTAAGATACTAGTAATGTTGCTACAGTTGTGATAGCATAAAGGGTATAAACGATGCAAGGGTATAAGGGAGAACTAATAGGTTTTTTTGAAGCCATATCATGTAGTTGGAAACTGGACAATTTTGGGGGTTCAGAATCTGACAAGCAACATCACAATCCAAACCATATGTAGAACAAACAAAATTGTTCTTAATTTATTTGAACTACGCTAATCAGTTAAACTACCTGAAAGAAAATGGTAGATTACTGTAGCTTCAGTTGAGATGAATTGGTAGCCTCTTGCATACATAGTAGCTTCTTCCATTTGGTGTTAAAGGACGAGACTACTGAAGGTGAAGGGGGGTGTGAAACCCGGGGAGAGAGGCTGGTATAATTTATTTTTCAATTTATTTATCAAGCCATGATCTTCTTCCAGAACCTGTAGTAATTTTTTTAATGAGTTTAATTAAATACTTGTTTAATGAGCAAAGATTGCAAACCAGTATAGTATAAGACAACTAGGAAAATATGTTGATGGAGGATTTTTTTATTATTTTTATGCTAAGGTTTATGTCATGCCATAACCTGTACTGAGGTTATTGGTCATTCAAAGTTTATTCTTTTAGGGAGTGTCCTTGCTGAAAGAAAAGTGATGAAATTGGTCAGCCGGCTGTTTTTGCAGAGCAGGTAGAGTGATAACTGATGATCCTCTTTACATCGCATCCTATATGTAGGTGCATCTTTCCTGCAAAGTAGTGAAATGAAGATCTTGATAGAGGTGACATCCCTGGACAGCATAACACATGGTACCCAAAATAGAGTGAACAGCACCTATACTAGCACATCACAAAACATGTTTTACTTAATCCAGTGTGCCAAATGTTGTCAAAGAAAGTTGTATGGCTGAGGCTACACAGCCACTCTGCAGTAGGGTGAATCCACACTTTTTACTGGTAGGACAGAAATGGTTATCAGAAGGAAAACACTTTTCATGAAATGGCTACCCTGCCTCTGACAGGTTTGTCCCAGTCCTCAGGGAGAAAATGGTAGACACCTGACAGACAAACTAGGAAACTAAATTTAGTAACTGCTGAATATGATAACACATAGGCTCATAGACTGTTGTTTCTCTTAAAACATTGGCTTTAGGGTTCTTTACTGACTGTGCCAGCTGCCCTCTTCTTTTGGGTGGTCCACTATGAAAGAAGCTGCAATTCTGTGGTGATGGACACATCTCATGTCTGCCTTTCACCCCTGTAAGCACAAGCAGCTGCTGAAAAGGAGATTTTCACCCCTTCTTCTTTTCCCCATCCTTGGTTGTACTTTCCTGCCTGTTTACTTGTGTCAATGCTAGCTCTTCTGTGGTCAAGTAAGGAAGCAGATGATGAGCTGGGTGTACAGAGAACTGCTCCCTGCCCACCTCCCGGGTCTGTTTTTAAGGTGGATGGGATCCCTGAAGTGAGATCCCAGGGAAGTAACTCTGCTGCAGCTGCTCCTGCTCTGCTGCCTGGGATCTCTCCTTATAGACCAAACCCTGGTATTTTCTTCTGCAGATCTTCTTTCTTCTAAGGATGCATTTCAAGCATTTTCAAGCATTGGAACAGGCTGCCCCAGGGAAATGCATGAATCACCATCCCTGGAGGTATTTAAAAGACATGTAGAGGTAGTGCTGAGGGACATGGTTTGGTGGTGGATTTGCACTATTAGGTTAGCAGTTGGATGTGATGATCTCAAAGATCACTTCCAACTGTAACAATCCTGTGGATGAATTCCATGCAGTTTTCACAAGCCTTAGAGGACAGTTCACCTGTACTTTGGCATGATCCTTTGCATCATGCCATCGGTTTGTAACAGTCGAGTATTGACATTGCTGGTGATGGCTCTTGTATCGAAGACTACAAACAATTTTCTCATGTTTATCTTTACAATTCTTTTACAGCTCTTTCCTTAAAAATTAGTGGATAAGTATTAATGCTAGCAGTAGGACAGTAATGCATGATCAAGTTTGTAACTCTGGGATATTTAATGCTGTAGGGGATAAGTGTAATTTGGATTGTTGTGTGTGGTGTTCTGCGCTCCATAGCACAGCCTGAATGGAAGCCATAGGTAGCCTCTGTGCATTGATTTGGCATGAACTATATACTCGAAGGTGGAGCCCATGCTTTTAATATGAGTGTTTTACAATAGAGAAATAATTTTACTAAACTGAAAATACTTTAATGCAATAATAATTAGGTCTTTGTGCATACAGCTGGTAACTTGCAAATAAGCTAGGAAACTGAATGGGTTGTGAATAACGTATCTTAACAGTATTTGTTCTGATCCTTGGTTCAGATTCTCCTGTCCAATATTTGGCTTTTCTTTCTGTATGTTGAAGACATTATTTCTGCAGTTGTCATGTATCTAAAAGATGTTGATGCTTTAAAAAAATAAATGCATAGAAAGACCTCCGTTAAAATCTGGTTTTAGAAGGAGATACTTAACACCATCTTAGGTTTTTCATTATTTTCATTGCCATTTTTATCATATGCATGATATAGAATTAAACAATTTTAAATTCTAATATATTAATATCTGTGTAATTAATGGATATTATTCTCATATTACAGAGCTTACATTTTAATGACTGCGTTGGTTATAACTGAGCTAGAGTAATCTGCATTTTTACTCCAAGCAATGACTGGCTGTTTGCTGCTTCTGATATTATGAACGCATTCATTACTGTGTGGTATTAGAAGGCTTTAAAAAAAAGCTATTTATTTAGCAGACAAATGGCCCATTCTTTCAAAGGGCTTGAATGTTGTTGGTTTTTTTCCCGTTTTGCTTGGAATTAAGTCCATGATGAAATTGAATCAAGATCAGAAAAAGGATCAATTTTAAAGCTGTTAGATTTTCTATGGAGATTTGTGTTTTAGCTCTTATTTCTCATTACATTAGCTGTATTTCATGCTTGTGTACAGATTAATGTGCTTTGCTGATAATTGCATATTAAAAATAGATAAATAAATGATTAGCTAATTATGAAATGTGTTGTAGTACCAATAACTTTAATTATAATTTATCTGCTATGTAAGTAATCCTGCACAATATTGTGGGATAACATATTGGTATCGCAATTGCTGTCTTGTAGTGCTATATGATGAATGTTGAAAACCTCAGGAAGGTTGACCAGGAATAATACTCCTGGTCTCTGTGACCAGTTTTTTTCCAAATGGGACCTGAACCAGTGACCGGACCTGTCATTAGCTCAACAACAGGTGGAAATGCAAGTCACTAGTGGAGGGAACAGTTGAGGAAGTCTATCCTCTAGGACTCAGTTTGGGAATGTATTCCACCTTTCGAACTGTCCAATATTTTTTCCACTTACTGCCTGTGAAAACAGAAGGAACGTTTTTACTTTATGTACAGAACTGCTTAGCACTTGCTATTTTTCACATAAATAATATTATTTTCAGCCTTGTCTTGTAGAATGGGTAATCATTATTGTAATGATTTTCGTGTTTGTATGTATAATAGACTTAGGATTACTGATTTATGGGTTTTTGAGTCTCATGTAGTAAAAACGCACGTGTGTAATATTTGCCATTACATCTAAGGCTTGCAAAATCATTAAACTGTGATTTATTTTTTTAAAGGCCGTGGATTTAACTTCTGTTTTATTAAAAAATTGTTTTTCAAAAGCAGTTGAGCACGTAGCCTGAGATACATTTTTCAGGAGGTAAAGTGGCCAGGTCTCAGTATTGGCTGGGTCTTGTTCCATTATATTTTCCTGAATTTTATTAATGAAAAGTTAAATTAATAATTTCGCACTTAAATATTAAGGGTTATAGATTACAAGCACAAAATTATAATTCTTTTTTTTTTTTTAAATCTTTACTGGATCCAAAAGTCCTAGCACCTGATATTTTTAGTCAGCCAGTTCTTAAACTAATGAGAAGCTGGAAAACAGTTCAGTGGCAAAAATGGCTTCTCTGATCAAGTCAGGACAAAAATTCCAGTAGCTTGGGTCATACCACAGGCTGTCCTCAGAACTTCTGCAAAAAATAATAAAGCTTCATGTGCCTGAATGTGAGCAGAGGTGGCAATGGCTGAACAGTGTTGTACCGCCGCTGCTCTGGCAGCAAACTCATCTGCAGCAGTGCAGCTGGGAGGAATGTGACAACCCGGGATTCAAAATTACCTTGACTTGGGAAAGACTTTTGGCCTCTGACTTCTCAGTACCATTAAACTGGAGATCTGCAACTAAATTATGTATTTGAAGGGCTGTAAAAAGTCCCAAACAAACAAACGTCAGTTCTTCGTGATAACGTATAGAAATGGGACTTACGAGGCAGCCATCTGTCTTCGTGAATTCTGTCACCAAGACAACTGACATCTGTTTCCAGTTGGGTAATTAATTCAGGGTGATAATGGTGCATACTTTGTATCATTATGATATGAAATCATAAGTCTCTTGCAAGCCCCTTCATAGGCATAATAAATGACGGCTTCCATTGCGACTGGGAGCCAGAGAAGTCTTGCTTCTAGCTGAGTTGTAGCGAGTCTCGGATCTCCAGCTGCTTTGGAGCCTCTCTGTTTTCGCGTGCCTGTGCTGTTCTGGGCAGCCAGGGCTCTACAGGAAAATCCGTCTGTTAAAAATCTCAAGCGTTTGTGATAATTTAGGGTTGGAAGGAATCAGCAGTTGCAGTCAGGATGAGAAGGAGCCTAAAATATCCCTGTGTGAAAAATTCAGCAGAAGTTTGATATGGTTTGGACTGGATTTGGCTGTGATGGGTATTGGTAAGCCACTGGGCATTCAATACACAGCTGAGTCAGGCATATTTATCTTTCAAAATATGCCAGTTATTACACCATGTAATCTTGGTCAATATGTGGGATATGGATTTTTTTCACCTTTTTTTTTTTTTTTTGTCATTTGGGTTTCTTGATTTTGTTTTGTTGTTTTTAACTGTTAATCGCTGACAGCAGTTCTATGGATAGGATCTGTAAAATTTTGAACAGTTGTCTGTGCTGAGAATTTAGCAAGTGTATGTCACCCATTCTCAAATTTTCAGTTAAAGAAGTCATGAGCTGTACTGGTGAGCTGTACTGGTTGGTCTGGGTTTGCTTCCTGGGTATTCTGGGCACTGCTGTGTTTTAGGCTCACTCCTGTGGGGCAGCATTGTGGCAGGAAAGTGGTAATAGTAAATATTTTGTTCAGCCATGATTCCAGGATAGCCTGGAGTTTATTCCAATATAACCAACAGTAAAATGATTAATAATGTTGAATTTAGCTAGCATTTTGGGCTGTTAACTTGCAAAAGTAGGAAGATCATGCCTTGTTGCTTTGTATTTACAATTTTTTCTTCTTAAATTCTGAAGTGTCTGATGCTGCCACTAGAGAACCGCTACTGCTATTCTCATCACTCTCTGATTTTCCACTTTGTAGCTAGTTCCTTGTGTCCGATACCTGTTTAGTCCAGATCATTTGTGTCATTGTGGTACTAATTTTATCCCATATGGTAACTTTTCAAATTATTCCAAAAGAAAGGAGATTGATGTTTTCAATTTCAGTAATCTTTATAATACCCATTTTTTTAAAAAAAAATGTAGAATAACCATAAAAATACACTATTGGATCATGTTATTCAATCAGAATAAAAGATTATTCAAGCAGAAGAATGTTGCAGAAATAATGCTCAGTTTTAGATGGAATAACTTGTTAATTCGAGCATCTGCACATATACAGTCATCGGGGAGTTACTGGGCTACATGTGTTTGTTTTTTAAAACATCTGTCAACTAAGTCAGAAATCTAAATGCAAAGTGTTGCATTGGTTACACTTGTGGATTTCTTACATCTAGTGACATTTCATTTTGTGTACTAGTCACTGGAGAATATGGAGGTAAAAATAGGATTAAATTTGTGTGCGTGTATTGTTCTGTTATCCGTTAATTGTATTAAAGGATCAAATACAAATAAATATATGAGATGGCATAGCACGTTGCATTATTTTTTCTCAGGTATGCGACTGTCAGTATGGAAAGAGGCATGTCACAAAAAGGTTGCTTTTTGTTGTTGTGGTGGTGGTTTGGTTTTTTTTGTCCCTGTAATGGAATAATGGGCTATGGAGGGCCTTAAGCTACTCCGAACAGTTTTGTGGCATGTTGTAGCTAATTCCTGCAGCTACATTGCAGAACTCATTTCACTCTTGTATATAATGTAGGCTACAATCCATTTTGATAAAATGTTTCACTGCATAGCACTTAAGTGCATTTTATTGACTGTCCCTATAGTGCAGTGTTACTGTGTTCACTGTTACCTGGTAAATAGAAAATATTCATGGGGAGCTAACTTGTAGGCTAAATAAGTGCAAGACTTTTAGCAGTTATCTGATACGCAACATTAAGATATTTCTAAGATACTGCTTTAGGCAACTTTACCATATGTTGACCTATATTTGTGATATTTGACGTTTTTTGATAAATACTGTCAAGGATAATCCATCACAGAACAAGTTTCAGAACAAGTTTTCAGAGTTTCAGGGCATTTGTTAAAACTCTCACAAATATAAAATACTGTATTCTGAAACATTTCTATATAATTTATAAGTTGAGTAACAGGTTTTCCAAGTAAGAAAATTACTAGGGAGTCAGTCCATTTCCAGAAGAATACAGCCGTCTTCAGTTAGCAGAATATATGCCCAGATGAGACTGTGCTACAGCTGCCTGTTGGCTGAGGACCACGTTTCTCTAGATCGCATCTTTAAATTCCTACCACTTCAGAGTTGGGGTGGTCACCATTTTAATGGAAAAACAAAACATGGAATAAGCTTAGCAGTGCTTCTGGTGTTTAAAGATCTGTAACACTTTCAAATTGAGCACAGTTTTTGAAATATTATAACCATTTAGACCCATCTACTGATCTCTTATGTGCAAAGTCCCTCAAGACTTGTGTCCTTTTCTCTCCTGTTGTTCAACAGCTCTGTGAAGTCAAAGAGAATTGCTTTGTGTGGATTGATACAGGTAATGAGGCAGTAGAGCTCGGAGGACCTCCAAACAACCCAAGAACAGTAGCTTGACTTAAAAATCTCTGGGTAAATGCTCTTGATGATGGGAAAGCATTATGAAAGAAGCAAGTGCACTGAAGTGTGTTACCTGAGTAATGCTAAAAGCAGCCGTGGCTCATTCACCTGTTTCATATAGTTAAATATGGAGATAAACTGTGCGCTCTTCTGTTTAACATTCAATGTAAACTGAATACTTAACTAAGTCTCCTGCATGCCTCTGGCATTTTTGTGTGTGCTGTGCTATCTCAGCTTCTTGCGTGCTTCTCCAGATTTAGACTAACAGGAGAGCACATAGCAGGCTTGTGGGGCTTTGCAGCTTGGGTCTGCTGTTGAGCTGCAGGATCTGCAACGACCCTGTAAGCTACCTCTCAGAAAAAGGCCTCAACCTGATTTATGTCCTAGCCCATCGCTTTGTAGATGTGGGCAAACGAGGTGTCCTTGTGGTTCAACTATAGTGGATAGCACATCCAACAGAAGACATGTGGAAGAATTCACATGCCCATGGACAGTCAGAAATTCACCCACTGGAACAATGACAGTGTGTTCCTGATATACTGCATCTAAGAGTTGTCATAGGGGAGTTGCTGGGGTTTGGGTTTTGTTTGTTCTCGTGGATGGTAGCCCTTAGTGGTGCTGCTTAAACTGAGGTAGCTGTTCACTCATTTTTAGGTTTTTTTGGGGACTATTACTTTTTCTAGGTTGAGTGAGAAATTCCTCTCGACTGAAGGGTGTTGAAGCGTGGCAATCCTAAATATAGTGGGAAGCACTGTCTTCTGAGAGGGAATGGAGGCAGCTCTGTTGTATGAAACCATGTATGCAGTCTGGAAGAGTTACATGAGGACACTGCTCTTTGCAGAGCAGAGTCTTCCTTCTACAATTAAGGCTGCTTTACACTTTGAAACCATTGTAGCCATTAAAGAATAGCATTGAAACATGGGTTGGGTTATTTCCACTAATACTTAAGTTTCCAGCTTGCTGCTTTTGCCCTCTCTGTTTTCCTGAGAGCAGTGGTGGGTTTGTGTGTGACAGGGACACGGAGAGATACAAGTGGGGAGTAGTTGCAGTAGGTTTGGAACACCTTTTTGGCAGCATTCTTGGAGTTTGGACAAGCACAAGGTATTTAAACTTATCCACTGATGGTCATGTTTATGTGCAACAGAGATTTTTTTTCATTGCATCTGATAATAGACCTCTAGGACAAAGTTTTTCTGTCCTGTGTTTCATACGCAAGGGTGATTCTACACAATAATGCAAACTGTACCTGTCATTCGAAGATTGCCTGTGAAAGGCATGGTGAATAAATTTAAGAGTGATAACATTTATTCATTGTGTGGTTCCTTTTCTCCTTTCTTGCCCTCTCTAAGCATTTGCTGGCTGTTCCTCACTCTCTTCCTCATCCCTCCCATTCCCAGTGAATCCCAGTGAAACCCTCATCACTCACTACCCGCACCTCTACGTTTCCTTCTCCAGTCTCTTTCTCTCCTTCCATTGGTTTCCCTCCTGCCTTGTCTTGCTGTTCGTTTTGCTTTTCTCTTTACTAATTTTTGAGCCTGTTTTTGTTTTTTTGTTGTTGTTGTTGTTGTTTTTCCACATGCATACCTGCTTTGGTTTCTTCCCTCATTTTAGAGGGTTTTTCCTGTGATCTCGCCTCTCATTTTCTCTGCTTGTTGTTTGCCTCATGCTGCTCTTTATCTGCTTAGCCTGTACACTGGACTAACTTTTTAAAAGGTTTAAAGAGAATATGGCTTCTCTCTGAATGGATCTTCATTTAATGATTGTGATGAGTTCTTTTTAAAGAGGTATTTTCATTATTATTTCAGGTCTTAAAAATTAGCTTGATTGGCCACCGGAAGCGCGTTCTGGCATCTTTGGGAGACAGGCTTCACGAAGATCCTCCTCAGAAACCACCTCGGTCAATAACCCTCAGGGTGAGTCCCCATGAAAATTTGTTTGCATTTCTCAAAAAGTCAGCAAGCATTTCATAATATTCACGTGAAAACAAGGGCCACTTGGGGTGGCATTCAACTTACCTCACTTCAGAAGTTTACAGAGTAGATGTCTTAGGCTGACCTGCTCAGTCGCTCCTCTCCATAGAGGCAGCGGAGATAAATTGACGTTTTTACAGGGTGATTCATCTGACCTGTTTCAGTCGTCTACCTTAGGATGAGATAAGTAGTGTCTTAGAAGTACGAGCTTATCTTCTTTGCTCAAGAAGCTGGCTCAGGAGCGAGTGCGTACAAACTGCACGTCTGCGTTTGCCCACAGGAATCCCAGCCCGGCCGATCGATACTGCGGAAGGAGAGTCACCATTTTCTTTTCATGTTTTCAAGATGCTTTCACTTACTTTTCAGAGATATTCTTTATGCTTTCTTTAAGGAGACTCTATTGAAATTGTTGAGATACAAATGCCAGTAGAATATTTCTGTGTATCAAAAGTTACCTCATGTTTTTAATTTTCATTTGTATTCCTGCTTTTAGAAACCTTGTTGCAATGTCCCTGGTGTTTTTTCACACTTGACAAGATTTAATCTCCTGTCCTCACACCACCAATCCAATGCCTTTGCTTCCTTGCTGTCTGTTACCCTTATCGAGTTGTGGTCTGACGACCTACTGTGTTCTCTCCAAGGGAGTTCATATCAACGCTTCTTATTTTGATATTTTAGGTCACACCTTTTGCATTTGATTGGATCTGATTATTTCATGGGGCTGTATTTCTGACTCGAATCTCATTTGGGACTAAATTTCCAAATGTCAGAGGGTGTCCGTGCTCCCAAGTTGAATTTCCTGGTGTAAAGAGAAATAGAGAAAGACAGAATTAGGACTTATTTTAACATACGCTTACAGTTTCTGTGACCAGGCTGTTTTCACCCTGCTTATTCTCAGATGCGACATTGAGACATTTTAGATTACACCCCCCCGCCCCAATTCAACCTATTCTTAATGCCATGTTGATAAAGGTCTCACAAGCCTGTAACATTGCACAAATGCATGGATATTTTTCTTGTATTCTATTTTTTATGTATTATGTGGATGATTCGTGATGCATGTCAGGTGTTAAAACACTCCCAGGAAAGAGAAAGCTTTTGAAAGTTGCACACTCTTGCTCAATACATTCAGTGCTCTGGACTGGGGAATTAGTTCCTCTTCACCAGGTGGGAAAGTTTCCACAGCCCACGTTATTGGTTAGGACTCTCTATTCTCAGTTAATAGCAAAGAGAAAACTGGATGTCCTCCATCTGTAGTCAAAATGATAAAAAGTAGTCTGTTGCTCCACAGCTAGAGCTGCTGATGCGGGCAAGTGCTAAATGTCATTCATCACTTCATGGTATTGGATTCTTCACAGAGAATCCTAAAGAGGAGGACATGAGTTTTCTATTAAGGTTTTCTTTCCCATCAAATCCTACTCTGCCATTTCACACAAAATGAGGACATAGTATTTAGTCTGTAGTTTGCTATAATCTTTAGCTCGAAAATTTATTTAAATAAAGTATCTGTGACTCCTAGAAGATTAATTTATATCTTTTAGAAAAGATGGCTTAAAGAGTCTGCCTTTAAGGTCTCAAGGTCAACCTAAGCATGGCTAGCATCTTTTTCATCTCTCATCTCTCTTTTTATTAGCTTTAAAAGCATTTCAAAAATGGTTAAATATTGAGGAAAAGCAACAAACATAAAAATATCCACAAAATATATTATTGCCACAATAACTGTGTACTAAGGCAAAGCTATTTTGATTTCAAAGTCATATACTTGAAAGCTAGAAAATGCTGGATCTCAAGTTACCTGTGCAGTCTGGTTTTCCTGTCTTGAGTGCATTATAGTCCTTAATTTCAGGACCAGTTTCCATGTTATTCATAGAACCCCATCCTCTCCCCACTGGAAGGCAGAATTTAAACTGAAGGAATAACTATTTAGACTGAAAATTTGATGAAGAGGTGTTACAACAGTAATGATAGTTTTAAGACAAGAATTAATTCACTAGAGAGGATTCCTGGATTTAGGAACTAGTTTGACAAACGTTCTTGGGGCATGAGGCGTGCCTCGGCAGCCTGGGGAAGGATCTCTTAAGCTGTCTTCCAGCCCTGCCCTGTGTGGTTGCAGCATTGTGTGACCAGCAAGACTGAGAGGTGGGGATGAAGCAGAGTTCGATAGTGAAATATACATGAACAGGCACCCCTGCAGGGCAGGTATCCATACGTTCACAGCAGGGTGCTAACGCACTAAGAACTGTGTGACTAACAGCAACACGGTACTGAGCACACGATAGCACCTGCACGGGCACCCATGCCTGGTCTGCAGGTTTGTTAAGGAGGTGGGAATGTGGGTATGGAGCGAGAGAGAGGAATGAAGGAAGAATGGGAGAGAGACTCTGGTTTAAAGGAATAGCATTAGCTATGAAAATACAGAATTACACCTGCTTTTGCCACAAAGCCTTTAGGTAATGCTTGGTAAGTTATTTAGGTAATTGCCTCATAAACAGTCACTGATTGTATGTTACCGACATTCTACAGACTGGAGTCTGGAGTCTGATTTATATAAGTGCTGAGCACACACTGCTGCAAATTAGATCAGTAAAAGTGGAGTTTTGAATACAAGCACTTGGAAAATCAGGCAATGCATAGTTTAATTGGGCATCCAAACTGACTGGTATTTTTTAACCTTGGTCTGCGTGTCTCAGGTTCTACTCACCAAAGTGGTGATTAGAAAATGCCAGAAGTCTAAGGGTGTGGTGAAAATAAATTGATTGACGTTTGTAAAGCACTTAGGAACATCATGAAAACGACAATATTAGTCATCCTATATTCAGACCGGTATTTGAAAAGATGTTAGGGGAGGGGTTTGGGGCCACAAAAAGAGGTGAGAATAAAATACTGACTACAGATAACTAATGATAACGCAGCGCTGAATATATGACAACATGCCGCACAGTTGAGGATCCATCTGTGCTGTGAAGGACGACTTTGAGAAAATAGCATAAAATCATGCAATTAAACCCTGTTCCATAATGCAGAAGCACTGTAATTCTTTTATTTCTTGACTTTGTAATTTTTCTCTGTATTGCCTTGCCAGCAATCTTCCGATAGAGATTCCTGAGTGAATTTCCTCTTTATATGCAGTTTGATAAAATATGAAAAACTCAATGACAGCTGGAATCTGTATGTCCGTTGCATGGTCATCTGTCACCTTGATGCGCTGATGGCCCTATCAGTCTACTGAACAGGGGGTGAATCATGATTTGGAGCGGAGAGGGGTTACCTACCTGCCTGGAGCAGCAAGCAGCAGTCGTTAGAAAGTGCCCCTGTACTCAGGTTATTTTCAGGGCAGAGTCCTCTGCACCATCTAGTCAGGGTTGGGCCCATGAGGATAGATTTTAGACATGATGCCTCACCAAACCTTCTGAGCATGTACAGACTTTAGCTTTTCAGGAGCTTTTTAACTGGGCCAAATGTAGGTGGATTTTTGTGAAGGAGGGAAAAAGACTATTCCTAAGAGGAAAACGCTCCCGTCTTTGCCCTGGGAAATGTCAAGTGCTCATCTCAGATCGTAGGAAAGCTAGAGAATTAAAAATCAAACAAAAAAAATCCAGTTAATTAAAAGTTGCTAAACAACCGTATATCCTTGATTTTAGCCAACCACCATGAAAAATACTAATCCATCACTGTGATTGCAAGGAATAATGTCACATAGACTCTTACACTTCAAATATTAACGTCAGATGTTACTGTCACTTGAATGCGTACAAAGAATTGCAACTTTCCATTTGGAAGAGATTACAGTGCTCTGATTTCTTACACAGTATCTTGTTCTTAACAGCATGGAGTAAAGTACCTTGATGCTTTTCAGAATTACGTTTGCTTCAATGTAATCATGCATTACATGCCCACTTTAATTCTTTCTTTAGATAAAAAGAACCCTTTTTACCCTCCATGCACACTGGAGCAGACCTCTCCTTCCTCTAATATCTTCAGGTCCCTTCTTGTAGTTCAGTATTGAAAAGGCTGAGGGGAGACCTTATTAATGCTTGTAAGTATCTAAAGGGTGGGTTGAAGGTTGATGGAGCCAGACTCTTTTCAGTGGTTCCTAGTGACAGGACAAGGGGCAACGAATACAAGCTGGAACTTAGGAACTTCCACTCAAATATGAGGAAAAACTTCTTTACAGTGAGGGTGACAGAGCCCTGGAACAGGCTGCCCAGAGAGGTCGTGGAGTCCCCTTCTCTGGAGATTTTCAAGACCTGCCTGGATGCAGTCCTGAGTGATGTGCTCTAGGCAATCCTGCTTTAGCGGGGGAGTTGGACTAGATGATCTCTAGAGGTCCCTTCCAGCTCTGATGATTCTGTGATTTTCATGAAATACAGTATTACAACAATAGGTAAGTTAGACAAGGTCTGCACTGTGCTCCTGGGTATGTTCTGCCTCCAAAGAGCTTACTATCACAGAAATCCCTTGTGTCGGATAAATTGAGCCCAGTAACCTACATCATGAGAGAGGAACAAGTTTCCCAAGTTGCTATGGCGGTGTTTTACAGTCCATCCTGTGGTGGCATGTGTGCAAACTGGCTGGCCACTGCACTCCAGCTCTGCTCCCGCTGATTGCAATCTCCAAGAGAGTGCTGAGTGGTGGAGCTGGGCACCAACGTTTGCAATTGGTGCTTGAACAAGTGATGAGATGTGCATGAGAATAGATAGGTATTTCCAAACATATACAGGGTGGCTGTCTGTGAGCGATGTGGTGGCTGATCCAGGTAAAATGTATGATCAAGAGGACATGTTAATTAGATAGAGTTCATATATCAATTCGCTGTGGTATTTGCGCACTGGCTGATACAAGGTCACAGTTCAGCACAGATTACAAGAAAAGGCTGGTAAAATATTTGTACTGTGATCCTTTCATGCATTCTAGGAATTGTTATTTAGCTTGTTTCTGACATCCAATACTTCCAGTTAAACAGATGTTCTGCGAGACCTATACAAATTGCAAACAAAGTGTCTATATTTTGTAAATGTTCGTGCATTTCTTTTTTCCAGCAAGAGATGTTGCTAGAGTTCACATCACTTTCAAATCACTTTCACTGCTCACAGTGGCTGCTCAGAAGTGGTGAGAATGTATTTCACCTTACAAATAGCTAAAAATCATGGCTTTATTTGGGCCTTGGCAAGAAGTAACTCACTGTTTTATCTCCCTAGCAGTCCTAGAAGGGAGTATATATTACACAAGGAGGTTTTGGAGAGGGAATTTGCCACTAGTACACGTAAATAGTGAATTGTTTTTCCTTCCACATGGGCTCTGCACCTTAGGTAGCAAATCTCAAAAGTTCATCCACAGTAACCTCTACTTCAGCAATTGTTTCTTAATTTTTAAGTATGAATAATTCAAATACTTTTAAATGTGTGATTTGAAGTCAGAAATATGCTGTTCTTATTATGCTGTATTTTTCTCCTCCCTGTCCAGGAACCCAGTGGTAACCACACTCCTCCTCAGTTGTCTCCATCACTTAGCCAAAGCACTTTCACTACTGGTGGCTCCCTGGACGTTCCCCACATTATCATGCAGGGTGATGCAAGGAGAAGACGAAATGAAAACTATTTTGATGATATTCCCCGGTCAAAGCTGGAGAGGCAGATGGCACAGGTAGGGTTAAAACGATGCCATTGAAAGGCTGCGCCTTGCTGCAATTGGTTACAGAACTAATCCTAACCTTAGCTGTGGGTCATACATGAAGGCTGAATGAACAACTCATGTTCAATGAATACTCAATTCAACTCATATTCAATGTTCAACATCTGTTGCAGTTCTCTATATTTCAAATAGTGTAAGTTGGTGTGCGGTTTCTCCGGAGGTAGAGTATTGGGGGTGTTCAGGTGCCTGGAGGCTGAGAGGAAGATGCCTCCTGCACACCAGAGCACGCAGGCTCCCCCTGGCACTGCCTCTGCCTCTTGTTTCTGTAAGAAGGTACAGATTCCTCAATTTGAGCAACCTAGATAAAAATAAGCTGACATCAGTTTACTGCCAGAAACTTGGAGGCCTTGGGAGGTGGTGATTGCTGCATTTATTAATGGAGAGGGTCAGCATTCTGCTAAGCTTTGATCTGGGGGAATATATCTTGAGTGTTTAAAAAAAGGTTGAACTGTGCAGCAACTCGTTTGAGCATCACAGCAGCACAGGTTTCGACTGGATGGTCAATCGAACTGTTCATGAAAGAAGTCTCTACCTCTAAATTTCCTCACCCAACCACAATATGGTAATTTTAAATCAAGCGTGCATTGACCAGAGCGATGCCTCATACCATGCTAAAGGGCAGCAAAGTTAAGCTTTGACATCCCCTTGGCAAAAATGCCTCGGGATGAACTCAGCTTTTTTTTGGTGTTCTTTTTGGTGGTATATATGATGAAAGACAGCCAGGTCTTAAGCGCGTGGTGCTTTGCAGCACGTGTTGGCAATGGGGCTTTGATTTGCCATCAGAAGCAGATGGGCAGCCACTGCGGTTCCTGGAGCGACTCTCCCCACGAAGGAGCAGGTTGCTGCACACTGCCCTGTGTGAGGCTTTCCAGTGGTTCTCTGCCTGCCACTGCCCAAAATAGAGCCTCTATCCAAAATTCAGCCTCAAAATGGAAACAGCTATGCAAACAACTGTGTTATGGTTAACATAATGAACAAAAGGCTGCAGTCTCTCAGCTAATTGCATGAACAAGGAGGAGTAATTAAATAAACAAGCAAAACAAGGTGCTGCTGTTACCTGGGAACACAGAAACAAATTGAATTCCATTTTTTCAGAGGACATTTCTAGGGAAGTGAAATTGCTTTTGGTTGGGTGGGGCTGTTTCCTTGGTTTTTTTTAAGCTCCTAATTTTCTGCTGGATAATCTTATTGCACAGAATTAAGGGGAGAGTTGCCTAGTGAATGAGCTTGTTTTCAAACCACAGGCTGCTGGGCTTTTGTGGAAAGAACAGGGTTGAGCTAAAGTCCAGTACAAAAAAGTCCAGTTATTAACGTGAAAATGTTTCTTTGATGGTCATGAAATTTAGGTGCCTGAGCATGAAATGCTCACTTTCTCATGGCTGAGTAGACTGGTTCACCTACTTAGTTTATCACTTGGTTTGCAAATCCCTATTCCCACTTCTTTTGGTCATTAACATTGAAAAAAAAAAAAGTCAAAAAAAGTGCTAGCAATTCTTCCTCTCTCCATTTCACTCTTTTCTTTTCCTGTCTGAAGTCCTGATATTCCCAAGAGGTATGACACACTCTCATAGATGGCACCTGCAGATTTTCTTTAGGCTGTTAAAAATTGTTTTTCCAGAAGGACCATGATACATTGTGTATCCAAAGAGAGAACTGAGCAGTTTGTACTTACATCACTCTAAACCACTTTAAAACCTATTAAGTGCTGAGATTTTTTTTTTTTTGTGGGAGTAGGCACCCACTGAATGAATGACTTCAATGCCTTCTGTTTAACTTTCACCATGAAATATAGAAGTTGTCCTTTGGGATTTCAAAGGGGAAAATGGATTGAGATGAAATCCGTAAAACAGTGTTTTGTGTTAGTCCCTGAACTCCAATCTGTTTGGAGTCTTTCTCACTGTGCCCCCAAATTCTGCACTCCTGATGTATGTAAAATTCCCTTTGACTTTAATGGGAAAGTCAATGACTCCCTCTGGTGATTATTCTCACTAAATTGGACTCGCCCCATTAAGAGGCTAATCAGGGATTTCTTCCACCATTCTAGCCCAAAAATAGATTTTTAAATTTATTTTGTGCAATATGCGCTTTGCTAAAATGAACTATATTTCCTTCAATCTTTTCTCCCAAAGCCCCTTTAAAATTAAAGGTAAAATAATTGTTTCTGAAAATAAAGGAGATCCAACTGATTCTTAACATGAGCCTTCTGCTTCATGTTGATTTTTTTTAGATTTTTTTTATCCAGCAACTTCCTCCTTGCAGTTTGCAGGTTCCTTTGGCTTTTGTCAGATCAACAACAACTTCTGAGCCGATACCAGTCCTGCTTGCCAGCTGGAATACTTCTCACAAACAGAATAATCTAGAGCGATTATTGGAATTGCTTTAAGGAGATTCTTCGTAACCCTTTCTTTGCTAGGCTGCTTGCATGCTGCTGTATGAATCTGCATGTTTACTGGATACTATAGTAGACAGATGTGCATAATCACCTCTGATGGTGTGATTCTTTGAAAGGGTTTTGACGATGTGTTCTTGAGGATGACATTAATGGGTATTTTTATGGCCTTGGTATTGAGAGCTTATTCATGGTATTGCTTTCATAATCTTGAATTTGTTTCAGAAATGCTAGGATAGGACTATTTTTAGCCTCAATTTAAAATATAAAATCTGAAGATATTTTGAGAAAATGGTAAGGTCTGATGTTCCCATCTTTACTGTGGCCCGTGTTTTCACTAAACTTTTACATGGGAGTCATCAAGCATGTTGATCTTTATATCAGATATCAAGCGGTGTTTGTTAAAACAAAGAGCACATAAGTTTAAATCTGTTTTCTTTTGATCTGCTAAATGGGTTTAAACAATTCTCTAAACCATAATCAAATCTGCTTGCAAGTAATACAACACTTTGTTTCCTGGAGGAAGCACTGATTTAAATTTACTTAATGTGGGTGGTTTTGTCTCAAGGCCAGCATGTACCTTCATTCACGGTTCCCTAGCAGACTGTTTGTGACCTACAAGGGGAAAATCCTAATATAAACAATGAGTCTAACTAATTTAGGTTCCCCACTGGAATAGATGTGGTCATCCAACTCTCCAGTTGGTTGTCCAACTTTGAAAATCTTTGACATCTGGTTGGATAATTCACAACTGCCAAAAAGGTAATATAGAAGACTGAGAGATGGTTTGTTTTCCAAAAAATAGGGAGGGTGGGGAGAACCAGGAAGGATTGAGTAGTCTGAGTCATCTTTAACTGTGCATGTTGAATCCTGAGCCTGCAAATTGTAGATTAATATGATCAAATTAACGTAGTTTAAAATAGCTGAAATTGCTTTCAAGATTGCCTAAACCTTTAAAACAGAATCAAAATAATAGAGGCAAAGCCTAAGGACTTTGGAACCAAAATCAATAGGAGTAGTCCTGTTAAAGAGGTTGGGCTCTTCATTCAACCCTGAAATTATGGAGTGCAGGGGAAGGCAAGAAATACATATTTCTAGGGAAGAGCTTTGGAGGTTAAAAGGAAGCATAGCTAAGTTCATTAAAATACACCAATTAAAATGTCAGGTCTTTAGGATTCATAATTCTCCAGGCTGCAGAGAAACTTTAGGTTCTAGCCGCAAGCATATCCCAGACTTGCCAGCCCCGAGGCTATTGCTATATATTGCTCCAGCCTGTGACATACAGTACTTTTAGCCATAGTGGTCCCTAAAGCCTCTTTCTGTGGTGCTCAGAGCGCTGCACCCTGTCCCGAGTTGGGACCAGGGGCCGAAAGCATCTTCCCTGTGGCTGGAGGACCTCTGCCCATGCTGCTCCTTGCAGAAGCAAAGATGGGTTGTGCATGAGGGTGAGGCATTGCCCCAGTGATGAGGGATGCTCTCCCCATAGGGCTGAGCCTGTGAAGCACTCAGAGATGGAAGAGATCTGACATTGTGGGAGGAGGTGGGCAGGCAGGTGTCTCTTTAGGGCTTTTGGGAAAGCTCCAGGCTGTGTCTGCCTCTGGAATAAAAAACAGATAATGAGTCAGATTAAGCTATCTGGTAGGATAAACCTAGTCATGGCCTATATGGGGAGCATCCCAGAGGGCTGTGATGGCAGGAAGAGAATCCCTTCAGGTCTTACATAGTTGGGAAAATTATTCACAAAGGCTGGCAGGAGGAGTTCTTTCCTAGAGATGCTGAACCCAGACTGAATTTTGAAAGCCTTTCTGGGTTCTTTGGTCCCATGGTCTGAGGGCTCTGTATTTTGGCTTTTTTTTTTTGCTTTTTTTCCCCTAAAACACAAGGTAACTTAAATGTAAGGTTATTGTAATGACTGCTTAGTGAGCTTGATGTAAAGCTATCCTGAGTGTTGGGATTCTGCATTGTAACGTCGTTTTGTGAGATATAATTCATTGAAGGATTAACATTGGTATGCAGGAAATAGTAATTTCAATGGAGTTAGTATCTGAGATCTTTTATCTACAATAGAGGAAAAGTAATAAAAACAAGAGACAGAATTAGCAAAGCCAAGTTTATAGGAAAATTGTGAAAAGCTATATGTCTGCTTTCTGAAATAAACCTTCAGCTCGATAATATCTTCCAAATACTTCACAGATAAAAATGCATTCAGATTTCCTGTGAACTATGGGGCTATGAGGTTTAAAATTATGTTTTCCATTTTACAGCTGAGAAAATTTGAGGTACAGGGATGTTGCAAGATGGCTAAAATGACCCTGAAAGTTTGAAGGAGACAAAGATAGAACTCTTGTTTCAGAGGACCAGCTTTTAGTTTTTTAACTTTTAACCACAGTATGATGTCTTTTTTATTTGCCTGTATCCTGTTTGTTTTCCTGTCTCCTTCTCTGCTTTGGAAGGATTTAAAGATTTACAGTGAATGAAGGAAAATATGCCCAGGAGAATACTGGTGTGTAAAATGAGATTATCTAAGAAGCAATGAAGAATCAGTTTATGAATGGTTGAAATTACTGGTGAAATACCAGAATTCTTTGCCAGTGGATTTAAGAAGCAATAAGTATGAAAATAGGGTTGTCTAGATTATTTCCTTCTGTTGTTATTTCTAAGTTTTCTTCCATTTTTCATAAGGTTAAAATAGTGTATGATGTGCGGATGAACAGACAGCCATTTTAAAGACAAGTGTGCAAAATTCAAACAAAATCCTCTAAGGTTTATATTTTCAGGTATGTTTTAATATGAAAAGATGACTGCACTATGAAGACCTTCAATTTAACATCAAAAGAAAAATGCTTAACTGGATCTATTATTGTTGCATTAGTTGCATAGTATTATTGTTGCATAGTATAGATGTTACTGATGATTGTCTTTTTAATATTAATGCCATAGAGGGTTGTATCTTGAACTGTAAATTTCAACAAACTTTCATCTGTAAATCCCTGCAGTATTGTGTATTTAATGGATGGGTAAACTGATAAAGACATTATGAAAAATCTAAGTAATTTCTGTCTGAATAAAAAGACACAGGTTTTTTCCAAGAGTGTTACAGAAGCTAGCATTTTAGAAATAAAGCCGTGGGATGTGGATCATACCTACATGCTGCTTCAGCATATGGAATTAAGGAAGCCGCTTCTACATTTGGTATTAATGATCCAAACTAGTGCCATAAATACTACACCAAGATGGGGACAGATGTTCTTTCAAGATGGAGACAGATGTTCTTTATTAATTTACTGTTTTTCACACTCAGTCTTGTGATCTAGAAGCTCTATATTGGAAAGATTGTATAGAAAAGGGAGGAGGATTGTATGAAAAATGGAGAAGACAGGTAGTTTCTAGTGTCAAATAAACTATTCTTATTGAAAAACTTGAACATTTCAGAGTCAAAGCTGAATTTTAATATCTAGCATTTAAATTTTTGAGCTGCTGGAGAAAAGTTGTACTGTTGTACTTAGAGGTTGGAGTGCTCTTCTGAAAAACCCCACTGTTTGTTTTTTTTTTGGTTTGTTATTGTCTAAAATGTAGATACCTGTACCTAATGTTCAGGGACCAAAGTCTCTTAATCTTTAATGGTGGTATTTATCCAGAAGTTTTTATTCTCTATGTGAGGCTAAAAGACATAGAGCACCAGAAGAGGTGTTGTCAATCAGAAGCCTGGCTGCACATCCCAGAGCTGTGGCTGTAAAGCTGTACCTCCAGGAGCTGGGCAGGGCAACAGTGGCCATAGCAAACCACTGGGAAGACCCTCGGTCAGTCCACCCCAGCAGGAACCCAACTCCTGGGTTATGGGATTGACATCAAATGAAAGCTGACTGCCTATCAGAGAAGATCTCGATTGCATGAAGGAGGTGAGAGAAAAGCATAGCTGTGTTATTAGTCTTTCCTCATCAGAGGAAAATATGCAAATTGTGGCTCTGCATGGAGGAAGTGGTGGAGGTGCACAGGACCTAGAGTATCAATGATTTTAAACTGAAAGCAGGTAGATTTAGATTAGATATTAGGAAGAAATTCTTTACTGTGAGAGTGCTGAGACACTGGACCAGGTTGCCCAAAGAAGTTGTGGAAGCCCCATCCCTGGAAGTATTCAGAGCCAGCTTGAATGGGGCTTTAAGCAACCTGCTCTAGTGGGAGGTGTCCCTGCCCATGGCAGGGGGGTTGGAACTAGATAATCTTTAAGATCACTTCCAACTCTAACCATTCTATAATTCTATGACCCTGACATCAGAGGTTGGCTTTCATTCTCGTCCTGCCACTGGCTGGAAGGGACAGTCTTTGTGGGCTCCCTCTGGTCCTGGGCCAACCATCTTCCTTCCCGGAATGTGCTGGCTGTGGCTTGTACCTTCTTGTAAAACCTTGTTGGGAACTGCTGACAGAGTGCACTGACCTGGAGCATGGTGTCACTGCTCATATCCGTCACTACTGCCTGTAAGAAAGCCATTCCAAAATAGCCAGTGATTTTCTGGAAATCTTCATGCAAAGTATTTTTGGGAGAAGTAAAGGAAATATACCCATACAAAACATATATTCTTGTTCTAATAGGAAGTGTTATTTCTAATTTCTGCTTCTCTAAAAGACATACTAATTTCACATTTCACTCTCCATCTCTGAAGATCTTGTTTTTGAAGGAGAATCTGTGATTATTCCTGCCAGTAAGACAAGCTCTCCCCAGAGCTCTGGGAACATTCGGGGAAGCAGCATCTCTTGAGGCAGCACAACTGCTCTCCCACGGTCCTAAAACATTTGGTGTGATGATTACAAAAGGGGCCAGACAGCCCCATTCATCCGATTTTCATTTGTTTCCTTCAGCTGTTGCACCTTTAAAGATAAGTTTCCCATGCCAAGAGTGATTTTTCTGGGATTTGATCCAGAATTCTCCTAATTTCTGGAGCTAGGCTGAATTATAGTTAGTGAGTTAGATAACAGGCATCAGAAGGAGTAGGGTTTGCAGCTGTTCCTCTCCTTCCCTCTGCCCCTCGCTGGGGCTGCAGCGCCAGGAGATGGGAGCAATTTGCCAAGGCTCGGCCCTGTGATGAGACACAGAGCGAGAAATGGTGGGGGACTAAGCCCAGAGGCTTATGTTCAGCAGCTCCTCTTCTCCTCGTGCTCTGGCTCTGTGACATGGAAGTGTGAGAGAGGGAGAACCTTGCTGGGGAGAGGTGGAGCAAGCAGCAGCAGATCAGCAGTCACCAACAAACTTCTTGGACCAGCCCAGGGGTGAACAGACTGTTGAGGACCCATGTTTACCTAACCAGGGCCATGCCCTGGTGTTTTCTAGATTTCTGTTTGTTGTTACTCTCTCCTGGATTCCCTCAGTGTGCCTCCATCCTCCTTGGAAGTGCAGTGGCAAAAGCTGGATGCTGCCCCATATAAGACCTCACTGCTGGCTGCTTATGGCACAAAAGTTCCTTCCCATACATTACAATATGTTGATTTTATTAAATGCCTCCTTTTCTTTTTTAGGAGAGGAGAGTTGAGGAAAGGGCCACCAAGACGGTTGGGGACTAGAGCACTTGCCTTCTGAGGAGAGGCTAGGTGACGGGCTGGCTGGAAAAAAGGTGACTTTAGGTTCAAAAACTGAAAGAGGAGAGGTGCTGACTGGACGGAAAGAGAAACTTCCTGCTTAGGAGGACAGGAAGACAGGGGACAGGTTGCTCAGAGAGGCTGTGCGGTCTCTGTCCTTGGAGGTTTTCAAGACCTGACTGGATGAAGCAACCTGGTCTCGTCTCACAGCTGCTCCTGCTTTGAGCAGGGCTTCAAATGGAAACTTCCTGAGCTCCCTTCCAGCCTGAATTATCCTGTGATTTATTTGCTTGTTCTTTTGCAAGACCACTGTATTTGATTTGAAGTATACTAAAACTTCCAGATCTTTTTGTGTCCTCTCCCCACCATCCTGTTAAATTAATCACCTAATGTAGTTGCTATTTTATTTACGTATTTTGTCTTGCATTCCCAAGGAATATTCTTGTCTTACTGAATTTCATCTGACTGTAGTTCATCAAATCCATTTTAAGTTCTTACCCTATTCTGGAAAGTCCTTGACTCCTGCATCCTCCCCAAAAATCCTGAGCTCTCCTCCAAGCCACTGCATGGAGCAGGTCATTGCAGATTGCTGTAGCGTGTTCTGGTTCGGTTGTGCTTAAATACCAATAATGCATTTCAACTTCTTGTGCAACCACTGCATTTTGACTTAAGCTGGTTTGTGTCTGGGGCACATCATGTGTCGCTGCATCAGGAGTCTCATAGTCAGTGTCCAAGTCCTGCTGTGCTTCTCCTTGCTGCTGCTGATTTACTCAGCCAGTTTTACAACAAAGGAAGGAAATTTGATCTGAGATGATTCATATTGAATAACCTCATTATAAACATCTTGAATTTTTCTTGGCTCAGAGAAGCTGTCTTGGATAACACATGGCAGGCAATATTATGCTTTTTCTTTGTTATCCTCAATAATATATACATAGATATAGATATACATACATACATACATTCACAGATTCCTAGGTCTTTACCTTCAGGTGGCCAGGAGCAATGTCAAAAGGTCTCATAAGCCTTGAGGACCAGGGGATGGTGACTGGATTTGTAAACAACATTTCTAATAACTTGCTGATCCCTGCAGTTAGGCTGGCTATAACTTTCCAATTCTTCCTTTTCACCCATCTTAAATATTCTTTTAGCTCTATTTTGGTACTTTCAGTATTTTCTATGATTTTCTGAGGATAATTGCTCCTAGTTTAGGTAAATCTTTAGCATTTACTAAAGTGTCATCCAGTGAAGTTTATTTAGCTGTGCTGAATATATCAGTCCTGTCTTCCACCCAGGTCCTGTTCCTTCTGTGTATGCTGTCTAGGTATTCTTTTCTGTTGCTTTCCTCATTTCCTCTCCTTAGGAAATACATCATTTCCATGATCAATCTTACTGGTTTGTGATCATTTTCAGTACAGTTGCTTTCTGTCTTTGGATTATCAACCAGGACTTTCACGTCTATAGGGATGAAGCCTAGGGTAAGTTCTCCTTAGATAATTTTGTTCACCTTATGAGACACAAAGTTGTCTCCGCCACAGCCCATGATCTTGAAGACCTGTATATATAGTTTTCTACAGCATTTCCAGTAAATATGAGTAATTAGAAAGACTTGAAGCAGATGGAAGTGTACAAACACTTTGTAACATGATTGGCTACTGAATTCAGAACAGGTGTCTGAAGTAATTATGCCGTGTTGTCTTCTGTCACAGAGGAAGGTAGCAAGAAGAATAAGAAATATTATTTTGTACTTGAATGTGTTTTCTTGAAATCAAGCAGGTTAAGTTAAAAAATAAAAAGATGTGATGTGAAAATGTCCTTAATTCTTTTAAAACACAGACATAAAGTAATTAGGAGACCATGTCAGAACTGCAATTGCTGTGAAGGGAAGGAAGATGGATGAGTAGAGATCTTCAAGACCCACCTGGATGCAGTCCTGAGTCATGTGCTCTAGGCATTCCTGCTTTAGCAGGGGAGTTGGACTAGATGATATCTAGAGGTCCCTTCCAACTCGTGACAATTCTGTGATTCCGTGATTCCGAGTGGAGAGCAGGTAATGTGGAGCCTCAACTCCCTTCCTCCTTCTTACACCCTGAACCAGCGACCTGTATCATGGGCAGCAGATAGCAGGAACTGTGCAGAGCAAGCCATTCCCTTTCCCTCTTCCTTTGCCCCTCCTGCCCGTCAGAGTTGTGTCCCATGGTGACTAGATGGGAAAATCTTTTATGCATGGGACTTCTATAGCAATGACAAAAATGGTATCATGATAGCAGAGTCTTGTTGCGATGTTACTCGTAAGCATTTATCTTTTTTGGAAGAATAAGATAAGCACATGTTTGATACTAATCAGGTAATAGCTGATGCTATTTTTTTTGCTCTTCTTTAGCATATTACTTAGGAAAATGTTCTTCATTAAACTCTCTTTTTCACAGAACCTCTGTGTCAGTGGTATTAAGTGCCCAAGTGTATTTGTGTTTATTATCGTGGAAGTGCATGCACAGATTGAATTCTTTTCCATCTATTTGAGGGCATATACTTTGGGAGCTAAAAATTAAAAGTGTTTGAAGCCTAATCCCAGTTCACCCTCCTACTGCCTATTTTCTGGCCTCAGATACTCACTTAACCTTTTTCCTCTCCTTGGTTCCTTCCTCTTCAGCACAGGGGTATGCAACTTTAAGTACTTCTCCTGGGGGTTTCGTAATTCATTTAAAAAATTTCAGCACTTTGAAGACATAAAATATGTATATAGTAAATGCTAAATATTTTTACAGTGGTGCAAGGAAAAGGTTGGTTTCTGAATGTGAGTTCATTACCTCCCATAAAATTAATGTTCCTTCTGTATTGCGTTTCAGTACCTTAGTCATTCAAACATTAATGAGTGCAGAACTGAGTAATGAGTTTTGCACTGCTGCCCTTCTGACTGGGCATTTATACAGTCATGGTTAATTTTCAGTTTCTGCTGGTCCACTTGATTTATTATTGACTTAATAAATCAAGTCACCTGTATTTAAAAATTATTTAGCTTAATCCTAGATCTTCCAAACGTGTAATTCTGGAAGTAGGTTTGTGTGACAGGGGCAGTTCACTTGAGCAGTCCTTGGAGCAGAGACCTGCACCCAGAACTTGCTTCTCACGGGTGAGTGTTAAAAATGTCCCTTTTACGCAGTCTTTCTCTTAAAAATAATAAAGGCTTCCCTTCATTCATAAAAGGAGTTGAAGACAGCCTATCTTCTGCAGCTTTAACCTGTGAAATAGGAAAGTGAAATACACAGGTGTAAATTCCCTCCGTAGGAGAAGGGCATCACCTTGAGAGCTCCTGACTCCTGGGAGGAGTGTGCTTACCCCTCGAGTCATTGTGTGGGAGAGGATGAGGGAGGGGCAGGGTAGGTACCATCAGGATGTATAAAGAAAGGATTGATTCCCTGCCCTTTTTTAAAATGGAGCTACGTAAAGCTTGCAGACACGGTTACTGCAGGGTGTCATTACCTGTTCCTGAGTTGGCATCAAAGCAGCCTATGGGTGTATCTGGTGTATTTATATGTTTAGGCACTGCAGCACGGTAGGGCCGCTATCACAGCATTGCTGTCAGTGCAGCTTCAAGTCAGGAGAGCCCCACATCCTCTGCTATGCGGGGACAGGCACCGGCTCCCAGCTGATCCAACCAAGGCACCGAACTGCTCCCTAAAGGCAACTCCTTGGGAGGGGCAGGATTTAAGGATGTGCCTTTGTCTCCAGAACAGCAGGATGGTGAGAACAGGCTGTATGATATCACAGTATCATGGCAACCTCATGCCAGCACCACTAGCGCTGGGGAGAAGTAAAACATCTGCCACCATACGGTACCATGCTGCCTTACCTTACTCCTTCCAGGACCTCAGCAAGTATGTCCAAATAGCACTGCAGTATGTTTCCTTAATTACCAGATGCTTGAGGACACTGCACCTGGCATGGAAATGGCTTCTTTTTTACTTATCTCTTGAAAAGCAGAGGCACAACCTCCTGCCATGGTTTCCCATTCAGGAATCCCTCCAGCCCAGGTAAACAAACGCAGTGATGATGGGCATGGCCTGAGCATCCAGAAGTAAGTTTGCTTGACACACAGGGAAAAAAAAGATAGTAAGTGCCAACTGCCAACTAATGAAATGTCCTAATTCTGCTGTCCAACAGAAGTAACTGGAGCAGTGTTTGCTACTGGCCTTGCATCCATCACATGGAGGAAGACTCTTTTCTAGCAAGTTTCAGAGGGTGAGGTAGAAGACAGTGAACCGAAGTCAAAGTTTTTACTAGCTAATGTTATCAAAATGTAGAGCCCTGCACATCACGAAGAAAAAGGGAATAACTTTGAAAACAAGATAAGGGAGAAGAAACTAACGGGATAGAGGAACGTTTAAGAACTACCGAAGCTGGGGAAAGGGATGTGTGTGCATGCGTTTCAGATCATGAAGGAAATAAGGGACAATTAACAACAGTAGGCAGCCACCAGACTGTCTGGCAGCTCTCGGTAGTCAGTCCAGAGGATGCCAGCTTACCCTGACAGTAACCAGAAGTGATAACCTAGTTTGTCACCAGCCAGGTTTCAGGCTACAAAAGGTAAGAATGAGAGCCATAATTCTAAGAGTTGCACTTCTTTGAGTTTGTTGAGCATTGGTGCTAAATTCCTGCTGCTGATGATGAGAGCCAGCAATGCACACTCTTGGTGTTGTTGAATTACTGATGTATTAATTGCTATCTATTCTGGATGCTGCAGTTGCATTTTTCATGCGTGTTTATTGCCTTTTGTTGCTGCCTGCTGAAGATACTGTGGGCAGATCCTACGTCTGATGCTTTGTTTTAGTTGCCTGGCTACGGTAAAATGTTATCTTAGCTTTTGCTGAGGTGCCACAGATGCTTTCTTGATGAGTGTCCAAACAAGGAAATATGTAAAAGATGCTGGTGAATGCTGTGCTTGACTGGTTCTGTTGCTTTTGCTAGAGATGCTATAGTATGCTTACTTTGCTTTGCAACTACAGAGTATCTGTACAATAACATAGAAGGTAGACTGAAACCTTTCACTTACACGGCGGGGTCACGGTCAATACCAAAGGTAATATTATCTGTGTCTTCATATGCAAAGGAAATGTTGTTGGAAGGAGATGGTGGGCAACTGCTTCACTTAACTGCAACGCATTCTTTTCTGGTAATTGTTACAAAGAAAAATGATTTTTTCTGTTGACTGTATTGCCAGATTTTTCCCTTCCTCTCTCCTTGTGAAAGTCTCCAACAGAGAGAGATTCAAATCTGAAAACTTAATTGCGATGTTGACTTCAAACTTCTTCTCTGCCAAAAGCTGAAAGTAACCAGTATTTCTTTCTGCTCTCTGCATTATCTGTTTATGCCTGCATAACTTTATCTCATTACATCACCAGCACTTCTGACTAAATTGTTTTCTTGTACTCACAGTTTGAAACCTCTTCTAAGGTCTCTGAATAAGCTATGTTTCCTTCCAGTCAGTCCAAAAATATTTTGTCAGCAAATAGATAAAAAATTACTTTTAACAGCTGTTTTATTTCCTTCTCTTAATGTTATTGCAAGCCTTTTCTTAATTATTCTTGCCTTTTGGCAGTTGCGATGCATTAATATTTACAAGGTGAGATGTAGTTTTCTGTTTATATTAGCAGTCCTCTGTCTGTGAGATCTGGACCAACCAGAATGCAGGATATCCTTTCTCATCGATTCATCAGGTTCATAATGTAAGATACAGTGATAAATGGCTATGTTGTCACTCTATGGATGTACAGTCTGTTGCCGTGGTGTTATCTGCGGGTGTCACGTCGCTGAAATGACAAAAAGAAAGTTCGTAACATGTCCGCCCCCTTTTTGGGATTCTGTGTGCGCGCATTCGTGTATCACGCCGTGTGGTTGGCATCTGTTGGCTGTATGGTGTACATACAGGACGCGGGGGGGTTGCCAGCAGCAGTCTCACTCGCTCAGGGGGAGCTTTGACTTCTGTTCCTGATGTTTTCGTTGCTCACTTTTCCAAAGCCAGAAACCGTGTAAACGGCTTGGTTTGCACAGTTTCACCCCCGCAATGTGTTGTGCTGCCCTTTCTGTGTTAATCGATAGGCTTCGCCTCGCTGAGAGGCGCAGGGTGTTTGCAGAGGCCCTTCTGGGGTGTTGGAGGTAACGCTGGTGGTGCTCTGAATTTTCATCACTTCTGTGACAGTCGCGTGTGCTGTGCACGTGAGAGCAAACCTGGTGATCCCTATTGCAGCATAATGAGGACGACAGCCAGTCGTTCAGCATAGTATTTCATAGATTTCTCCTAATTTCTGTCATACAACTACCTGCTTGGAGCATTTCTGCCAAAGAAGGGCTGTTTTGGCCACCAGACTTTGAGAAGCTTTTAAAATGTAAGTATGCCATGGACCTGTTTCCATTATTTCAAAAACCAAAGATAAAAGGAGCTAAAAAAATTTCTCTCGCTCTAGGAATTAAATTGTAAGCAAATAATGAGGATTTGGCCAGTCCACAGAACATTTAAAATTCTTACAGGGCGAAAATTATGAATTTTTCAGCCAGAAATGTTGTATCTATCTGTGCTCCAATTTATTGTTGTCATGGTGACTAATGCATGTTACCATAACCAGGCATGAGGCTTTAACAGGTAAAAAGTTATAAGAGGTGGTCCTTGTTAAAAATGAATACAATTAGGCCACTCAAAAACAGGCCTTTTTTTTTTTTCGTGTATTGTGAAGGGTTTTTAACATGACATGTTATAAAAAGATGATTTATAGAGGTTGTATTGAGATTTCTTCTTACCCGTGACTACTTCCAGGTGGCTTTAATGTGAGTCAAATGCAGTTCTCAGAGAATGGGATGAGATAGAAAAATGTGCAACAATTGTAAAAAATTACCTAATAGTGGTAATCTGCTTCCGTAGCTCATTTGACATCAAGCATCTGACCCTTTTTAGAGCACTGAGAAGGTACATCTGCCCGTTTTCAGGGTTATGAAGCACAGCAAGAGCAAGAGGATGGTCTTCAAGGCTGCGACCTTTATGGTTAAAAGTTGTCACTGTAAAAGGATTGAGTTTTTACCACTCTGGCTCCTGACTTGGGACCTTTTTGTGATTGTAAATTCTTTATGTGCAAAATGTGGAGTAAAACAGTCTTCTCTCTCAAGGTGACTGAGGCCAGAGAGAGGAAAAGCACTGGTTAAAGGCACGGGAAGGTTAGAATGCTAAAACGCAGGCAGTACAGCAAAGAACACGTGATAAATTGCACAGCTGTCTGATGAGCTGTAAAGTTAGATAAGGAATAAATTATCTCTTGCCTTTCTACTTCATCAGAGAGATAAAATCTCCATACATATATTGTGTCATAAAAAATACATAAGCTTAAATGTTTGATTATTTCTTATAATTGCAAATTAAATATTCAAACCAGAAAATCCTTATCCTATCATATCTATTTTTAAAAACTAAATCAAACATCATAGTTGGTCCTGCACAGCAATTTACGAACATTTCTATACTGCTTAAAAGAGTTTTAGGTGCTTATGAAGGTCCTGAATCTCAATACATCATCCATGCGTTGTTCCACACCAATTCCTCAGATTCAGAACTACTAGTAATTCATATTTTTCAACTCCAGACTTGAGACATGTAATTTCAAGTCTTCTCTAGGTCAAAGATGTTCTTGCTTTGTATTTTACCTGAAGTAAATTGCCATCAAAACATCCTAAATTTCAGAATTTCAGTATGTGACTAGAGTCAGTCAGCTGAGGAGCTCCTTTTTTTTCCTGTGGGAGGATTTTAGGCCCAGATTTATGAAAGTATTGAGCTGTCTAAATCTTGTTTAAAAGCCTTTGTTCCCTTTTAAAAAAAAAAAAAAAAAGAAATTGCATGGGGAATATGTAGTAGGAATTACAATTCTAAACATCTTCATGGATGTGGGCTTTGGAGACTACCCTGTTATAACTCAGTCTAAATAGGTAATGAATACTAGTGATAGTATGATTTAAAAATCTAAGGAGTTTAGTAAGAAAAAGGAGACCAGAAACCACTTCTGCTGAGTATTAGAAAAAGCGGAACAATTACAAAAGCAAATTTTATGATTGTGTATAACACGTCTTCTTCATCCATCATAATAATCTATATCTACAACGTTTAAGTTTATGCAGCTTTTTTTAGTAGCTGTTCCCTCTACGAGACACTGAAAGATCTGAAAGGTCCTTCAGGTGCAGTGGTCTGCCAGAAACAGCAGAAATCCTGTATCTCTGTGTGCCCTTAACCACAGCTGTATTGCGTGTTTAGATAATCCTAGGGATACGTACAGCAAATCTGTTTTGTCTAGTTTAGAAGGAGGAGGTATTTGGACAATTGTATATATTTATAGAGCAATTAGTGGACACGAATGGTCTCTGCATAGTCCCTCTCTAAGGGACTCATACACTAGTTTTATTAGCCTGGTTGAAGATTATTTCTCATTCCTTTGTGATTTTTGCTTCCGAGATCCTTTATAAAATTGAACCAGCATGAGAGGTCATCACTGTTCCTCTTGTTACCACCCTCTGTTTACATACAGAAACAATGCTTTTAATATATTTCAAACAAAAGGGAGTAAAACTGTGAAATGGCATACTCATTTTACTCCTTTTGTACCCTGTTTAATTTCTCAGTACTGTCCATTTTCTGTGTGCGAGGAAAGTCATCTGCAGACGAGAGCAACAGAAGGGTTTGGAGCACTACCCAGAGTCACTTCTTCTGTAGAAATCCTGTTCCTACCTCATGGCCATCCCTGTGCTTCCTTGGTGGAAAGACACACGGTCAAAAGATGTACTTTTGTAGCTTTTCTATCCTGGATTTACTCCTGTTTCATCGTAATAACCTTTTGCTAAATGGATAGGGCGTTCCTTCAGAGAACTGCTTCTTTACACAGAAAATGCAGGAGTGCATCTTTATTTGGAAAAAAAAAAGAGGACTATTTCAAGTGGTCTGTTAGCTGTGGCCTTGAACAGTTCATAAGAGACAGCTGCGCACACAGAGAATTTGTGATGGGTGCAATCCATCTTCTCTCATAGTGAAATACAGACTCCACTAATAAGGATGCAGATCCTTACCCCTTGTAAGATTTAAGCCTTATTTCATAAGGAGAACTGCTTCTTAATTCAAATTCCCATTTCAGATTAAGTATGATAGAAGGTTTTTACACATTAGTGTTCAGAGGGATTCATTTCTGTGGATACAGAATGCCAAAACTTGGAGCAATTGCTCCTGCTGCTTTCCTTTCCAGTTTTGAGGGTGAAGTCATATCCATAGCATATAGGCAACTTAACTAGGCAAGAAAGAAGTTACAATACAGCATAATTTGTAGGTGTGCTAATAGTGCCAAGATCAACGAGGTTCAACTTGTTTTATGATGTTCATTTGCTTAAAGTTACCACATTGGCAGGGTAATGTTGATGTTTCCAGTTTTATCTCTTGCTTTTCATTGCAGAGTTGTGCAAATGTGTGTCGTTTCATTATTTTGTGACACATGAAAATGATGTACTTGTTTTGTTTACTCTGTCCTGATTTAATTAGTAGGATGTGATAGTTTGCCAGACTTTTGAATGTCTTCTATAAGATTTTTTTTCATGTGTTTTTGATGCTTAACTTCTTTTTGCTTTAAAAGTCTTAACTTCTAGCCATATTCTGTGTGAAATGCTGATAATTCCTTGCCAGCTTCAACACATATTTTAACAATATGACATGCATAGAAAATACACAGAGAGGAGAGTAGGTAAAGAAAGAAGTAGCATAATCCAAATTGAAGTAATCATGTAGGAGGGGCTAAAATAGTGGGAGGAAGGAGGAAAGTGGGAATAGAGAAGGAAGGACGATGAGGAAGGAGAAATCTGATCCCCAAGAAACAAAGTGGGCAGGAGAATGGAATTCAGAGACAGACCACACTAGGCAGGGAAAGGGAGAAGCAGGGCTGGTAACAGTGTGAAGAGGGCTTGTGAAGAAGAGGACTCCACCCATGGGGTCATTTTCAGTTAAAGTAAGCTGATGCTGGTTTGGCAGCATGCCAGATGTTGAGGAGATGGGCAGCATGGACACGTGTGAACCAAAAGTAGGAGAGATCATAGTTAACAAAATAATGTTTTCTTTTGCATGGGCCTGCAAGGTGGAAGGGCCCAGAGGTCAGCCCAGGTCCAATAAAGTCATGTCTTAAAATATGCAATGGCAGGCAAGACCTAGACCAGCATTGCCATGCTGGGAGCATTCCTGTACCCATGCCTGCGTTGACTCTTTTTGGTAGGGAGAAGAGTGTCCTGCGATGGGATTTGGCAGCAAACTGCAGTCCTATCCATGTTCTCTGAGAGCTTTGAAGAAAGAGAGGAGATGACAGCTCAGGAAAGCAATCACCTATATCAATGAGAATGATGAATGTGGAAGGGCGATGTTAGTAACTCTACAATGAGATATCAAGAGGAGGTGATCAAAGTAAATATTCATAAAGAGATTAAAGAATGCCTTGCATATTTGAAGAATATATAAGAAGTCTTCAGATCAAAGCCAAGTCTCAGTTGTTTAGCCATTTAGGAAAGTTAGTTATCGGTTATATGTGCTGGATAATGGAAGACTTATTAACTGTGTAGAAAAGCTTGTAAAACACATAGCGGAATTTGTGAATGGCATTTTTGTGCATCTCATAATTTTTTTTCAAGTGCTCTCATCCTCATATATGTATTGTAAACAGTTATTTTTAAGGAACATTTCCGCTGCCTAATGACTTTATTCTCAAACCAAATGATTTAATTAAGGCCTCATTAAACACTACAGAAGATTACTTTGGATTATAAATTAAATCATGAAAAATGTTGTAGGAGTTGTATTCCATTATTTTAGTAACATGGCTCTATGTGTAGAAAATAAATTATTGTTAATTGAGCAAGAACAATGGAGGGTTACTTTATAGTGAGATTGCCTGCAACTTCTCTTATATCTCAAACTCTGATTTTTAGACAGGAGACTGGGGAGAGCCTTCAATTACCTTGCGACCTCCAAATGAAGCCACAGCATCAACGCCTGTACAATATTGGCAACATCATCCAGAGAAACTCATCTTCCAGTCATGTGATTATAAAGCATTTGTAAGTGTTGATAAATTTATTGGTTTGATTTGGGGTAGATATATTAATTTTAGATTCTGATAGACTGTTGGGTTTGTTTTTTTTTCATTTATAATATTTTCAGTCACTTTTAATGAGACCGGCCACTTTCTCTGAAATACTGTAATTGTAATAACTGAGACATAAGGATTCATAGTACTTTTTGCTATGTGACCCATTGCAGTCGCAATAGTGTTAGAGAAATGACAGTATGAATAAGTGGCAAAATGTTGTAGAAGTGCCAGTGAGGGCACCCCTGCTTCATATATGCCACAAATCTCTGTCTAATACTTACAGAAAAATAATAAAACATAATATGGGGTCCTCATGCCTGCCTTAATGCTGCATGCACTGTAGTTAAAGTAAGTGTTGCCTTACCTGAATTTTATACACCTGGTTTTGGGTAAGGAAGGTAGGGAAGACGGAGATCAGGGTTCTGAAGCCATGTTTTCCGTCCATGGGACAAGGGCTCATTCAAACCTCTCCCAAACTATGACTAGTTGAAGGTACTGGTAGCGGTCAGTGCATTCAGGGCAGGGAGCATTTCTTTTTACCTCCCAATAGCTGTAGCTGATTCCCACTTGCCATCCCTGGAGAAAAGGAGTTTCCCCCTACAGCTAAAGACAATTAGTTTTCTTTGGCTGTTATAAATGCTTGTGAAGTAGAGGAAGGTCTTCTGAATTACAGAAGTCATATTGGAAGACTGTTTTTTAAATGAATAAACTTTTCTAAAGCTGTGAGTTCCCTGTCAACAGGTCAGGGGAGCTGATGCTTCTGGGGAGCTGAAGAGGTGCCTCACCCACCTGTTTAAACTCTTATATTTCCCCTTCTGACTTTGCTGGAAAGCACTGTTAAAGTTGCTAAAGGTGCTTCCCAGACCACTGTGTCCTCCTTCAAGGTGGCCACCTAATGAGGCAAGGCTGACGTTTTACAAAGGAAAGGGGCTCAGTAGTTGTAGTGCCTTTAGCATAATAGCTGGGGGTAAGCACTTATCCAGGACATGGGTTTAGATCCCCTTCACCTGAAGGAGCTTGGATGCTTAGTGCTTTTTGGGATAATGCTCTGTTCACCAAACACTGGAGCATTTGAGGGAGAGCTGGGGGCTCTTGGTCTTGATTTAAAGCATATCTGGAAAGGCAGGAATTAGAGACTAAATGCAGGCAAGACAGAGCCTGGCTCCCACACAGGGGAGGCAGAAGGGGTGTTACAGGCCTGTCTCGCTGGAGCATGTCCGTATCTTCCATCAGACCTTCATGGGGTAGAAATTGCCGTGAAGGCAGTGATTGTCCCTGGTCAGTAACTAGAACCTCTGCATTTCTCAGCAAGTCCAGTTTTCTCAAGGTCCAGCTTGCCTGCTCTCAGTCTTGCTCTCCTCCTATGCAGCACCTCAAATTGAAAAGAAAGCTTAGTGACTTGTTCTTAAAATACTTCTATAGTTTTCAGTAAAATGAGCAAGTTTCTCTCCAGAGTGCCTCATCTCATTACCTGATGCAGCAGTAATTCATAATCAGATGTATTTTTTGTAGTAGATTGGAAGGCATGTGGATCATTAAAGAAATGAAGTTGGGATGACCAAGAATATCCAAATTACTGGTGATTAAGGAGTCACCAAATCAAAATAGCCAAGTTATTGTTGATTAAGGAAGCATCTTCCCTTCGTAAGGATCATGTGTCACTGCACTGCCTCAGCTCCCTGAGCTGTAATGACCTCAGCCTTATGGAGTAAAAACCTGGCTTGGAAGTTACAACAGGGGCAGCTTTCATTGTATGTCACATCACACAGTTGAACTATGGGATGTCCTCTGCATTGCTCCCACGTGCTCTGGGTCTATGAGAAGGAACATTTCCAAAAGTACAGCAAGTCAAAAAAAAGAAAAATTCCCTTCTAGAATTTAAGATTTTTCTGACACTGAGTTGGTCAGTACCTCTGTGATTTGTTTGTTGATTCCACCCTGGGAATCGTTTCTGAATGCCTGCAGCTGAGGCTTTTTGCTGCTGTGCAGTTGGGTCAGGAGCTGCCTGTCTCTTCTGCCTTCCTCTTGTTCTGCCATGAGCTCAAAAGCACTGCTTTGGTTTTTTTTGTTGGTTTTTTTTTTCCCTGATGCCTGACCAACTGATAGCTTTCAAGGAAATGCCAATTTGTTAAAGAAATAATAAAATAAAATAATTGAAGAAATTATTTGCATCCTTCCCAGAGAAGGCTATGGATGCCAAGGGTGTCAGTCAGCAGAATCCAAAGAAAGATACAGTTCAACTTGATAAACTTTTGTTTATATTTTTTTGTTAATTTTCTAATTTCAGAGCTTGCTTTAAATTTGTTCTTCTGCAAGGGCAATATCAAGCCATCCCATCAAATTAATGCCTAAAGTCCTATTCATGTCACCATCAAGCCCCCAGCTGGACTCACAGCTGCTTGGTTTATGAATCTTTCACATCTGCAGTCCTCTAGGAATGCCCTTCATCCATTCTTTTCTACTTGTGTTTATCTGATAGTGTTGGTGTTGCTCACCCTTTCATTTATAATGCTCTGTAAAATGTTTCTCACTAATTACCATGTTGGCTACTGCCTAGGTTGAAATATTTATGCATTTTCTTGCAGGTCAGAGGCTCCTGTGGTACACAGTGTGAAGTGAAGGCTTTAAAGAATATACCTTAGTTTAGGTCAGGAAACCAGATAGTTGAACCAGTACACTTTATATTCAGTTCCAGCTTGTGTTCAGCTGTAACTGAAGTTATTTTTGATAGGTTCTTGTTTAAGATGAAGCTGGTTCACTCTCCAGTTTGGTCAGATTATGCTGCTTCTGGGAGGGTCAGTGTGGTAGAATGAAAGGGGTCAGGCAGTGGTGGTGGGTTGCTGCAGCATCCTTTGGGAATAGGCTCCTGCCCACAGAGCTTTCTCTCCTCCTGCAGCTCACCCACCCCTTTCTCACCGGTGGCACGACTTCTCTTCAGCTCCTATGTTGCCACTTAGGACTGAAGACTTAACAGAAACCATGGCATTGTGCTGCAGTGAGAATGCACCGTGCCTGGGGAGGAGAAGGGGTAGCTTGCTGTCCTCTTTTCCCCGTTAAGCCAGACTTGCCTGTGACACCGTATAGAAATACAGAAACATCCTGTTTGCAGAGAGCTATATGAACATGTGCACATCCACAAATGCACACACCTGTAGCATCTATAGGAGAAATGCAGAGCGTTTCTCACATGGTCCTGTTAGCAATAACAAGTCAGCTCGTTGCTGGTCCAGAACAGCAGGGATGATGCTGCCAGCTCCATACCTGGAGGAGCAGCACCATTCAGAGGTCCCGAGACCCCAGAGGAGCAGAGCGTGCTGGCAGGGTGCAGGAGTGCTCCAACTGCACATGCCAGCAAGCGACATAGTGAGGAAGAGGTGGGTAGGAAGGGGACCTGTCAGTGAGGCACTTGGTGCCTTCTGGGCCCTCGGAGATGAGCAGGCTCCCCTGAGAGCATGGTGGCTTTCAGCCAGCTGAGCCAGGACCAAGCAGCAGCATCCTACTGCCTCCTCTCACCCAGCCCTCCTCCAGATCAGAAAAGGCTTCAAAATTATAGTATAGGGTCAGCCTTTTCTTGGGAAGGAATAATGGTTTGAACTAGTTTTCTGTTCAGTTTTATTTTCTCTGTTTGCTGACATCGGGCTCTGTTATTTGCATGTAAATTAGTTACAGATTGAGTACACAGAGGTTAACATCACTGCCGGACTCCACGTCCGCGTGACTGCACACATAGCAATATGAGTTTGGCAGATGGCAGCTAAAAAAAAAATAGCAGAGTCTCCTTTTTATTTTTTAATCAAATGTCATTTTTAGGATCAAATCTCTAGTACTTGCTTGTTGTTTGAGTAACTAAGGTGATAAGCTAGGAGGCTTTCAGGTATGGTTTCAAGGGCTTCATCACTTGTTGCTGTGCATTCTGATTAACACACTGGTTTAAATGATTTATCAGAGAACTGCAGAGTGAAAAACACTCTAAAGCAGTATATTAAGTTGACTGTTACTACTATGGGTTTTTTTGGCATTTTTAGTGCATTTCTGCAGATGTTTGTCCTGGAATTTTAGGTAAATGAAGTTTAATGGATTTTTATTTTAGTATTTAGGTTCTATGCTGGTAAAAGAGCTAAGAGGCACAGAGTCAACACAGGATGCGTGTGCAAAAATGAGGGTAAGTTAGTATACCTACTCCTTTCTCTGTCATTGTAATATTAAATTATATTAGCTAGTGATTATTTGTACTGTGCCCTTTTTGCTTTTATAGTGTTCTGTCACCCATTTGTTTTCTGTTGCCCTTGTATTTACATTGGCATTGAACAGAATTCAGTAGGAAATTTCAAGTAATACCAGAATTTAAAGATAGATTTTATTTTGCATGTTGTATCTAAGAAAAAAAAAAAAAAGCAACTGTATTCATTATGTTTTCTCTTGTATCTTTGAATCTGTTTCAAAGTAGTTCCCACACACTTGAAATGTGCCCCTATCACTTTGCTTTGATAAACAGAATTTATAGTTCATATATCATAATCTAGATTGAATTTACTACGGGCAAATAAGTACTAGTAAATATATTAATGTGTTGCCAAAGCCATTGTTTTTTATGTATGGTCTAATCCTTCTGTCACATAATCCTATGGATGCCTTTATTCATATGAATATTCCCATTTATTGTTAATTATATGCTTATTGATTGAAGGATGAAAAAGAAACTAATTCATTTTCACCTGATGGTGGAAAAGCAGTTAGGTTTCCTTTAAACTGGTAAGAATATGTTTTCCCGTGGCTCTTTGGCCTGATATTGGTTTGTAGAAAATTGCAATGAGGCTCGGTCTATCTCCAGCAAACACACCGCTGCTGGAAACTCATAACAAGCCACAGGCCAGCTACATGATTTATTCCCAATTGTTGTTATAATAAGAATGCACCTGTTCATAGAGATGATAAACATATCGGGGTCTGGCATGATTAATTAATGAAGAATATAATTGGTGATCTACCAAAAGTGTAAAATTACATAGATGAATGAGTGAAATCCTTAATTCTGTGGATCGTAAGGCTTTTATGCAAGATGCCTCTGAGGACTAGATGTAGCATTTGGATCAATTAGAAAGCCGGGATGTCTGTAAAATTCATGCAATCAGACAACCATTTCCTATTGGTAACGTATCTGCAGCGCCCAGACTTTTGTACAAGCTGTTTTAGCTGAGGGCTGGCAGTAATTCACGCTTACTAGATTGCCTGAAGATCTGTGGCTTTTCAGCTAATTACATGCTAATCATTTCTTACCTGGGCTTAAACTCCTCTAAAAAAAACTCCAGCAACTTGACACAGAGGGATCTACAGTCACATACACGTGTTCTGGGGAGTTAATTGAGGCTGCAAGCATACCATCTTCCAATCCAGTATTCAAACTGTCAGACTTAGGAGTTCAATTTTTTAAGGCATATGCCTGTGCAGATCTTAGGGCAGAATTTGACTCTGTAGTAACATATGACGACTTCAGTAAGTTATTTGACTGAACTTGGAAGCTTAACGTCAAAAAAGTGACTCTAAATAATTTATAGGCATTTTAAGATATTTTTTCAAAGTAATAAATTGGGCAAATTTAAATTATATACCTGAAAAAAATAAGTATTTGAAAACAAATTTAATTTAAAACACATTTTTTTCTATAAAAATAATCGAGTTGCACTATAGTGCCATACGGGGCACTTATATATTACAGTGACGGGGTTATATACGTTTATTTTTTATATTCTGTTTTGAAACCATTGTGCTGTGAAAATGTTTTTGGGTTTTTTTTCTGGTTTGAGGGGTTTTTGTTACAAAGAGGTTTTTAATCAGGATTTCATCTATTCTTTCTATGTAGTCCTTTTAATCATATTCCTATTCAAGTCAGAAATAACAAACATTGACTTAATGGGAACAGATTATTATTTTAGTATAAGTTTCCCAGTGAGAAAAACGTATTTTTTTCCAAAACTTTCTCCCTCTGGTTTTGTTCTGAAAGTTGGTGTCTATGAATTGAGAGTCCAGGTTGTCCTAAGTCATCCTGAAGTTTTGCTGTGATGTTCATTATTGTATTTAAGCACCACAGGATTGTCATGGGAAATGTTGCTTCTTTTATAGTTACATTTACCTTGTACTGAAAGGGACATTTTGACTTACAAAAAATAAGTGAAAAGCAGATGTATTATTTGACTGCTTCTCAGGTACTCAATTCTGTCCTCTTGTCCAGTGTGTTTGAAGTCACTAAGATTTTTACACAGGGTAAGCATAGGGTTGTACTGACATGATAGAGCAACATTTTTTAATTTTAAGGATTTTTTTTCCATGTATATATTTCAAATCTGTAGCATGCTGTAATCTGAAATATGTTGGGGAGAAGTACATCACATACAACCTTGTACTGTGTTGAGGTCCTTCCCCACAATTTTGTCATCTTTCTGGAGTCAGCCACATAGTGGTTTTTGAGGAGAATGTCTGAAAATTAGATACCTAATTTTTCTGTCAATGTGGTTTTAGCTTCTCCATCTTTAACCTAATGCTGCTCAAAAAAGTGTTGTTATTTACTGAATGTCTTCCAGTCAGCAGATGCACAAGGATGAAAGAAGCCTATCAGTGAAAAAAAATGTCTTGATCTTCCTTATCATTCACAGACACAGAGGAACAAAAATTACATGTTTGCTGACTGCAGATCCCTCCCTGTTAGTTGTAGATGGTTCCTGTGCTTTCAGTTATGGCAATTGATGGTTCTGGTTCTCAAGGGAAGTGTCATGCAGATATCCCTCACCTCTCTCCACAGAGGGGCTTACAGCAGCCTCCCTCTCTTGTAGCTTAAGAGTGAAGGGACATCCTAAATCTTCTCTAATGTAAAAAAAAAACAAAAACAAAAACAAAACACAAAAAAACCAAACAAACAAAGAAACAAACAAAAACCAACCCCAAACCGGCAACCTCTGTCTTAATAACTCTTTTTGGTTATCCACTGTGTTTCTCAGCGTTGTGCTCCAGCAGGGCAGATGATGGATTTGTTTGGGGAAAATCATGCAGATGCGCTAGATTGAGCTCAGCATGGCGGTCAAGGTTATACATGCTCTTTGTTCCCACCCAAATTGCAGACTCTTGCAACCATCCAAAATTAGGGATATTTGGCAAGAACTGTGCCTGTTAGAGGGATTATACTTTATTTTTCCATCACATATTTGCATTCCAAGGATGGATTTATATTTTATAGTTTCCTATTTGTTTCCAGCTATTTTCTCTCACAAACTCCCTCTGCAGTCAACAGCACTGTCTCCTTATCTCCATTCCCCACCTGCTGTAAACTGACCTTTGCTACTTGAAGATTAAATCTTTTTGTCCTGGCCAGAATAGATTTATTAATTATATCTGAGAGATGCCTTCAAGAACTTAAGAGCTTTCCTCTTTCTCAATGTGGAATAGGAAACACTACAAGTTGTGGTTTTGATCAGATTACTGCCTTCACTTCAAATCACCATAGGAACAGGAAGCGAGAATAATGTGTTTACATCAAAATAACAAAAAGGAATAAAGTTTAATTTGAGCTAGGAAGAGACTTGTTCTCTACAGTAGACTCTGGCATTTACCCCTCTGAATACCTTGACCTGGTAGGGAAGGGACAGTTTTATACTTACTGGCATGAGCAGAGCAGCAAGGTAGGCTCTTTCCTTGCAGTAATGTTAAATCACTAATGTTGCATACACCGGTTGCACAATCTGAACCAATCAGATATTTACTGCGGCAGTAGGGAACTTGGATTTTGTTCTTGGATCCTGCCACCTTCCTGAATGTTACGTGTCTTGCTTAAAGGTTTTCTTGATAGAAAAGGGCTTCTTACAGTTCAAGTCAAAGTTCTGGGGAACCAGCAGCATAATTCTATTCACAAAGCAGGTGCTTAAATATTTTGCTGACTTAAGACCAAAATATCTAAATGAGAATTGTTACAAAATCTCCTCTCTGCAGAGGAAGGTGAAGATGAAGCTCAGTTGACTCTTTCACTGAAAACAGGCAGGGTCTGGATCATTCCTTCCTGATTTATTCTTACAAAAAAAAAAAAAAAAGGAGGACCTGGATATAGATGGCAATCTCCTTATTTCTGCTAATCCCTTTCTACTTTTCAATCTCCATTTCATTTCTTCACCAAAAGCAGAAGTGTACTCCATAGGCCTCCTAGTGAAACTAGCAGGCAAATACCATGTCAGGATCAAATACTCTGAGAATTTAGTTTCTTCGGTCTCTGTTCTCTTGGGATTTCTAGCTCTGTCTTTCTCATATGGCCACTGCTTTGGGAGGGCCTGCAGTGGAACAGGCACATGGGTATTACTCCAAAAGGGAAAAAGAAGTGGTGAGAGGTCTTAGAGATGTTCAGTCCTTATGCACATCCACATTATGCCATCCCCTGTTCTGCAGAGGATTGTATGTCCTTGAACTCTGTGGCTGAAAGGAATCCAAGGCAGAGGAGGGATGCACTGCCCTTTCAGCAGCAGATGAGTGTGTGCGGATAATTGCAAAAGCAAAAAACTCTCATTCTCAAGTAGATGAGTTGCAGGTGCATCCCCAGTGCAATGTTCGTATTAATGATGTAGCTTGGAGGCATCCACTAATTGTAGAGAAGTAAACAGCCTTCCACCACAGGGATTACAGATGCTATCTTATTCCAAGAGGTATTAAATTATGTCAGTGATGCATTTTTTAAGCCTTTTGGACTGAGAGAAGTCAGTAAATATTTGTTAAAAGGCAGACTGTAGTTTCAAAATTAGCTTCAAAACTAACTGGGAAAATGTGAACTTTTACTTTTTATTTCAATTTCATCTTATGTATGATATCGTCAAAGTGATTCACTCAAAAGGAACTGGTTAATAAAGCTTCATAAGCCTTAAATAAGTAACAGGCTTATGGGTATGATAGTAGGTGGTACCAATACATATTTTGAAATGTGCAGCTTGTTGCCATTTGGAATTAATAGTTGCTACCAGTATGGGAAAACGTTCAGATTGTCTTAGTGAGTTGGATTCTAGTACCTAATTGAATAGTAAAATTGCCAGCTATAGTCCTCAGATAGCTATTAAAAAACAATATAGGACAGAATTAGCAGATTCATTTGCAAAAGTAAAGAGCCAAGATGAAATCTTAAGATTTTACAGGCTCATAAACTTGTACTTGAAATTTATGTATGGAATTGTTAGTGACTTGGTATAGTTGAATAATGTCTTTTTACTGTGTATTTGCAAGATGGAGTATAATTACATACGCAGTAAAACCTAAAAATGAACATGGTTTCATTTTGGCCACTGTATGAAAGATGAGTAATCCAGTTATAAATGTATGTTTAAGAACATGAAAGTGGTCAACATGGCAAAGTAGAAGTACCAGTGTATCCCTTTTCCTCTTGGCAGGAAATAAACAGGTAAGATGAAAGCATTTTGAGAGTGGGCTGGTTTACACCATGTGCTACAGTATATCAAGTGAATGTGGGAGCATCTTACTCAGAGACCATTCTACATGTGCTCCTAAATTTCTTATTCAGCTGCTTTGCATGTGTGTATGTGCACAGAGATACCATGTTTTGTGCCCTGCAGAAGTATTCAAAAGTGTTGGATTAGTGCTCTCTGTTCTGCACAGAACAATGTATTGCAGTACAATCCTGTCTTGAAAGCATTAAAGGCCCTTCAGGGCTATAGGTTTTGTATTTGCGTGTGTTTACTTTTTAAAAATAAACAGCTAGTTTATATTGCTTTATTCACAGAACACAGTCATCTGCCTATTAAGCCATCGTTAATTATCTTGATTTGTTAGGCACACTGACTGGGTGGATCTCAAATTAGTTGGATTTTAGTTTATATTCTAAATCAATGTCTAGCAGTTCTGCACAACTTTTAGCTCGAAATCAAAATACTGGTGGAAATGCTTTACCCACTTAAGACAATTTATAGTACTGTACTATGGAAATCTGTCGAGTCTACTTGTGGGTATGGTGGTTTTTCATAAACATATTCAAACATAAACAAATTCATAAACAAGATCAGAAGGAAGCTTGTGCTCTCACTCTCTCTCTGGCACCACTGCTCTTGCACCCCTTTCAAAAGGAGGAATTGGGAGCAGCCCTGTCCGGTGCTAATCAGGGTTTTGGTGCTGTCCTCCATTAACAGCAGCAGTGGATTCAGATGCAAACTCAGAAGAGTCTTAAATCCAGATCTTTACTGTGTAAGAAAACACTTTAAGCCATTATGTAGAAGATGCCTTCCACCTCACCCATCTCCATTGTGGGTGCTAGGGGGATGAAGCAGCTTCAAAATATGGGAGAGGCTGCTCTTCCTGTTATTCTGAAGAAAAAGAGGCTGTGTGTCTTTTGGATCACCTGGGGAATTTGAATAAATGCCACATAAGACTTAGGATGGTGATGCTTTCATTCATCTTCCTGTGTCTGCAGTCAAGCCTGCTTTATGGTTCTTGAGCTACATACGGCTTACTTCCACATGGTCACCTACCTGTCCCGTAGGAAGTATTTCAGAAGTGGGACCAAAGCTCAGTCTCTCTGGTACACAGACTCTGCAGCATTAAGACTCCTCACTGAAGGAGCAGCACACCTGAGGAGACAGGGCATGCACATCTGTCCTTATGTAGATGACCGGATGATCAGAGACAGGCAGTGGCAACAAGCCTAGAATATGCTTGCTGTGCATCCAGGTGATTCTCCTCAAGAAGTGTATTGAAATAGAGAGTCAAAGTTGCAGCCAGTAATGATGGAGTTTGTAGGAACTATGACCAGTTCCAGGCTAGTGAGCACTTGTCCAAAGACAGGGTCCTGTCACTATGATTGCTTCTACATGAGATGAAATCTAATCCCGCTACCATGGTATGAACATGCCTTGGAGCATTAGACCGTATGTCAGCACGCACATGACATCCAATGCCAGCCTTCAGCTGTGGCTCCTATAGCTTTGGGCTCAGGTCCATATGCTTCCCATAAAGGCACCAGATGGACAAGAATTTTTTGTCATCTCATCATATCCTCACAGAGTAGGTACGGTGGCTAGAACCTGAAAAGCCCCAGGAAAGAGAATACAGACTCCTGTGTCCCACCTTCTTCTCAGATTCTGGTCACAGGCATAGGCAGAGATGCCCATTTGTCCTGCAGAGAGATGTGAAATGTCTGACCACGAAAGCTGCAGGACTTCATCTCAACATCCTTGAATTTAAAGCCAAAGCAGTTACTGTGTGTGAGTGAGTGGTATTCATATTGTACCTCTGACAACTCACGTTACACATCCTGGCAGCCACCTCCTCCATTAAAAAGAAGGGAACAATAAGCAAATAGTATGAGCTCACCATGACAACTCAAAACTTCAGTTGAAGTCGGAAAACTGCTTGTAAGTAATAATTATATGGTGGACTTCAGTTACTCTATCACTGGGACTTGAGCGCGGGGGAGAAATAGAGCTGTGTGTTTTTCATGATAGTACTGTCAGAATAACCAAGGATGTTATTCCACTGCCCAGCTGTTTGTTGCAATGGGGGTATGAGTGCAGCATTGTTTCCCAAAATCATGCCTCTATACTGGACTGCCGTCTTCCAGAACGCCTTTGCACTAATCCTGGGGTTTATATGGTTTGCAAGCTGATAAGGGACATCTACTGCTCCTTACCAGCTGAGACAGTTTGACTTAATAAATTACAAATGTCCATCAGTCTCTGATTCATTTCCTAATTTGCCAGATACAATTTAATAGTATCTTCATGAGCTATTTCACTCAGATACAGTCCTCTGGCAGTTCATGACCTCGATTAAATACTAAAGATCAAGTCTGCTTTAGACAAACCCAGGTGAATGTGGAGCAGATAAGGAAGGTGATTAAATTACAAACTACTGGTCTAGAAGAAAGAGACTTCCAGTTGGTTAGTACAATGTGGCGTTGCCAACAGGAAGCTTCACCTTTATGGCAAATGGAAGACAGTGCAAATTAGACCAAAAAGCTAAAATAAATTAACTTAGTAGCTATGTTTGTATAGCGTGCTGGAGAAGAAGAGTTTTGCTGCTAAGGAGGTGAGGAAGGAGATAATTACAATAATCAAAATGGGAGACAAAGAGCTCCTGAGAGTAGCTGTCGGGATGGAAAGAAAGGACAAAAGTTGTATGATTGCTGGGTTGCAAGATGATTAAAGTGATGTTGTCATATTGTGAATATTTTGTCTGGATATGAGCACATGCGGGGTATATTGCTTGTTATTCTGATAGATGTATGTACTGCTGCTTCTGTACAGTCACAGTCGTGCTTTCTGGGCATTGAAATTGAATTTTATTAAAAGGCTCATTTGAGATCTATTAAAGAGACACACAGAGGTGTGTACTTGCTCTGCTTTTGACAAGGGTAGTGTTTCTTTCTCCACTCAGTTGAGAGACATGCAAATCAGATTAGTGTCTTCTTTCAGATTTTGTTAGATTCTTCAAGATGTTTTACCACTTAAGCTTTCATTTTTAAAAAATGCCTAACCTTCTGGGTGAAAGAAGCTTTCTCCAGGATAAATTGACACCTGATTGTCATCTTGAGTCTCTTGTCATTTGATACCAAGAGATGCACCGGTCCTCTCCATTACATGGATCGGTGGGGCTCTCCTTGAGACTAATTAGAAGTTTTAGCCTTCATGGCATGGGACACCAATTGCAGAACATAGCTGGATCTATAGATTTCAATTTTATGCTGGTAAAAATGAAGTATCATTTGATTCTGGAAGGAAGGAGATCTGATAAGGGGACTTGACTACAGGGTTTTTTTTCTTTTCGGCTTTTCTTTGTTTTGCTCTCTAGTGTTGCCATCACCTATTTTTCAAACACTTTTTTTTTTCAGATACAGTCTGTTTTCAAGCTTATATCTGTGCTATTTTATTTTTCTTCAAGAATACAAAGCTGCCACTGCTATTTTTATTCAGCTGCTCTAATGATCTTTCTAGGTGCCAATTCCAGACCTTTCAATGTGTTTACACTCTCATTGCATGTGCTGATATTTCTTCATTTTTAACTGTAGCTGAACTTACTCTTTCCTCTCAAGAAAATATTTCCAGATACTACCATGAGTGACCGTTCTCTGAACTTTACCTATGTTATTTTTCCTAGAGTAGTTTTGTATAGGAGAGTTGCGTCTGTCAGTGCCTTCCACCTTAAAAGAATTCGAATCAATTATAAACTATTGCACCATATTTTTGAGGGGTTTTAGATTTTTAGTAAATTTAGTGTGTAAACTAACCAACAGGTTTTCTGCAGAGAACTTAAATCTATCCCAAATATAGATAGCCCAGTCTGTCGGGCACAAAGCGTCTGTGCTGTGTGCATTGTGTTGAAGGCACACTGAAACAGATTAGCATTAAAGGAAAAATAGCCTTATAAGAAGACATGAATGGTAGGCAGGAGAACCTGGCACTGAGGGAATGCAGAATAAGCGTCCGTGCTAATTCATGTGCAAAGCGGCTTCCAGCGGCAGCTGTACTGGAGGAAGTGCAGATGGACATGCGGGACAAGGCAGAACGTTGGACTGACAGACTGACTGGCAGGCCTAGAGGGCTGCACCCATACCTTATGTCACAAACACAACTGCAAGAAGGCAAGAGAGTGAAATATTTTTAAATAGCAACTAATTGCAGCAAAGAAACAATACTGTGAGAAGTACCGCACTGCTGGGAAGGGCAGGAAGAGAGGAGACAAGACAGCCATTGATGGGGCATGCCAGACAGATGTTTTAAACATGCACGTTTTGGGAAACTCCTGATTGCACGCCTGGCCTTTTTAAGCCTCGCAAACTTACATCATTCTCTTCCCATTGTGCTAGGAAAAAGAAGAATTTTTACCGCCCTCACAACAAACTGTAAAGCTCTTTTTAGTTTTGTAACTACAAAGCAGCTGTTTTGAAAGCCCAAAGCATAGTCAGCTCAAGAGAAAGTCAAATATTTGGATAAATACCTTTTGTTTAACTTAGGTTTTTTGTCAGAAGAAGAGATGGAGCACTGTTCTTGCAATGCAACACAACTCTAACAACATCTTCATTTTGATTTCAGAAGTCTACAGAACAAATGAAGAAAGTACCAACCATTGTCCTGTCTGTCTCTTACAAGGGAGTCAAATTTATTGATGCAACAAATAAGGTATGTGCAATTGTTCAATATTACCTTTTATTTCTCACAAATAGGAATATCTGTGAGTCTGGTTCTGTAAGAGCATGGGCCAGAGAGGGGACAGAGTTGCACTTTGTGTTTTCTTCTCTTTTTTCTCTTCTCTCCAAAATGGATGTAATCTTATTGTCATTCTCCAGAAACTCAGTCTGGAGGACAAGTGAAGCAGTTTTAATGGCTCATTTAGAGAACATTGTGTCCAACCTTCTGCCATTAAAAGGCAATCTTATCACAAAAGACATTTGGCAGGGAGTCTCTGTGGAATTCTTTACCATATTGTTTCCTATACAGTTCTTTAAATATGCAGTATATATATATATGTTCATTAATATAATCTGGGGGAAAAAAATTAAAGATGTCACAACGAACAATAAAGATGCAAGGTTTTATGCAGGGCCAGCCATTGTTAGAATAAGAAACATGAGCCTTGAATGACCTTTTCAGATGTCAGAGCCTTTCTGAGAGCTGTTTTCCTCGCACTAGGCATTTGACTCCCTAAACTGCAGCAGCTTCTTAACAGTTGTTATTTCATATTTTTTTCATCTTCCTGCATGGCAATGCCCCTGTGCTTTGTTTCTTATGTTTTAAAAAACATCCGATGTCTTTAAAAATAAAACGAAACAAAACCAAAAGCAGAAATTGAGAGATCAGAGAACCCAGTGATGGATAGAGCAATGGGTTATTGCTTAGCCAAAGGAAAATGCTCTGTAAGCAGGAAGAAAGTAATGCATGGATTTCTGTTCTTCAGATGTCTAAAAGAGCAAGAAAATACAGTCCATGCTGATACTTGCATATGAATAGAAAGGAAATTATCTTTTCTGTTATGTGACTAAAATTCACTAAGCAATATAAAAAATAAACCTGACAACCCAGCTACCTGACCAGGTTAAAAACGTATATAACTGCTTTCTGTTGCTGAACATTCAGACTACACAATACAGCTAACCCAGTATCCATCAAACTTGCCAAAGCAGTCAGTTTTTAATGGTGTTTAATTAGAAATGGGTTTTAAGTGATGGAACAAAATTAGGGTTGTGAACTTCTGCTAGAGTTTAGAAGCCGTATCTAGGATTAGAAGATGGCAGGAAAGAAAAGCAGAGGTGAAATTACTGTTATATCAAGTCTGGCATATTTTCCAGAGCAGGGAGGCCAGGGATTCCTGTCAGCTGCTTTTTCTTCCATTGATTCAAAATTGAGCTTCTACAACCCTCGTATCCTTTATGTTCTCTGATGTGCACGGCATAAATCAGGACATTGCAATGCTATTAATTCTAACTTGGGTAAGAGTGTTTTCGGGTCTTAAATCTTCTCTGTAATGTAAAGGATGTAACTGCAATGTCCCTAGGTTTTAAAAAAAAATCAGGAGAACAAAACCAGCTTCCAGTATTTCTTCGCACAGTGCATGTAATCTCACGTAAGAAGGAAACTTGAAAGTTTGGCAAATTGTGTCAGGTGTCTCTAGTCCAGTCCCGCTGAAGCCTTATGCCTAGTAGTGCAATAGATGTATTTGATGGAGGTAAATAATGCCACAGTCCTGTGTTTTTTCTCAAGTGGTAGATTGCTTTCTCTCCAGTTCAAAATCTGCACTGCCTTTCCCTTCTGTAAAAACCAGGTAATAGCCTGCAACTCTCCCAGGAGCGTTGTTATCATCCTTGTCCACAGTGTGCTGTACCCAATTCCTTCAAGACCCAAAACAGATTAGCACTAAGGTGAGATCCTATTCAGACTTGTACTGCTTCCATATGAGCTTCTAGTTGACAGCGCTGGGCACCACTTAGCAATAAATGCATACTTTTAAATGACAAAAATAGCTAGCAGTTATGTGCTTGAAAACTCAGCTCTCATGGCTGTTCATCCTTTTCCTTTATGCCACCAAGCTAAGAATTTGTATTCTGAGTTGTAGCCGGCAAAGCTTCAGGTGACAAAGGAGCCCTGACCTCGTTCCATGACAGCTATTTCAGTGGCGCCTTGAAGTTTGGCATGACACCACTTTGACATGACACCATTTCTTTGCAAGTGAGGCCAGAAAGAAATTGCTGCTTAGAATAAAACAGACTTGCAGAATTTTCTCGTTGGTCACAGCTAGCCCTAACTTCTGAATGGTTTCTGCCAGGAGGGGGATTGTCTGACACGAGGTAGGCAAGCAAAAGGAAGGCTGCTTAGCAAAAACCTGATCTCTCAAAGGTATTTCTTTGGCAGAACCTGAATTGATTTTCAGCTTACCTGCTTTTTCGGAAGCACCAGAAGTTTCTCTTGACAGAGTGACATATCTTAGAACGACACTGAACAGTGTCAGTCAATACCTGAGGAGTGTACCCAGAACAGCAAGCTGGTTCTTTCTAGACTTGTCATTTCCACAGAGTAAGACTATGGGTCTACTGGAGTAGTGATCTTAGGAAATAGTAAACCCGTGCAATTAAAACATGCTTAATTTTGAAAGGTGATCAAATGATCAGAGAGGATATCCTATAGAAGATAGGGAAGAGGCTCAATTTCACTACTAATTTTCATCCAGAATATTTATTTTAGTGTAGCTTATTTTTTTCAAAACAGACTTGATACAGAGATTTCCAATCTTCATTTGGTTTAAAGAGACCCCACCTGGAGTAGTGTGTCCAGCTCTGGGGCCCCCAACATAAAATGGACATGGACCTTTTGGTGTGAGTCCAGAGGAGGGCCACAAGATGGTTACAGAGCTGGAGCACCTCTTCTATGAAGACAGGCTGAGAAAGTTGGGATTTTTCAGTCTGGAGAAGAGAAGGCTCCAGGGAGACCTTATAACAGCCTTCCAGTACTTAAAGGGGGCCTACAGGAGAGATGAGGAGGGACTCTTTATCAGGGAGTATAGCGATAGGACGAGGGGTAATGGCTTTAAGCTGAAAGAGGGGAGATTTAGATTAGATATTAGGAAGAAATTCCTTACTTTGAGGGTGGTGAGACACTGGAACAGGTTGCCCAAAGAATTTGTGGATGCCCCGTCCCTGGAAGGAGGGTTGGATGGGGCTTTGAGCAACCTGCTCTAGTGGGAGGTGTTCCTGCCCATGGCAGGGGATTGGAACTCAATGATCTTTAAGGTCCCTTCCACCTCTAACCATTCTATGGTTCTATGAATAGTAAAACATTAAAGTAGTCTACATGAGTTTTAACTCAAGTGCAAACCTGTGTCAACTCCAGGTTACCTCAGAAAAGTTTCAGCTCTCTTCACATACAGTGCATAACTTCAGGTGATTACTTTGTGGCTCATGATTTGGCATAACTATTTCACATGATTTGAAGACCTTCCAAGCTTTAATTCTTTCTGCTTTCTAAATTACAATGTTGCCAATACAACATCAATGACAGTACATTACAGCTTTATCTGTGGATATCTAAATCCCTGGGTTTGGTATAATTGTAATTCTCATAAAAATCTTTACTGAGGGTAAAAGTCATCAATTTGAGTACAAAGCCAATAAAATGCTCAAAGTAACCTAAAAAGTCAATGATAGTTAAGCCGAGATTAGACGTGTCATTATAAATTGGCATATATTGAAACATAAGAACTGGTTTTGTCATTTTTATGAATAATGCATTAAACAGTAATAATCAAGTATGTTGCAACAATTAAATATTAAGAGGATTATTTCATTTCTTCAGTAACAACTTTCTTATCTTGGGTTTTCCATAATTTGAAATTTGGAATGCTTTTTAAGATTTTTCCTAAGCCATGATTTCTTCAATTAGATATACTAATATGTCTTTTCGAAAACTTGACACCTACATGTAAAGGGGAAGGTTGCCACTTAGCGAATGAAAGAAGATGTGGCAAAGTGACTTAGTTGCATATCTTTCCCATTCCACTTAAAAAAAAAAAAAAGAGGGGGAGGAGAGGAGGTGGAAAGGAAAGGAGAGGGGTGAGAGAAAACCAGAGATGCCCAGAGATTGTTTTAACTTGGCTAGATGCTGCTGAGGCAGCAGTAAACAGTGGCCCTGCGAGGGACTGGGACGTGATGGAGATCACACGTTCTGGGGTGCAGTAGCAATGTGATGCTGCAGCAGGCTTGTCCTCTTTCCGTATTTCTGTGGAAAAGCCAGAGCTACATGCAGCAGGGCCACAGTTCAGAAAACCGTATGAACTAACCGCTAAGTAAATTCATATTCAATGAATCATCCTTCTGTTTAAATAAACCATTTGAAATATGTGTGTTGCTGAAACAAGGCCTAATCGTAAGCCACTCTGCAGTGTCTTCTTCTCTGGCTTCATGGTTCCTTTGGCCTGAACACAATGATGACATATCAGCAATTTATGTAATGAATATTCATATTTTTCTACAAAGCTTTAAGACAGCTTTTTTTTTTATTTCATCGGACAGACATGCCCCACCTCTGTCTCAATAGTATGCTATAGCTTACATTGGCTGTTGCAAGTAGTGTTGCTCGGTGCATGAATGGTTTGATTTTTCTACATCTCTCTTACAGGATGCTGTTGTCAGTAAGTGGAGAAAACTTGCCAGCTCCTTCTGTAGTTATGTTTTTACAAAACAAAAGCGTTTCAAGAGCTCAGGGTTTCAGTTTGTGAAAGTGGTTTGGTGATTTTTTGCTCTTGAAGAAGTATAGCTGAAATGTGTCAAACAACATGTGCAAAAACTGGATATTGAGCCTGTTGGGTTTCACCAGCTCCTGTCTATGAGTAGACTGAAGCAGTGTGATGTAGTGATCATGATACAGAAAACCAGCAGCATAAGATGCTCGTATAGTGCTTTGAAACTGTATGCCAGGAAAGATATTTCTTTGCCATAGGTCACTGACTAAACTTTACAAAACCCAAGTGGACTCATAGGGAAGACTACAGAATGTAATTGTTTCCTACCAATTTTAGATATCATTGGAGAGCATCGAAATTCCAATGACCTGTGTCATTGGATCACACATGAGGTGTATGAAATCTCTTCTTATTAAGAAACTCCTGAGTTACTTCAGCACAGCAGGTGAACATAAATGCAAATCTAAAAAAAACGTGCCTTTTATGGCTCTTGTACATTTAATTCCTAAATTGATTGAAAATATTTCTTTTTAAACAGAATATTATTGCTGAACATGAAATCCGTAACATTTCCTGTGCTGCACAAGACCCTGAAGACCTTTCTACATTTGCCTACATCACTAAAGACTTGAAGACTAATCACCACTACTGCCACGTATTCACTGCGTTTGATGTGGTCAGTTTATAGAAGATACTTCATTTAATAGTTCTTTGTAATAGTTCTTTAATTATATTAAAACATTTTCAGGGTATATGGTGATTAATGGAAGGTATTATTCATTTACCACATGAAAAGGCTAATCCGCTGTGGGATAGTAAAAGAACATTTCTGGAGGAGAGCAAAGATTTTCTTTGATATTATCTCATTTCCCATCTGAAATAACTCAGCTGTTGACCGTAAACTTAGCAAGTAGCTTTTCATACATGTAGTATTTCGACATGTAGTTCTTCTCACCTAAGCTATAGCCTTCCAAGAAGTTTGTAACAAGCAGGTTTGGCCACACGTTCTGAAGTGTCGGCGCACACCAAATATACAAATCGGAACTGGTGGCTGTGGGCTATATACAGTGCTCAGTCCTGCTAAGAGGGAGGCTCAGGAACTACCGTAAACTAAGCTTGCAGGGTGTTCTTCATTTTTGACTGTGTTGTACTGCCTGTGTAGTCAGGGAACGACAGGTTTGGTGACGTCTTTTACCCTCATGGGTCCGTCCCTTGCCAGCCCACAAGGGGTGAGAGGCTTGGACGCTTTCTTGTGGGGCCCTTTGAGCCTGGACACATGCCACCTTCCTGAGGCAGATGGGATTGCTTTTGGGACCGGAGATGTTACCACTGTGAGTGATTCCTTCAGATTTCTTACCCTGCTGTCCCATAACTTGTTGTGTTTCAGTGTTTAGCTGCATCAGTTCCAATAAGTCAAACATCTCTCTCTAAATATTGTTTAGACTTTTTGACATTATAGAATCATAGAATCATCTGGGCCGGAAGGGACCTTCACAGGTCATCTAGTCCAGCCCCCCTGCAGTCACAGGGATACCTCCAACTAGACCAGGTTGCCCAGGGCCTCGTCGAGCCTCACCTTGAATGTCTCCAGGGAAGGGGCCTCAACCAC
>JAOTQQ010000001.1:49727795-49852982 GCA_026546715.1 Gallinago undulata | reverse complement strand
AAAGAAGTTATTGAGAACTTCTGCCTTCTCCTCATCAGTTGATACAAGTTCCCCACTGCTGCTCATTAGGGGAGGTATGTTTTCTTTAACCTTCCTTTTCTGGTTAATGTACCTGTAGAAGCCTGTTTTCCTTTACATCCCTTGCCAAGTTCAGTTCTAGCTGTGCCTTGGCCTTATTGATTAAACTGCAAAAACTGAAGCTTCCTCTACAAATGTGTAGAGAATGTATGAAAACTTCTGTATTTAACCAGAGAACCAGAACACTTACAGATCTGACAAAGAAGAGACCACACAGATAGCTAATTACGTATCTCAAGAGGTCCTAGGAATATTTGGCTACCACACCAAACCCAAAAGACTTGAAACATCTGTGATAATAGAGATCTGTGCACAGCATTGTCCTTTCTGTGTTGGGTGTAAGAGGTGGCTCCTGTAATTGTCAACAGTTATTATCAGATGGCCCCTCGGTTGTTCTCTGCTCTCTGAAATCTCAGTGGGAGTTTTAGCTTGACACGTAATGCAGATATGGAATTTGGGGAAATTTTACTTTAGCAGCACTTTTTCCTTTTCAAAAAAGATGCATTTATTTTGAAAATAACAAATTAATACTTTAATTCTTACTTAATTGTTCCAACCTTCTTGCCTAAAAAAATTTCTCAAAAAATACTATTTCAGCAAAAGTCCTCACAGCTCCTGTTATTTTGGTGGGAAATGACTAAGTTCTTCCTATATTTATGCTTCTCAGATGGTAATGCACAGTCTACTGGTGTTTTGTTTTAATTTTTTATTTTTAAATTTTTTTTAAGTTAATCAGTCATGTTGTTTTCAGCTAAATTTGATGAAATGAGTAGTGGCTTTAATTTTAGGACTAAGAGGGCTTATTGTGCGAAAAGTTAAGGAATACTTGCCATTTGAGTTAGGCACAAAAGAAATTTAAAATGCTATTAAAAGGTTAAATCATTCAAGAAAAAATATTTTAATATAGTATAATGTGTGTGAATTCTTGAAACACACTATTATAAATAAGTTAAAAAAATGTGTCTCAACTGAGACATTTTATTTGTGACTGGGGAAATAGTCAACATTGCAGAGTGATGGCATGTGGAAGAGTTTAAATAACAAGATGTACAGGAAGGTAGGTTAGAAAGAATTTTAGCATTTTGGTTCAGTGCTTTTGTTAACTTCTCTGCTGCTATTTTAGTGTCCACGGGAGTTGAAAAAACTTCCAAATTCTGTTAAAAATAGACAGACTGTGGTCAACAAGATGTTTCATTATGTAGATTTTAGTGATAAGTGAATCAGCTGAAATTAGACTGATTGAGTGAGGTTATTATTTCTTCTGATCCATTTAAATACTTCTTAATGGTTTCAAAGTACTGCAGTTTCATTTATAGGTTTAATTATCAAGTACAACCATAGATCCAGGTACAGCAGATGAAATACATTTTCTCCTTGCTTGGCAAGGAAAGAATAGTGATCAAGGAATAATTACAACATTTTGCTCACTTTCCATACCTCAGGAGGAGCATGTAATATCCCAAGCACTTTAAATTACTATTTTAAGCAATACAGAAACTTTAATGTCTAACTGTTGTAGTTTTCTCCTGCAACATAATCCTCAGCAGGGTGTTACCTACTCAAATATTCTCTTTTTGTGTTGCTTTATTTCTCAGGATCTAGGATTTCTGATGCAACTACAAGCTCCATGAAAAATAGCTAGGTATTCAGAACACAAACATACAGTAAATTAAATTTTCTATTGAAAGTCTAACACTTCCAGTTTGCTAATAGAAACAATCTTACACATTTGTCAATGGATAGAAGTCAAATCATGTTAACAAAAATAAGGCTTAAAATGGTAGAAATCCACAATAAGGTGTAAAAAAGATGCATCTTGAATCATATATATTATGGTAATAAAATATATACAGTGATATGAAAAAAAATCACTCTTTTAGGTCCTGCAATTCCTCAGGACATGTAGGCAAGAACAATATTTTTGGCAGATAGGAGAGCATTTAAGGCCCTGGAGCATCTCAGGTCTCCACCATCTCCACCAGGTGATAGAATCTCCTTCTCTGGAGACATTCAAAACCCACTTTGACGAGTTCCTGTGCAATGTGTTCTAGGTAGACCCACTCTGGCAGGGGGGTTGGACTAGATGATCTCCAGAGGTCCCTTCCAACCCCATGTGATTCAATGATTCTATGATTTAGTGAAGTGACATGTTCACCACCAGCATTAGTGGTACACTTAGTCTTTAGGAATGATTGTACATGCAACTGTTGTACTCAGAGTTGAAATCCTATTATCAAAATTGCAAAAACATCAGACTTGATTAAAGAAAGAGGACAAGGTTTAGGGGAAGAAGAGGATTTATTACTCACTATATGAAATCAACTTCCCTCTCGTTCACTTATAAAGCCACCCTAAAACTACTGGTAGAGAATTCTCTCTGGAGAAACAAAGCATTGTAAGAATTCCTATACCAACTTCTGATTCATATATGGGAGACATCCAAAGTCATTTCCATTAGATATTCCTTCATTGCCCAATGCACCTGTGAATAGAAGACAACCAGCATAAATTGGAACAATTTCTGCTCTTGCTTATGCCAAGGATTCAACTTATGCTCTGCATAATACTAAGACATTTTTCTTCTTTCCTGTATTCTTTTGTCCTTCATTGCACAGACTTAAGCTGGATAAGAATTGGAAACTGCTAGTATATATACTTAGCAGAGAAGAAAAGGCATGCATTGCCAGGGGATTAGTGGACTTTATAAAATTTTTCTGTTCCTGTGATCATCCAGATACAATCAGTGTGGCATCGCTATGTGTCCAGAACAGAAAACTTCTTCCTTTTGCAGTACCCAGAGACAGCATTCCCAGATAGTCCCCTCTCAGGGGAATATTAGGCAGAATGTGTCAAACCATTTCAGTTGCTCTTGGCAAATGGAGCACACTCAGGTACAAAGAGCTTTCAGCTCATGAGCAAATGAATCTCTCCTCTCCCGTTTACATCAATGGTTTTCCCAACAGCCTGAAAGTACCACTTTGAAGGCTTGTTACCATCCTCCCATTGCATGCAAGATGTCTTTCTGTACCACATAAGAATAGAGGAATGGATTCAGAAGAGTTTGCCTTCAACAACTGCCTTAAATCCAGAAGGAGACAGGATCAAGAATTTAAGTTGCAGGAATGCATGAACATGAAAGCCTTGTGCAGCCCAGGATTCCACAGATATTACAAAGCAAGTGCCAGCTGTGTTGGTCCCATCATACTGCCTTTAGCAAGCGGATCTTTCTTCCCCTTGAATGCACAGAGGCTGACACATTGGAAAGCGCAGAAAAATCTTTGTCCTTTCCTGATCCCCCCCAAAGAAAAAGTTTTGAGGTCTGAAGCATATGTATACTTAACATAGGTATACTTAACAATATAAATATGTACGTGTCAGCTCTGCATCGGAAAGAACTGCTGTTACTAGCAAGTAACCTCTTCTTGTCAGGCTCTTATAGTAGAAATACTCAACATTCCTTTTTAATGAAGGAAGCAGCAACTGATTTCACCTCAAGGGATTGGTATTTTAAATTGGATTGGGATTTTTCAAATTTTTCAAGTTAAGGTTCCATATACTGTTTCAATTCTTATTTTGTTTCAAATAAGTTTCCAATTCTGTTCAATTTTTGCCAGCTGAGATTTTAAGTTCAGTACCTTGAACACAGGCTGTTCTAATTGACATTGTTACACATTTGATGTGATGGGTAGCTCACACTAATCATCTGAGAGGCTCCAAAGGAAACTTCTTCAATAAATTCAGTCTTCAAAAAAGATGAGATTTGAGATTGATATTAAAGAACGGGGGGGGGGGGGGGGGGGGAATTACCTAAAAGCACAAACTCGTAAAATTCTCATTATATTAAAAGTGCTTTTCCAAAAAGGCAGTATGTTAGTTTTTCCAAAGATTCCTTTGCATTTTAAGTTTTATAGCTCAAAAGACAGAAAATTCTTAAAATATTCCTGAAGCCTCAACACAGCTTTATAGAAGCATGAAAATACAATGAAGCAGTAGTGTCTGCTGCAACTTCTACAGTAAAAAAAAAGTCAATTAAAATGTAACAGAACAATTAGCCATTGTAATAATAGGTTGGCTGAATTAAATCAGTTGAAGAATCCTGACTCAGACTCGCACTGGGGCATTGAATTGTGACATTACATGGCAAACAAGGCAACTGACCTCAATTTCTTGTCTCTAAGAAATTGTTGTTTAAAGGCGTTAGCTTACTTTTTGCTTTCTGCTGAGCGAAGAACAGGCTTGTAGCAGCTTCAGAACCACCATGGTGCTAAAAGTTTTGCCTTCTTTCCAAGGAGCTTGATGGGTTGCTCTAAGGGTCAACGTCTTCTTCCACAGCGACAAGGAGGTCTATACCTTTTGTGCTAAACGTCTTTTGGGGAGGCAGACCTGTTTCTTTCCTTTTGTGCCATATGTAAAAAGAAAAAAATCAAATGGTCTCCTCACTCCATCAAAAGAATTTCCATGAGAGCTTTTGTGGTTTGTTTTCCACCCCCATCCCCAAGGCAATCCTGCTCTTACCTCTCCATATAGCCCACAGTAGAATCCATACCAACTCTAATCCTCATATTCCTCTCCCAGTACTATAGGTGAGAAATTCCTGAACCCAGACTTACTTCTGTGGGGTTTTTTTTGCCAAATAAATACAATTTTGCAGATACCTTTTTTAAATTTTACAAGGTATAATTTTAAAGCCCTCCTTGCCTCCATTTGCAGATTTTCATTCGTCAAGGCTCTACCACAGTATGAAATGTATGTACAAGCTACGGTTCAGTTTACATTTCAAATATTGAAGAGAACAGTGAATGTTCTGTTTTATTTGCTATATTTCAAATATTTATTACCCATAGAAACAGTTACATGTGCCCAATGGCTTTCAGGCTCCAGGCAGGCCTATTTTTTATTTTACAGACTACAAAAGAAAGCAAATTATGGTGACTTCTGATGAGATGCAGGACCCTGACTAGATTTATGTCTCTGCATGGCAAACTCCTGGCTTGTCTCTGCTGTTATCTCAGAGCTTTCCAGGCCTCTCTCTCAGTGTCCTTTTATAGGCCACACTGGATGGGGCATTTTCTCAGTCCCACTAGTATTATAGCCTGCTTTTTCTCCAGGCCATTACTACACCCTGTCCTGTTGATGTGTTCCTTAGCAATAATAATACTCACTGTAGACAATCCCATGATGATATAGTACACTATCTTACTGTTACGACAGCAGATTAAGATGTCTTTAGGATAGTATTCTTGTCCTGTTAATAGGCACACTCCATTTCAAATAATATTATTCTGTACATTTTTACCAATTTTACTCTGTTGGTCTTAATTCCATAACCAGCATTCTGCTAAAACGCAGGGTCCTTGATAATAGCCTCTTTAGTCTTTCATTTATTACTCCACTGGCAAACTGCATCCTCAGTGTTTCTCAGTCCCAGCCAGTTTTGCTTAAGTTAAAGGGGAGACAATTGGGAAACTACTGCTGTCAAATCAGGCAGACATTTTTATTTGGGAAGCTGTGAAACTTTGGCTTGCTTGCTGTTGTGACTGCACTCCTAACAGCTGAGAGCATATCCCAGTGGAGGAGTATAATTGTTTTCTGTCTGACCTAACAAAGACCAGAGCTGGCATCTTTATAAGAAGCTCTTACAATGAGCTAAATATACTGAATTTAGCCTGTGCTATCTCCGTATACATGTGTGATAACAAAGGGGTGGAATTTCTTCATGACTCCAGTGAAATTACAATGTAAGGCATGAAATAAAATGTTTAACCTTTTAATTGTGTTTTAATTATTAAAGGGCAGACTGTATTTCTAAGTCTATTGCATTGCTTTCTGGCTTATTGCAAGCTCAGCAGTTAGACTTGACTAGCTAAAGAGATATCTCATTTAAAACTATCAGAAACATGGGAATTTTAAGGGATCACCCAGTTTCAAAGCAGTGCTTCCAACTCTGGGCTACAGAGGTTGAGGAAGGAGAGGGTAACTTCTGAACTATATCAAAGATTTATGAATTACTCTAAGGAGACTGCAGGACATAAGGATGCAAACCTGCAGGCTTGCATTGGTTCTGCAGGGGATCGAAACATTATTGGGAAGTCAGTAGCCTAGAAACAGGCTCTAGTAAGAGCCTAGAATAAATATACCAAAGCAAACCCACAACCCTGAAAAAAAAAATACCATAAAAATTTACTTGCTTTTTAGATTAAGCTCAAATTTGAAACTCACAGCTGCTTTTTTGTTGATATAAAACTCTACTGAAAAACTATTTATACCGACCCCCCTGGTTCCTCATTCATGGTTTATAAACCTTTCAAGAGGTTTTCTTCCGCATAGGCAATGAGAACTTAAAGTATTCCAGCTATACCACCAGACCGGTCTTAGTCTTAAGAGCCTGACTTCTTTGGTCATACACACATACCATGAAAAGGTCGCCCCAGCACTTGAAACACTCACCCAAAGCAGAGTGCTGACTTTCACGCAGGCGTAGTGAGGCACTGTGTCTGTGAAGCAGAGCAGGCACTTTCAACATGTGCTTTTTTGTCCCTTTGGAAGCTTCACACCAGCGCTGTATCCTTTTCCCATGCTGTTCGGTGAGAGGAGAGCGCATCTGGAGGAGGACGGATCAGCAGAGGAGGTCCGGAGCAGAGCAAGGCTGAATGTCAGATAGGTGCAGTAGGGCAAGATGAGTGGGACCTTGAAGGCAGCAGATAAGGGGTGAGCTGGGAAGGTGGTGGTGGGGCGTTAATATGCTTCTTCTAAAAAGAGTTGACACACGTTCACCCACTCCTGTTTTCATGTCATGCAAGACAAAGTTTTCAAGGTTTTTAGAAGTAATTACATTTAGATTGTCTTTAATCAATGAGAAATCATTGACAGATGTAAATATTGTGGAGACTTAGGAGGTTATTACCATTGTGATTTTTATTATTTACATTACAAATCACTTCTGCAGATAGTAGTACCGTACTTCATGTATTTTATGATAACACAATCTCACTCCAATTTTAACTGTTTTTGTTTTGTTCCAGAATTTAGCTTACGAAATCATTCTTACACTAGGACAAGCATTTGAGGTGGCCTATCAGCTTGCACTACAAGCACGAAAAGGGGGCCATTCTTCAACCCTCCCAGAAAGCTTTGAGAATAAACCCTCCAAGCCTATTCCCAAACCACGTGTTAGTATTCGGAAGTCAGTGGTAAGTAGAAAGTAGCCATGCATGGAAAAAAAAAAAAAAATCTATACAGTTAAGAGTTGATATACGTAGAAACTATACAAATAAACGTACCTGTTGGGTCAGAAATGCTCCGTGTCTCAGTCGTGCCAGCTCTCCTCATCAGCCAGTGGAGTTCTGTCACTGCAGCACAGGCAGCCATGTGGAACAACTGCTCATTTCAGATTCCACCAATTAAAGGCATTGCTTGTCCAATGTTGTGCGTATATCTTTTATAGCAATTCCAGACCTTTAATTGATTCAGTCAAATTCTAATATATGTATTCTAATTGAATAACAAATTCAAATCAATTTACAATTATCTTGTCATAGCAAACAACTTCTTTTCTTACCATTTTTTCTTTTTTTTTTTTTTTTTGACCCTCGTCAGACCCCCCTGTTCCAAAACTGGAATTCAATATACCTTTTCAGTATTTTCTTTGGAATCCCAAAGTTAGGAATCCAAGCTCATTGGAGCCTATATATTGATAGTCCTTAAAGTGCCTCCTGAAGTGCATAGATGACACAGAAATATTCTTTTATGGTAGAGCTTTATAAAATATTATGAAAACTATTTTAAATCACATGAAAATACAGGCACAGCAAGGCTTGGGAGAGAAAGGGGAAAAATGACCGCACAGAGTATCATACTTACTATAAAGTGAGAGCCATACTCTGGGATATTTAATTACCACATGAGAAGAAGGGGAAAAAAAAGCTATGACTGTACACTTTGCAATCCATTGCCACAGAATCTTCATCCATAAAATTTTAAGAACATTTCCTGATGCCGTCATCAGTGTCAGTAGCAAAAGGACTTCTCAGGATCAAGCATAGCTTTATCAAACTCTGGTAGCTTGGGGATAGACACAGCTTTGACCTAAACAGGATAAAGAGGGCAACTATGGGTACATGGGAGTGTAGACCACCGCACTTGCTGCTGTAGGACTTTGTCAGCACAGGATTTGTTCTGTGTTCCGTTAATTAAAGAAAATGCTAGAAATGCTGTGCACAGAGATGGTAACCCATCTGTACGCTTGCATTTGTCTTAAAGCAGATAGATCCGTCTGAACAAAAGACTCTTGCGAATCTACCATGGATTGTTGAACCTGGACAAGAAGCCAAAAGAGGCATTAATACCAAGTATGAAACTACAATTTTCTGATACACAACTGTTCCCCCGTTCCTTGTTGTGCCTTGCACGCCAAGCAGTCACAGCACAGCCTTTCCTTTATGGCAACGTTTCAATCCAGCAGAGAGGAAGACTGCACTGTATGAGTGGCCTTGTAACTATCAAAAAAAAAGGCTGACGGTCATTTCTGGTGATTTCTTCTTCCTGCAGCACTGACAGAAGAATGACACTATATGAAGACTTTTAAAATTACAGTCCACAAGAGGAGTGAGATATACCTTATTTTTCACACAGTTCTCCCTTGTGACTCTGCCACAGTGCTTTCTTTGATTTCTTATTTTCAAATTCTACTTTTTAAAAAAACACAAAAGGTCTCTAAACTAACACTATCGCTGCCTATGAGTAGAATATTTGATTGGTTTTTTATTTAAATCTTGGCAGTTTTTAATTGAAATAGAACCAGAATTAATAAATAGAGTATTTGTGAAACCACTGAATTCATTAATAATTACTGTGATGAATAAAGAACTCATTAAAGTGACAAGAAATTAGGTACCCTGATTTCTGTGTGCGCTGGTTTTATATGTAATCATTGGTGTCCTTTGATCCTCTACAGAAATAGGACCCTCTTGCATTGTAACAAAGGATCAGAGTTTTATGAATGGTTAGAAAAAGGTATTAATAATGCACAGAAAACATTTATTAGATATTTTTATGGAAGAGAAGTACTATAGGAAAACATATGAATATTTATGGAAGGAAGCCAGATTAATTATGACAAATAATGTTTATTTTAAAGTTAAATAAACCACTGCTATTGCAGCATTATGAAAATTATAAGAGTTGTAGCATCAGTGCACTGGATGTTCCGTGTGATCAGTCTGGAATGAAAGTGGAATGGTCATTGTACTACACCTACATATAGTTTATGCAGTTCAACATTGCTATAGCCATGAATTCTACTAGTATTTTTAAAGAATAATCTCAGTGGTTCTAAAAAAAAAAAAAAAAAGGTAAAAACCGTGGATTTTGCTATCAAGATTTCTCTCACAGAAAGCTTGTTTGGAAGAGCATTGATAAAATTCTACTGCAAAACATTTTCTAAATAAAAATAATGAGAAAAAGAAAAAAATTCCAAAGTAATAAAAATGTTTTCATGGAACAAAATAGTTAAGCATTTGCTTAATATTTGACTAAATAAGATTTACTTACATTTTCTTTAAGGTGTTTTAATTTTTTTAATGTCTGTGGAGTATTTGTATAATACCATGATGTATATTTATGTAGAACTGAAATTATAACAGTAAAAATATCACTATAGGAGAAAAATGACATTTTAACGTATATTGTTCTATCCAGTCAAATTGTGAATCATTTTGAAGTTCACTATAGAGATATTGATAAATTGTGTGGTTGTCTTAATGTTTTTTTAATTATTATTTCATATCCAGCTGAGGTTTTCAGTTAAAGTCATCGGTTGGTAAATTCCAAAAAATGGATAATTGAACTTGGTTTAAACATGATAATTGTATATGGTTTAGTTAAACCTAATCATAGCGCTGAGTGATGACATACTTTTAATACAGTATTCAATTTACTTGAACAAAATAGTTCCTTGTACATATTTTGCCTATTCACTGTTGATATGTACGTAGTCAACTGACAGTAAAAAAATTAACACTAAAAATATGGTACCAAAAGGAAAATTGTATAGGAGAACAGTAAATAGTAGCCTCACTGCAACAAATACTTATGTAAATATGCTTGGGCTTCCAGTTATAAATTTTGTAATTTTGTCATTTATTTATATCCTATAAAAGCACACAAAATAAAATGAAGTTGTACAGTCCCAGTGCTTTGTGCATCATTTTATCATTGCATAAATTATAACGTGCAGTTCCATGGACTGATCTTGAATCGAGAAACAAAATCTGCACCAAATTTGTTCAATACTCAATCACTGCATATGTATCCTAATCAAATTACAAATCCAAATCAATTTACAATTATCTTGTCACAGCAAGCAACTCCTTTTCTTACCTTTTTTTTTTCTTTTCTTCCTGTTTTTTGACCCTCAGCAGACCCTCCTGTCCCAAAGGACACTGAAATCAGTGAAACGTCCTCCCCTCCCCTTTTCCCAATTTCATTGGGCTTTCGATCTTGTCCCGCAAAAATCCAGGCATTGCTGTGGAGGCAGTTTTGGTTTAGAATATAGATTTTGTTTACAGATGATAAATACTTCATACTTCAAAGTCCTTAATTAACTGGTTCTTGAGTGCACTACTCAACTGCTGACTTCTCATATCTAATCACACCCTGTAAAGCCGCACGGTGAGTTATGTTAAACCACATTCACTTCAGGCACCAAAAGTACAAAGTGACCAGATTTTCAGGCTATGAAAGTGGGGCACCTCTTATGTAGCTGAGTGACCCCTAAAATGATAAGGATGAGAGAGGAGCTGCGGTGCAGCTCCTATCAGACATAAGGGAAAAACTTGCAGGAAGAATTTGATCTAGGTTGATCAAAGAGATGTCAAGCAGGTAAGGTGGCACAGTAAGCTGCTGAACTTGTTTGGGAGAGATAATTGGGGCAAAAGAGACTGATGATGGGTAGCAAGATTGATGAAAGATGAGGCAGATGAAAGACCAGTGGGGCAGGGAGGGAGTGTGAAAGGTTTTGGGATGCAGTGAGTCAGTGAACGATTGGAGCCCCCACAGCAGACATCAATTGAAACTAGAAGGAGCGAGAAGTGTTAGCAGGTGTAAGGCACTTCTGCATTCGCAGAAACCTGATATTTTAGAAGGAAACATTTCCCTCACTAACTCATAATAGCATATGCCAGTTGGAGAATAGTCCATGGGGTCCCCTCTGGAGTGGGACAGTGGTTCGGCATTATTTTCATTAGACCTGGAGAGCCTTCTACAAACCTGCACTAACCCCAAGCAGTTACCACTTGATCTTAGTATGCTGGAAATGCATAGGCAGTAAGGGGACAATGGTCAGTCTTGAAAGTGAAGGTAGGGAAAAAGGGAGATGCCTCCAAAGATCAGAAAGGGAGGAAAATTGCTATTCTTGACCTCTACTCAAGGAACGAGGGAAGCAGAGGCAGTCAAGAAGAGTCTGTGAAGAAACTGGAACATTTACATGTTGTGGAACCAGGAGTTAATTGCAACAACTGCCTTACGGTGGGAGGGTGGAGAACAGACAAAAGAAGACAGGTGATATGGAAGTACATTGCATTTGACATGAGAAAATAAGGAAATTGGAAACAAAGTGAGGTAAGCGTGGGCAACAGTATTTTGAGAATTATTTGTGCAGTGAAGTCTCTAATATGCAAGGTAAAAAAGCTGCTGCTGGGAGAAGACTTAAAGACTGGAGAAACTCTGAAGAAAACAAGAGGGAAATTCTGTGTTGTGGAGGTGGAGGGTTTCCTAAAGCAGATGTTGGATTTCAAACTGAACATGGTGACTCCTCCAACCCAGAGTGGTGTTTATTAAAAGCCAGAGGAGCTACTGCTCACAGCTGGTAGCAGGAATAGCATCTCTGGTTCTGATGTTCTGCCAGTAAGTTTATGAGAGGCTGCTTCTCCTGTGAACCACAGTGTCACACACGCCTTGCAGTTCGAAGCCAGTTCTCAGCATCAAAACCCGGCATGACCATTGGGAAGAGAAGTAGCAGGTCATGAAGAAGGTTCTGTCAGGCCTTTGGAAAAGAAAGCAGTATGCTAGACAGCTAATAAACTGTCACATCCAACTGTGAATAGTTTATAGCTTCCATTCTAGATTAAAACAGGCAGCTTGTGCCATGTGCAGAACTCTCATTGAATTTTGCCCTAGATTTCTTTCAATGTGTGCCGTTCAGCTGTCCCGCTTCACACTTTACTGGAGGATGTTGTCTAAGACAACAGTCTAGAAATAGTAACTTCAACTGTCTCCAAAATTCCAGTCCAAATAACAATTGAATCTACGGAGGAACTGTGTGGCAGTGACAAGCATGTGAGTGAAAGACATGGCATAAGCATTAGAGACAATATTTAGGTGTCGGCCCTGAAGAGCGGTATCCATTAACTCATGTGAAAAGACCAGCTGAACAGAGTGGGAGAAAAAAGAACTCTTAACTTGCTGGAAATATTGACAGGAAAACATAGGAGGTTAATACTCAGGATTCTCCTGAAGAGCTCTGTAACTTCTTTAGGTAAACCAACTTCTTTGCTAAACTAGCAAACTGATCATATCAAGTCCACCACTGAATACACTGGTTCTAGTTAACCTTCACACCAGCGAGCTGATAACTCAAGCAAGACAGAGGTTGATCACAAGCTCAGCTCACTGAAACAAACATGCAAGATTCACTCGCAACCAGAGTTTACACTAAGACATAGATTTTGTGGAACTGGTGGATGGTTTCCTTCCTACTGACTAAACAGTCACACTCATCCTCATTACAATCCTGAATGTGTCCAGCCAAACACCACTGTTTTACTGAAAAGGCAGAAAAAGGAAAGCAGGGAAATGCTCCTTGTCTTTCAGGAAGGGTATGCTCCAAATGCAGGAATGGGAAACGGCATCTCCATGCCTGGCTCCCACTCTTGTACAAGCAAATTTCTTTTCAGTCCTACTTAACATGCATATATGCATTTGCTAGTGCTACATCTTTCACCCTTCCACTATGGGAGCTGGGTACCTAGATGTCTTTGAGCATGTGGGTCTGGGTAAAGTGGTAACAACTAGACAGACAAAAATGCTATCTATATGTAAACAAAACACAATTCTATCTCTCCACTCTTGCCAGCAAGAGCTTGGAAAAGAAAACTACTTTTCTATCAATCAATCAAGAGAACTGAATTCAAAACACTTTACAACCACAGAAGAAAAAGTGAAGCTGAGACAGAAACTGAGGACCTTAGACTTCTTCCTCACACATAGAAAATACATCACAGATTTAGCGTCATAAGATGATGTAATTGTAAGATAAATGCCTTTTTGTCATTTTTTTTAAACATGATAATTCCTACCTTCAAGTCATTAGAACCGTTCAAATTCTTCAGATCCTTATCCAAAGCAAAATTTATTCTAATATTAAATGAAAAATTCACACACAATGTTGAGGATGGGTCAATGCTTGAGAGAAAGTGTCCAAATTTGAAGGTGGTATATTTGCTTTCATCTTTTCTAAACACAAAACAGAAAACCCAAAAAGTCAGAGTGAGAAAAAGGAAGTAGAAACATGCTTCAGTATAGAGAATACCCAAGGAACATTAACTTTATCCTATAGTGACACCATGAGGAAAAAAGAAATAGAGTACACTAATTTTAAAGACGCATTAGACGCAGTGCAGTCTTCATTTTTGTGCTTGTGATTATTGGATAGTGATAATTACTAGGCTGCAGAATTAGGGACCTGGGCATGTCCTAAGCAAAAAAATCCTAATGCATATAATTGAGGCTAGCACTACTTATTTCTTGACTTTATGTTGCAAAGGTTAATATTTTTTTCTTTAAATTACCTTTACGTACTTACACTGTAACACACTGTCTGGAAGGTATCAGTGACGGATTAGGCGAACAATTCTGTACTAGAATTGAGTGACTGTAATGAAACCTCCAAGTATCTGGGAATGCTGTGCATGAGAGGAGATTAATATGAAAAGATGTTAGATCTAGATTCACCATGGCCACCTCTCTGTCACAGCCATTACATTTTACTCAGCTATACTTCTGTAAAGCTTCAAGAATTACCTTGGCCAAATACCTCAAACCTAGAAAATTAAACTGATTGCTACAATAAGAGACTACTAAGGTGCCATCATTATCCCCAGCCCCTGATATAGCAGGAAACCCCTAGGTAAGAAGTACTTAAGTAATTCCAGCTGGTGGCATACCCAGCCTGCCTCCTATACTGCAGAAAAAAAGATGGGAAAAGAATATCTCTGCCAATCTGACTTTGGGGAAATTTGTTTCCCAGCCAGATGATGCAGTCTGCACGAGAACTGCACGGGGAAAACAACAAGACGAGTACCTGTCACACCTCAAGGCACAGCCCACCTCTGTTCAATACTGCATTTCATAATGTGGCCAGTCTCAAAGGAAGGTGAAAGGATTTAAAGGTCAAATAATGAAGTACAAGAATTAAGTTCTTTGGATCCACAAATGACCAACAAAAATCCGGAATCTTAGTATTTCATTACAATCGGTATCCTAGCGCAGATGACACAGACCTGAGACAAGAAATCTTATCACTGGGTGTCTTAAGTTCCTTTCTGTACTTGTTATTAGGTGAGACATGGAGCAGAAGAGAATAAAGATCTTAGCATTATAATAATGCGTAACATTTGAAGCATACAGAACAGCTGGGAACATTTAAGTATGAACTGAATGAGACTTGTTTAGATTCAGTTTTGCACAGAGAAGTAGAAATTAAGAACTAATTCCGTTGTTTTACATGATTTTACATGGTGGTGGTTTTTTTTTTTCTTCCAGTCAATAGAACTTGTTGCTCTTTAATCAGCAAAGCTGAAATGTCCTGTCTCTCTCCTGTACCTCACAAATGTGAGGTGACTCCGCAGCCTCCTCTCCAATTCAGCAAAACAAATTCAACTCCAACTTTACACTCCAAGACTTTTGCCCAGTCCTTGACTCACTTTTTGTAGTTGTCTTCTAAATTTTGGTTGAATCTATTTTGTCCCTGAAACGGGAACACCAGAGCTATATGCACTAGTGCCGGTGTCTTGTTAACAAAGCAGATAGATCACGTCCGCACTCCTTCAAGGCAGACCCTCTTGAGGTACAACCAGCCCTGTCGCCATACCACTGCAGACACTCCAGAGTTTGTGTGGGTGATACCATCCACTCTCATTTCCACGCCACCATTTTCAAGTTGGTCCCACTGGCATTCTTAAGTCCTCTATGAATGACTTTGTCCATAAAGTAACAACAACATGCTATTGGATGTTGAAAGCAGACACACATCTTATTGTAATAACTACTTACTCTTGCAATCCACTCTTTAGCCAATTTATATCATCTGCAGCTTTGTCATCAAAGGTTTTATAGATCACGGACCAAAACATTAAACAACATTGTACAAAATGACAGGACCAATATTTTAATTCATCTAACATATTCTCTACCAGTGCTATGGAATAAAAGCTCTTTTAAGTCAAAATGCTATGTTATAGCAAGTCAAATTCCCTAAAGACCAAAGTTCATGTGTTGACACCAATGGCTTAAAAAAATAACATGCAAAACAACTAGAAATCTGTCAGCAAAGTTTGCTCTAGCAGTCTCTCGTAAAAGCACAACAATCAGCAACACCCAGAAAAACACTATGGTGTTCAGAGTAAGCTCTACTTTTCCACATAACCTTAAATCTGCCATTCTGCTGTTTTAATCAGGACTGACTTCAGGTCAATAATAGCTGCCTTGGTCCCCTCTTTCAAAATACCAGAATCATCACAATTCACAACTCTTTTGAAGTTTCTCATTCTTTCAAGACATGATAAATTTTACCAGACACGATTCAAAGGATGCTTCATCTTACCCATCTCAGACATTTGGCTATTTATTATTTGGACTTGCTGATTCAAAATTCTTTAGTTGAAACAAATACATCCTTCCACCTGTTCTGTTAAGATTATAAATTTCCTATCTCTGTGATTAATATAATCTAAATATATTGTCTTTCCAACATCATACTTCATAACTGTGTCACTGTGATCAATGGAATAAGCTGCTTTTTGTTAATTGGATACGTTTAATGACATCTCATTTACTTCAGTTATTGATATTTCACCCGTTGTTGTACAAACCCCTAGCAGTTGCTAATACTTACTTGCTTTGTAATTTACACTGTAAAATAGCATAAACATCTCCGAATATATTTATCTGTATTTCACTGCAGCTTCTACACTTCTTTTTAAGGGATGTCAAGTAAGATAACATCTCATTCAGCAGGTTTTGTGGTGGTTTTGATTTTTTTTTCACATCTGCAGAACTGTGACTCCTTGGACTCTTTTCAATGATTCCCAGCTTTAACACATCCTACATTATATCTATGTTCCCAGCTGTGCCAGAAATTCTTTTGCTGGAATGATTCCAAATCTGTACCTCCCTGACCGAGGTGATACCCTGTTACACAAGGAATACACAAGCAGAGTACAATCAGTGACAGGTGGAAAACCGCTGGTTTTATACCTTGAATTTGATTTTATAATTTTATTTCGTAATAAAGATTTCATAAGGGTTTGCTTTTCAAGAATGTCTCTGCTGCTCCAAAGCCAAGTGTGTGGGTGTTTTTCATCTTGCTATAGTTGATTTAACTTGCAAAAAGGAGACTTAGCTTCCTCTCTATATTTTCTGTCAATTACATAAACATTGCTGTGAACAAGACAGTAAGGAATTATGACAGATTTAGAGCTGCCTGGTGATAATTTATGAGTACTTTATGTTGGCCTGATTACCAAAATGTTTGTTATATAGCTTCACTTGTTTAAGGTAGCAAGAATCTGTTGGGGAAAAAACAACTCTGAAAGGGAAGAAGAGAAGGATAGATTAAGGTACGCAGTTTTCAAACTCTACTCAGATCTTAAATAAAAATGCCAGAATTATTTGAATATCCTATTCAAAATAACCTCTACAACTGGCTTAGAGGAATCAAAAGCAAAGTCCAGGAATCTGCAAGAGCAAAATTTGTGTTTCAAACAGATAGTAAAAAGCAATTAACTGTTAAAAAAAATGCTGTTTCTGTCAGTCACTCTACAAACACCACCGTTCTAGTTACACTTTTTCCTTTAACATGGCACTGCCACTGGATTATCTGTGCTAATCTTCTCTGACTGCAGTAATTTATAATTTTGTCTTTACTTCCTCTGGGAAAGAGTTTTTGTAGTCCTCCGGTTTGGGTCAAGTTCTTGGGTTATGATACCTAATTCAGCTGTTCAGCTGTTCTCACTTTGAAGTTTTGGCTATGTTTAGGAGCTTCCATTTTTTTTCCTTCAAGGAACCTCATCAGCCACAAATGGACAGTCACCTTAGGAATAGCAAAAAATATCTCAATGCAGTCATTTCAGTAGGGAAAACCACTTTGCTAAAACTCAAACACTACAAAAAAACACATTCAAAACAGAGTGCACCCAAGCTCAAAGCCACTCACTACTTGTCATAGTGATCAATCCCACTTCAGACATCCAAACCTTGCTTTTGGGAGAAAGAACAATATATCAAATTTAAGAGTTCTTGTATTTGCTGCTAACTGCTCAAAGTCTTCACTGTGATCAAATTTTCATTTTCCGTATAGGTTCCTGCTTAACAAAACAAACATATGGACAGATAGATATCCTAAAGTAATTACTAACCTGCAACAGAACTCAAATAAGAAACAAAATAAGTAATGCAAAATGGAGATACAAGCTGCATGAGGTGGAGGCACTGTAGTTTTAATTTTTGAAAAGAAGGAGATATAATTTGTATGCAAACTAAAAATAAATTAAAAAAAAACAGGAAGAATTATAATTTTTTGAGAAGGTGATCTTAATTTCCTAGACTAACATTTTAGCAAAAAAAGCAATATGATGCAGTGTTCACTGTTACAATCCTCCAGTGAAAAACGAACTATTGTCCCACAGGTTCAGTTTGGCCACTTACCATTCTTCTGTTTGAATGAGCACGTATCCAGAAGATCTATCTCAAACCAGTGCTTCAGACTACGAAAAACCAGTTGCTGAGTCAAAACCAGCAATTTAATAGCTGAATCCTTGATGTTGTAGAAAGGAGAAAAACCAAACCAAACCAAACCTATCTGCTCTATAATATTTAGGGGGGACAAACCCACAACTGAAATTGAGAATGCAACATCTGCAAGACAGTTAAAATCTTTCTTTAAATGCTTCAAAAATTCAGATGCCCTTAGGTGGCACTATTTTTTGCTATTATTAAACATGTACTCAAAAAGAGATAAAATTTAACCAACATTTAATCTGTTCAAACGCCTTGAAACTGTTCCTCCTCAAATTTCCCAGTTCTGAAGTTAAAGCCACATATTGCTAAGACCCCTTCCACACACATCTTTCAATCTCATTTGTACAGTTGGAAACATAAAATGAACAATTGCTATCCTGGACTGAATATAAATAAACTCCACAGCATATTTTAAGAAATTATGCAAATATATTGAGAAATTTAGGAACTACCAACTTGCATAAACTACATTACTGTCTAGGTGCCATGTTCTTAACCATCAAGACATGACTATCAGCTTCAGATTGGATTTTTTAAAGCAAAATGTTTGATCTGTATTAGAGACAGATTTCCACTGACCTATGCCTGTGTCTGATCATTCATCTATTCTCTACCAAAATTATAAAAAGAAAATGAAAACCAGCACCCCCAAAGAAAAACACAAAAAAGCCCAAAAGCACACCACAAAACAAAAACTGTTAAAAAGACAAAACTCTATGTATTTCCAAATCTTACATTAAAAATGTGCCATTCCTCTCATGCATTATTGCAGTGCTGTTAAACCAAAAAGTATATTTTTCAGTATTTCCTTAATTTTTTTCTCCTACACAACTTCTGCCAAGGAACATATAACCTGATCACAGTATTAAAAGATTAAATTAAGTGGTCTAACTGGGAAGTGCAGAAAGAAATGTCCCTGCCATTGTGTCTCTGGGACTGGAAAACTTGCTCTCAGAACACGAGACTAAGACTTCATAGCACTGGAAAAAGAGTGTGAACCAGCAGGCTACAGAGTCTTAATGCACATAAACCTGAACATTGACTCTAGCGAGGAGTATGGATTAGTTATTACTGTCTTTGGAGAATATTACAGACAAATAATGTGATTTTTAGAGCTACAGGAAATCCCTGCTCTCATTTGCTGGAAAGTACCAGTTATCTATAGAAATTAAATTTGCTATACAATTAGTAGAGAGCAATTAAAAGAGGCTATTGCTTTAGAAATGTGAGTAATGTAAAATACCATTTTTAAAAGTTATTTTAAATATTAAGCATACTTCATGTGCATTTATAAATTAGAAATAACACATGCCTTACCTAAACAGCATCATATTTACTTTTACACAGCTGGATTACATAAATTTATCTTTGCCTTATTTTGAGTCATTTTAAACATCATGATTGTCAAAATTCTTCTGAGTTCATATGTTATTAGAGAAACTGGACAAAGATAACAACCAAAAATCAATCACTAAGGGACACAAATAAACAGAAAGAAGTAAATAGAAAAAAATGAAAAATACCACACACATAAACACAGAGAGTCTAATTGTGGCATCCTAAGTAAGTACCCGGATGATCCCTCTTGAGTTCAGAACAAGAATCCTCTCTAGCCTGAAGGACCTGAATTTAAGCATTCTCAGAGCACTTGTGCATACAATGTATGGTTTCTTAAATGGAAACAAGCACAGGAAGCTAATTTGTTCTGTAAACAGACAGGCCCCAAGAGAGAAACTGCCTATTGAAACACTTACAAGATCCTTTATTTTTCTCATCCTTCTGAATAAACACACTCGTGGCATTTAAATAGTTCAACTGGTCCAACTCTGACAATTGTGCTAAATCCTGCAAGTGTAACCACAGAAGACGATATGTGAAGTGCTGAAGTTGTCAATAACACATGCTGATGGAAAACCTTACTCCTTTATACTCACCGGATCTTTTAGGACGCACTCCAACAGCCTCAGCTTAGCCTTTGTTAGATCTAGTTGCAAGGTTTCCTCATAAAACCTAATGTGGTGTAGGCTGAACTGGCCTACAACGGCAACAGACGCTCTTCCCCCACTTCTCCAGTGCAGGAGAAAAGGAGGAGAGATTGAGAGATTTACGAGTTCAGAACGAACAAAACTACTTTATTAAAATATTAATATGAAAAATTAAAAAGAAAATAAGGAAACAGATAGAATAGATATAAAACTGTATCAAGCTCCCAGGATGATATCACTAGCAGGCACTGGGGAAGTCCCAGGCTGGACTCTGCGATGGATGGGAACTGGATTCCAGCTCTGGAGTCAGGAACACACGGATCAGGATCAAAGGCAGATGAATTGACACGGTCCTCTTTGGATGTCGGCCACTGAAGAAAGAGGGCTGGCCCTTTGATCCCCCAGCTGTTATACTGAGCATGGGGCAGATGGGATGGAATACCCCTGTTGGTCGGGTTTGGGTCACTTGTCCTGTCAGGTGGGACCCTTCCACGCTTTTCCGCTTCCGACCCTCTGACGGGGTCGATAATGAAATTAACTGACCCTGGTTGTTACAGCAATAAGTATAAGCAAGAACCCCTCTGCATACCATTCCTTGGCATGAAGTACAAACATTGGTCTTATCACTCTGAGAACGAAGTTTTCTCCACAATATGCTGTTCATTTCAAAGAGTTAGAAGGAGCCTAGTTAAGACATAAAATTACTGAACAGAAAGTTGGCTCTACTTGACCTCAAACCAGGACAAAGCCCTTAGAAGAAAGGTGTGCAGTAAGTTAATTTGGAAAAAAACCCACTCTTAAAACCCAAAAAACCCCACCTCTCCCCACCATCCCCAAGCCTCACGCCAACACACAAAGATGTAGGTAGCAGCACAGTTTGGAAGTGCTGAAAAGTACAGGTCAACCTACTGCAGAGTTCATACCAACAACAAGCCTGGTCTCAGGTTAACATCGTATTGCATATCAGCTGATAGTGTCCCATTCCTAGTTTGAAAGAGCAAAGCTAAGTTGAGCACCAAAATCACACCAAAAATGCTCTGAGTAGCTGGTACACTCCCTGCTCTCCAAACATTAAGGTTTGTTTGGCTTCTGCTGTTCATGAAATCACAACAGAAATAAAGCATCCCAAGTCCTCAGAGCTCTTGGGTATCACCATCACCATCTGTGAGCCTAAATAAATTTGTGTCCTTGCAGTAGGCAGAAGGAAGAAAGCAACATGTGGACAAACGCATCTGAGTGTGTGCTTTCCCAGGGAAGTTGTGGATTCCGCATCCGTGGAAGTGCTCAAGGCCAGGCTGGATGGGGCTTTGAGCAACCTGGTCTAGTGGGAGGTGTCCCTGCCCAGGGCAGGGGGGTTGGAACTAGGTGACCTCTAAGGTCCCTTCCAACTCTAACCATTCTATGATTCTATCAGAAGGAAACACCAGAAAGCACCTTTCAGCCATGAGGCTGACTTCTGCACTCCTTGGCATTGCCACAGCCTCTGTACTTACTATGAAGGAGAAAGAGCAACGGAATGGTTCAGTAAGGGGTTTGTGTTCTACTAGCCACTGGAGGAACATACCTGAAATCTGTGTCCTACTGGTATTCTAGGTTTACCAGCTTCTTGAAGATGGGGCAGAGTCCCCTCTCTGCAACGTTCTGTTCCAGGAAGAGAAGACGATACTACCCGAGTCAGATTGCTTTCTCAGCTTGGCTTTCCCCTGAAACCTGCAAAGGCATCAGCTCCTGTAAAACACCTCAGGAGAGCAAAGACAAGGACACACACTCTGTCCTAGCTAGATACAACCTGGGGAACTGGGCCCGACTCCACTAAATACAAAATAGGGGAAAAAAACCAACAATTTGCACAGCATCCTGTAGTAAGGAGTATAACTGCATCAATTTTTAGGTAGGAGAGACAGAATAATTTTGGGGGTGGAGGATGCTCCTCTGCTGGGAAGAGTTTACCAGTTCCAGCTCTACCCACACACTCTAGCACTACAAGAGATCTATAAATCTTTACATGGAAAAACCTCAGGCCAACAACTGCAAAGTTCTATTTCAAATGACTGGGAGATAAGAGAGGGGGAAGGGGAATGCTGTAGTTCAAGGAATGCTACAGGTCAAGGCATTACAAAGCATCCTTTTGAGCAGCTGTTACACATGTGGGTATAACTCCTTGTTAATAAAGGAAAGAGAAAAAAGAGATTTGTGAAGGAGCTGTAGGTTGAATTGCCAAAGTGAAGAGACCCAAACCTTCTACAGAAGCTGATAGGCATCGTTAATAGGAAGTGTATCTAAAATCTGTTTACATAAAAGCATATTATAATTTCATTTAAAGAGCTGGCAATGCTCATTAGTTCAATTTGAATGCCAACTGATTCAATTTGATCTGGTATTACAAGAGATAACGGGAGCACTAATGTTCAATCTACATAAAAATTGCTTCTGGCCAAACTTTCTTTTGTTTCCTTTAAAATACATCTAACATCAAAGAGAACAGCTAAATATGATGACATAGCAGGATTTTATTTTCTATTACAGTAAACTGCCTTAACCTTAAATATTTTAAATTGAAGTTTCTGTCTTGGTTGGCCCCTATTTTAAAAATTTTTCATTTAAATTTTGTCATCGTCTTCCTGCGAATCACAACTATTTGTTAGCTCCTCAGACTTTCCCATCATTATTTCTCCTCTTCCACCTCAGCTACAAAGACTTACAGGCAGCTCGATACATTTGCATATGAACACAACCATCCTGACTCTATTAACAGCATCTTCCATGAAGCACAGCTTCCGCAGCTCCAGCAACAAGGATAATCCTGCTGCGTTATCATTCTTGCAGAATAATTCAAGAATGTACTATTTATCTCCCATTTCTTCTGTGCTACTTGCTTCCTACTTGCTTCAAAATTGAAATTGTCTATGAACTCCACTCATTCACAGGTCACTTTCTTCATTAAACCATGATCAGTTATTCCTATCACCAAAGTTTTAGTAGCCTTGCCACAAAAAACAAGGTTCCTCAGGTGAAACATTTATCCTGTAACTTTTTACCTAGTTGGCTCTTTAAGTTCAGAGCAACATGGTGCTGTGCAGTGGGGACAGCACAGCCTATGTCATCAAGCTTCCCGCTCCTCGAAGCTTCATCTCTCCAGGGAGAGGACTGCGGAGCTCTGTACAAACTGTACAGTAGGAGCATCTCTGTCCTGAACATTTCAGGACATGTCCCAAGACTTCAGTTTCCCATTGTTCACTTTTTCCTCCATCCTCATATTTAGTACTGTTACTTACCTGTCAAATTGTTTTTGATGTAGTTTGTAAAGCAGTACCATGTTTAGATTGAAAACAAAACCACAATAAGAGAGGCAGCACTTCCTCTCCTTCCTACCCTGTTAAAAAAAAAAAACACAAAGCCAAACAAACAAAAAAAAAACCCTCAAGAATTCAAATTCATTTACAACTTTGGCCAGTATTGCCTGGATTATCTTTATTGAATGCTGTACATACTTAGAATACAAAACATGTTTTTCCTATTGAATTTCGTCTCTTTATGTTTCTGCCAGCAGTACATTTTATTATACTGACCCGTATTCAATAGCACCTTAGAAATGCTGCAATTTCAAGTTTAAAAAAAGAGTGAAAACTGGTGATTGTCAAAAACAGAATCTATATTAAATCTTCTGAAATGCACACAAAAAACACTAAGACTGAGACTTTCATTATTCAGTATCAGTTGAGATCCTTGTTAATGTACTTTTTATAATCAAGTACTTAAAGTGTTCTATTGCAAACTACAAAAATACGAAAACCATGATATTAATGCTTGTGCTGTTGCTCAGAGCAGTTGAGTTTACCAGAACAAGACTTACTAGGTACCTAAGAAAAATTGTTATTTAATTACTCACTAAAAATATGTCAAGTATAATTAGTACAAAACGTTAACATTTCTACCCTATACTGAATCTATAAATAGACTGTAAAAATTTAAAAAAAATAAAAAAAAATAAAAAAGAGAATCACATATTACCAGGCAAGAGATCCCTGTGCATAGAATCTCATGTAAACAAAGGTGACTACAGCAAAATGTCTCCATAGTATAATCTGAATGCTAATTCCAAAAGGAAAAATAACTAAAATCCACACCTTCTTATATTTTTCAATATATACTCTTTAAAGCATTTCCTCTTCTTCTCTGTTTAGCTGGTTAGCTCTATTCATCCTTTGACTGGAAATGTGGCACAGTCTCTTCCCCGTCAATTGCGATATGCTTTCAGATTTTGCCTTGATAAAACAAGACTCAAGACTCTATGATTCTATGTTCCCCTCAATAGGAACAGCTCCTCCGTGTTACAATACACGTTACCTCCACAAGGTTAGAAGGTTCTTACCGCAAGTGGGAAGTGGCGCTGCTGTAAACTGAACAGCTACTTGATTTGTTTTCAACATCGGGCACCAAGACAGCTAGTTACAATTTTCAAATGAAGGATAACCCTGATTTTTTCCATTCTGTACTAAATGAAAATCCTTGAATCACAGTAAAAAAAGAATTTTTTGGATCTCACAGTTATGTTGATGGCTAGAGAGCATTTAGCCATCAGCCTTAGCACAAAATACAATTTCAAAGCATTATATTCCTATTATTTCTTCACTCCTATTAATATTAATTTCAACTAATTTGAATAAATCTTAATATAATTGCCTTATAAAACTGGAAGCAACATACTTAAGATGCAAATCAAGACATAAGGATTATAATAAAGCTTATTAAAAGCAAGATTAAACGCAAGTTCATTTGAAAAAACATGTATAAATGTACATAAATATACATGAAAACATCATGAATACAACAATGAAATATAATTCACAGCTTAATGAGCATCAGACAAATATTTAACAAAATTTTGTTTCCGTCTTAAAAAAAATGAACTATCTTTGCCGTGTTCAGCACGTTAATCATAACTTCTGTAGCACATAAAGAATGCCAAGATTATCAACAGTCACATACACTTTGAAATTAGGAGACACATGTATTGACTTGAGGTTTGTTCCATTTGTGTAGAACGTTTGTAAGGATTCTCCAGTAGTTACATTCCACCACTATAAAAACAAAAACCACACTTTCAGTTAGTTGAAGGAAGCAGAGAATACATTTTATAAACAGGCGTAGCATGGCAAGGCCAGTTGACTGCTGCCCCCGAAGAGGCAGGATTAAAAATAAAAATACAAGCAATCTTAAGCAGAAAATATTTAGGACCAGTTACCAGAGGTGGAAGACTTTCAGAAGAAGAAAAACTTCAAAAAGACTGAAGCGGTTCAATTTCAGGAAAGCATAGAAAATAATAAATTCAGGTACTGCCTCTTACCCCATCACAAAGCATGATCAATAGACATAAACTGTAACATATCCAAAATTTAAAAGATGATGTATTTTTATATAACCAAATGAGCACATGAAACGCATTGCCAGACAGTATAATAGAAACTCTTGCTGGATTTGAAAACTTACCTGGACTCACAAGAGGATCAATCATGCACGCATTTGAAACAATTTGCAGTATTCTTAGCAGGACAGTTTTTTTTTCAATTACATTGGATTTTTTTATTATAATTTTTTTAGAACATACGGTACACATTAATAACGAAGATAAAGAGAAACCTTCAACCATCAGTTTATTCCATGAATGTAGACTGAAATTTCACATTTCTCAGAAAAACTGTAGACCAATGCAAAATTGAATTAAATGCAATCCACCACAAAGCTGTTACTTGATTGTTCCAATAAGAAGTCTACCCTCTATTCTTGCAATATTTGAGTGCAGTAGCAAAATGTGGAAACAAATTACCTTCAGCTTTGATCATCCATAAAAGCAGGTGGTATTACTACATTTTAGCTTACTCATCTCATGAAATATGTAACATTATAGCTGTGTGCATAATACAGATTTGCCGCTAGACAGCTATAACGTTCTGACTAAAAGCACCTTTCCTAAAGCGCCTGTTATTTGATAGCAACCCAGGGGAAAAAATAAAACAAACAACAAAACGGCTCTTAATTAGTTCTTGCACCTTTGCTGGTGGATAAATGATCAGGTGCTGAGCCCACAGGTACCACTCACACAGCAAGTTCAACAGTACATAGCTGAATACATCTATGAATAAGATGACTCATTTGTTTAAAGGTTATCTTTCCATGTAACTCCACAATCCAACTCAGTCCAGTTTTTAGAGGTCCAAACTTCTAAAATGTTTTAGACTTTTACTGACTAATATCTCCCTCCAAAAAGGATGGGTGGGTGTGCTTTCATGCACATCATACACATCCATCTATAGATCTTGAAAGAAAAGTAGAAATACAACGCTTAACATGGTGATTGAACCTGGTTCCAATGGCTGGAAAAAGGCAAATGCCAAACCCATTTTCACAAAGGGTGAAGAAGATGCTAGAAACTGCAGGCCAGTAATCTTCACTCCAGTGTCTGGGATTAGTTTTCTGGAAGTCATTTCAAATCATAGGAAGAACAAGATGGTGAAACATGAACAACTAGCATGAATTTACCAAAGATAAATCATGCTGAACCACCCAACTGACTTCTGTTGAAGTGGCTCTGCGAACAGCATGGCAAGAGCAGGGGATGTGATTAACCTTGCCTTTAGCCAAACCTTCAACACATTCTCCCACAGTGTCCCTATAGTCAAACTGGAAAGGTAAAGACTGGATGGGTGGAATAGAAGGTAGGTGACAAACTGAGTGGACTGCTAGACCCAAATTGTAGTAGTCAGCAGTTCAGTCACTGTGTGTTGAGCCTTACCCTACTACAAGAAAGACACTGACAAACTGGGGCAAGCCCAGCATGCAGTCATCCAGATGGCTGGACGCGTAGAGATGTCACAGAAAAGAGACAAAGCACTGAATTTGTTTAGCCTGAAGAGAAGGCGGCTAACTGCTGTCTTCAGCCACCAAAAGAGCATTAGAGATTTCAGTCTTACTCTCTTCTCAGGGCCTAGAGGCATCCCTGTTGGAGTCGGGGTCACAGCTTGATGGGGCAAGGCCCTAAGCAACTTTACCTAACTTTGCAAGCTACCTCTAACAACAGGTTGAACTAGATGAGCTCTGAAAGTCCCTAATATTCTAAACCATTCTATGACCCTAAGAAGCATTAAAACACCATACTGTGCAACCACAAGACAAATTGGAAGCAAGCTAGAAACAGGATTCAGGTCTTGTTCATTTTATTAAAGAACATCAAAGGATGTTTTCAGTGCTAAATCAGAAAATTCAATGGTCTGTGTTAAATAGCTACTAACTGACTAAAGAATTAGCCTGGTAGCATGTCCAACAGCTAAACACTGACCAACAATCAACTAACCTCCACTGCTCTGTGAGATGAGAACTCAACCACCTGTCATTTCACATACACACACAGAGTTTCTACCAACAGGTATTACCTACTGCATGAGGGAAAAAACAAACTCATGAGAAATTTACAATTATGAAGAACCAATTCTCAGTCTGAAAGACCACCTCTTCCCCTTCCCAAAAAACATATGCCCAGTCTGAACCAAGGAAAGACCGATGAAAAGACTGATTTCCTCACTTTCAGCATGCCCCTTTCCAAAGATTACTTACAGAATGCCTTTCAAGGCAGAAAATTATCATTTGCAATTCTTTCTGAATTAATATTTATGACAAATTTTAAAACTCGGTATTTAAAAAAAGAAAAAACCTGACATGGAGCATTTTTCTGCCCATCATAAAGAACAGAATTGTTGCTGAAATTGAGTGGACATAAAGACAGAAAAAAATTATTGGGATATTTAAAGATGTTAATGAAGGACATTGATAATAAAAATCTGACGCTAGTGAAAATGGAATATATGGAGATTTTGAAAACAAAATTCAATTTTTAAGAGACCTTTCCCGGGGCTTTCAAATTTGAGAAGCGGCTTTCAAATTTGAGAAGAAACAAAGTGAAAAGTGCTAGACAGTCCTAAAAATGGAGTGGCATTGTGTTAAGTAAAACATTTCACATTTGTTTCTTTGAATTAGTGCACATTTTCCTTTAGAATTATCAGTGTATTGCCATTTAATTAGGTATGTTAGGATATTTTATTATTTCAAGGCTTACCTTAAGATAGCCTCCAGATGACACAAGCATTTTACTGTCAGGAGAAAATGAGAGGTCTGTTACCCAACCACCATGTGTTGGTTCTCCTTCGTCTACAGTCACTGGAGAGCAGAAGTGAAGCAATGAACCTGTTAAAATGTCCCAAATCTAAAAAAGAGAGAAGATTATGTATATAAGTAAACTTACTGGGGGGAAAAAAATCTCCAGTAAGGAAAGCTGAAACGTATTTTTCTATATTAGAGAAAAAAGCATTGTAAATAAGCATTCTACTTGAAGTGACAGAATAATCCAAAAATTCTCCTCTTGGAACCTTATCACACATGGGCGATTTAATCACACATGCAATTTTCAGTAGAATCATGTAAAATCATGTAAAATCATGTAAATCATATAAATCAGTATTCATGGAACATAAATCTATCAATACAAACTACTGTGTCATGTGGCAAACCTTGGTATTTTCTACTCCATTCACCCCAACGCTAGTTAATTAGACATGCAGAACACAAACTATGAGAACTCATGTCTGTGAACTGACTATCAACTGAATTATAAAACAAAAAGCAAGGTTAAAGCAGTACCCTTATTTCTCCTTTGTCATCTCCAGTTGCCAATAATTTGTTATTAGGAGAGAAAGTACAGCATCGCACACAGGCTTCATGACCTTTCAGCTCATGAAGAACAGATGAACTTTCAAAGCTCCATATCTAAATGGAAAACGTTATAGGAGAGTGAAAAAGATAATTTCAAAACCAATTATGACTTCTTCCTAAAAAGGCATTAGCATTCAAAAGCACGTGAGACTTTTTGTATATATGCACATATTTATGTCCATTTATGTATGTATTATACTGTAGTCTGTTTTTCTTTCTATAATCTGAATCACACAAGAATGCGTTTGCTGCAAATTACTGAACTAACTGTCAGTAATTTTTTTTCCTTGCAATATACTCTTTAATGAAACAGATTAATTTACAATTAAGTTTAAAGCTCATCATAGAAAAAGGATTAATCAATTTAAAGCTTTATTTTAAAAATCTAATGAGACAGCCTGAGAAAATTAAAGAGCTCCCTTCTTTTTGCACCTTGCTTCCAAAGAGGAATAGCAGAAACTATGGACAGCACTTTCACTGGAGTTCCAGATATTTTTCTTAACTTAAATTTCCAAATTAAGAACGTTAGGCAATTAACAAATCAATACAGAGAACGAAACAAAGTGTTCTGCACAAACTTGTGCATAAAACATGCATTTTATTTGTACAGAAGCCACCAGACAGCCTGAAGTTGTACCCAAGATCATTTATGAATGACTGTAACAGCTTTAGAAACATGTTCATAAATACAGGAAATTTAATACTAGAAATACAACAGGATAACTTAAATAAACACTAGTTGCCTCATAACAAAAAAATACAGCACACATTTCAGGACACATAAAGCATCATTTTTATCTTTGTACAAAAAGTAACCAACCTTTGCAGTTTTGTCAGCAGAAGTAGATGAAAATTTACTACCATCAGGTGAAACAGCACAGGAAAGAACAGCACCTTCATGACAAGCAAAATCTTTGTCTGTGTTCCCAGTAGTGATATTCCAAACCTACCAAATATACAGGAAAAACAGGTTACTTTTGTAACACTGTAAAAAGGTTAAAAAACCTGCATCTTACTAAACAATATACAGAAGATAAAACTCAGTTACATGGTTCAAATATGGCCAACATTTTGCTATATTTACTGGTATAGTTAAAATACAACAAGAGTATAAATCTTACTAGACATAGAAAATGCAAAATTGTGCCTTTAATATCAGATTACACTTTAGGATCAATTCAATAAAATATTTGTCAATACAAAGTGCAGAAAATACCAAATCTTAGAAGGTGATTAAATGCATTTTATGCAATTTGTTACTACACAGCTTTTTATTTACCTTAACAGTTCCATCAAATGACCAAGAAAGAAGTCTTGAATTTTCCAAAAGTCTGAAATCCTTGATTGCTTCCTTGTGTCCTCTTAGAAACATACATTCACTCAACTGCCAATTCCATACCTAATGATAAAGATGGAATACTTTAAAAAAAAATTAATGGCAAACATAAGAAGAATGAACTAAGTGACTGATTTTTAAGTCACGGGGAAAATAAAAGTTCTTGTGGAGTTGGCAACTAATTAAAAGATTAGATAATGAAGATATCCATAGCAGACTGAAGATTGAGGATGGCATAGTATTTAATAGTCAACCTGTGAAAGAGTTTCTGGTTTTCAAAGTGAATTTGATGCTTAAAATTCCATGCTAATTTAAAAAGAAAAAGCAAAACCAATAATTTCCTAGGCACTGTGGAAGTTTGGGGGTTTAAACTGTTGATTATTGCAACAAATAGATATCTGTCATATGGCAGACTTTGTATTTTCCACAGTTAAATTAACTTTCTTTTATATTTTTAAAGTGTATTTTTAATGAAATGCCATTTTGGTTTGCATTTTTATAACAAAATGACACTTCTATTTTTAATTCAAATAACCACTGAAAACTGAAAATAAAAGTCATTTTATTTTACAGGAGCTATTAAGCATCAATTTAAATGACAATGATTTAATAGTTTTCAAATTAATAGGTTGTCTGCATCAAAGATATAACGAAAGCTGAGACATTCAAATGACAATCCTGGTGGCTTCACTGAGGCACTATCCATTAGAGGGAGCTGAGGACCCAGAAGAAAAACTACCCACGTTAGACCTAAAAGAAGGATCCAAAAGCTGCTAAACTGGTGAGCTGTCCTTACTGACACTCAAACTACCTTCAGATCCACAAGTTCAATGGAGAGTTAGAGCAAAAAAAACCACCAAAGCGTTGTGTAGCATAGGGTACGTGTATATTTCAGTAGGTAGAACACTGAAGTTGGAACAGATCTGATGAGCAAAACATCATGAGGACTAGCACCTACATGTGTTTTGGAGGTTTTACTTCAAACCAGCTCAGGTTTGGTTGTGTGGACTGAATGCTTATTAGTAGCTGGAGCATGTTTAGGAATCCTGCCAGCATGCCTGCAACTGCTCTGCAGTGCAAACTAAAGCACAGAGTGCATAAATGACCAGAAGCACATCCCTGAGGTGAGCTAAAATTCTAATATACACACACCAGAATACTTCTCCGGAGGCAATCTACTGTCCTGAGAGGCAGAGCTTATTAATTTGAGACTGCATTAGTGCAGCCATTCTATTTCTAGCTAGCATCTGTATTCAGTGCTGTACTGGACTAGGTGAACAGATCAGCCTGCTCAGAGACAGGACTTTTAACCTCATTCCTTCAGACAGCATAAGCAAGCCCACTGACAGACCTACCGTAAATAGCCAGTTCTGGGTCACGTACCAAATCCTTCACTTAGGCAATCAGAACTGTTGAGTTATCTTGTTTGAAAATTAATGTTCCTTTCACCCATCCTAAAGGATTTGATGCCTTTCTATCATCCACAGCACTAATAATACAAACTGTGCAATATTCATTATCACATAAGGTATAAAGAAGGGCTACAGTTTATACAGTCCTTTGCAATAAGATGGAGCAATACAGAACACAGCAGTCGTTTACCGAGTTCACGTTATCTATAATATAAAATATTATAGGTATTTTAATATCTTTAATTATCTAAATATCTAATTAATATTTTAAATAGATTGTAAATAAGTTACAATGTAATCTTTTTAACTGATTTGCAAACCTGTATAACTGAATCGTGAGCACTTGAAATGAGACTCTGACAATCAGAGGTAAATCGACAATGCTGCACGGATGTCCTGAAGGCCTCCCAGGAGTTCAGAACTTTCCCATCCAATACATTTAATACCTTTACAATGAAGAATTCAATAATTATATTAAATGCTTGAGAGAAAGAAAATAACATGCTAATTCTTTTTTAAATAACACAAGATTGTAAATACATGATTCTCAGTCAATGGACTGGAAGAACTGAAAATTCGTCTTAGCTTACTCCTTGGAAAAATGAAATTCAGAGCTATGTTATCTCAGAAAACAGAGAGGATCTTATCAATGCTTATCAATATGTAGAGGGCAGGTGTCAAGAGTATGGGCCAGACTCTTTTCAGTGATGCCCAGCGACAGGATAAGGGGCAATGGACACAAACTGGAATGCAGAAAGTTCCATCTGAACACGAGGAAAAACTTCTTCACTTTGAGGGTGACAGAGCACTGGAACAGGCTGCCTGAAGAGGTTGTGGAGTCTCCCTTTCTGGAGATACTCAAAACCCTCCTAGGTGCATTCCTGTCCAACCTGCTCTAGGTGAACCTGCTTTAGCACTGGGGCTGGACTAAATGATCTCTAGAGGTCCATTCCAACCCCTATTATTCCGTTTAATTTAGCACTACCTTTGAATTATCATCATTTAGGTATCAGTCACATGCAAAAACTTTGAAGAATATTATTATACAAAGTTATTCAAATGACATTTCTTTAAAAAGAAAAAAGCACCAAGAAGGGTGCTTTCCTACTATTTTTAAAAATCAATTTAGTATTTAATACCTTTACTATTCCACTCTCCTGTCCAAACGCTGCAAATTTAAGATCTTCACTTAAGCAACAACAGGAAATGGGGGATTCTTGAGCTGCTGTCTGCATAATAACACTGTCTGTATTTCCGTTGATAAGCTGCAAGATATGAAGTTATTTATTAAAATATCTTTAAATTTAAAATAAATTACAATACAGAGTTACAAATGCTAAAGAGAACAGGGTATCAGTTTCAAATTTTCAGTTATAAATATCAGTTACTTTTATAAATTGTTTTCGTTTTGAAGGCCAATCTAACTGTCTTCATAGAATGCTTTTGGAACAGGACAAGTTTGCAGAAGGTAACATATCTCAGTATTAGATATTTTTTTAAAGTTTATCTAGCTAAAAAACCCAGTAATTCAAAATGCTGCTCCCAAATTTCAAAAGCCACCTAGAGAGTTCCATGCTCAAATTTACCTTGCCAGAGAGATTCTACAGCTCATGCTAATTGGACCATAAAATACTTTAAGTGCATCCTATAAGCATGACTTTAAACTTATTAGCACACAATACACCAAATCTCAACTCGGTATCACCCTCAAATCAATTCCCTAGGGAAAAAAATATTCTTTAGAATACAATGATTTACAAACAAAGTTTAAGTTTAGAAAGCTACCAGTATGACATGTTTATAAATTAAATACTGCACATTAGAAGATGACCAGAACCCCAGTTCTGAGATACCACAAATTACAAAGGGTAAAACATCGTGGTTGCAAGAAAAACTACTTTTAGGGATGTGATAGCAGAGATATACTGTTAAATTGCAGCACAAATGCTTAACTGTCTTTTCAGTCAATTTCTCTTCTTGTGCAAATGTGAAAAATCTATTTTTTGTCAACAATGGAGTCTTCTCTCATGAGAAGACACCTCTTCACCACTGAGTAGGCTGGGCGTATTCAAGAAGTTGGGAGGGGGCACAGCTGGGACAGTTGGCCCCAACTGACCAAAGGAAGATCCCATACCACATGTCATCTATATACACTTAGTATATAAAGCTAGGGGAAGAAGAAGGAAGGGGGAGAACTTTAGAGTGATTGCCTTTGTCTTCCCAAGTAACCATTAGGCATGATGGAGCCCTGCTTTCCCGGCGAAGGCTAAATACCTGCCTGCCAATGGAAAGCAGTGAATTAATTCCTTGTTTTGTTTTGCTTGCATGCGTGGCTTTTGCTCAACCTATTAAACTGTCTTTATCCCATGAGTTTTCTCATTTTTACTCTTCCCATTCTCTCCCCCATCCCACTGAGGCAGAGCGAGCGAGTGGCTGTGCGCTGCTTAGATGCTGGCTGGCGTTAAACCACAGCAGCCCATTTTGTGGGTTAAAATGCAATCAGTTAGTGTAAGCAGCATTCTGCAACAAATAGGAAAATGTTTCCACTTTTAATCAACTATAATCAAGCAGAAGCATAATCTGAACGAACTGTATTGCCTTCACTTCAAAGAAAATCCTATGGGCTGACTTTATTTAATGTACTGTTGAAGGCCATGAACAAGTTCTTTCAGTGTTTCCTCCATTTGCTACTGAGATTTGCAGATAACATTCAAACTTACTAACATACTGAGAAACACAGCTTACCTGTAAATGCTTCTGATTGTAAATTGCTAAAATCATCACTTCACCATTGTGAAATACAACATCCAGTTCACTTTTCAGCACAGCATCAGAAGACTTGCACACTTTCTTTGTTTCCCAAATCTGTTGAAGAACACAGCATTTCATTAGTTTAACTAAAGGACAAGATATGGCACTTGCTGAGTAAGAGTATCTGTAAACCAGTGTCTTATAAACTTGCAGCAAGTAACACTGATTTTTTTCAGATCAGTGAAAATTATACTTCTGCTATTTTTATCTAATAGGGAATGTTGTGAAATTACTGTAGTGATTCCAACAGATGAAACAGAACTAATTTTTTCCAGGCTGACCTGTAGACTCCCCTGTGTTTAGAGTCATAGCTATGATGTCCACAATTTTCTCGTCCAAATAAGTCTTAAAATCCAATTACAAAAAATACCAAGTACAGATTTCTAGACTTCAACTGCTTTCAAAATTCCAATAACATATGTATTAACTTGTGAGAAAAGGAAAGATTACTTCAGTGGACAATAGTTCTACTTTCATAGGTTTTGACAAGGCATTACAATTATAGAAATCTATCCTAAATATTAACGTGGAAATATATGTAACAATGAAAGTAATATCAAGTCTGCTAGGATCCTCAAAAAACTTCATAATTCCTGATTCAGATAAAATTTAAGATAAAATAGGTTACGATTACTCTTGAACAGCTAGTGGACTTTAAAAAATCATGTCGATATACAGTAAACTTAGATAATACAGTAAATAAAGTAAAAAAGCCTGCTCATTTTACTGTTAAGTTAAATAATTTTATAATTAAATATTTAAATTTATATTGGCTATCAACACATACAAATAGTAAATATGTGTCTTATATAACACAAACATAATATATTATGTAATTTTATAATTAAAAATTCCTTAAATTTATAATTTAATTATACATATACATAAATTTGAGAAAAGAAGGCTCCAGAGAGATCTTACTGTGGTCTATCAGTGTTTAAAGGAGGCTTGTAAGAAAGATGGAGACAGACTTTTTGGCAGGGCCTGTAGCAGTAGGACAAGGGATAATGGTTTTAAACCAAACATGTTAGATCCAGGCTAGACAAAAGGAAGACATTTTTTACAATGAGGGTGGTGAAACACTGGAGCAGGTTGCCCAGAGAGGTGGTAGACTGGGCTCTGAGCAACCTGATTTAGTTCATGACCCTGCTCACTGCATGGAGATTGGACTAGATGAGACCTTTAAAGGTCCCTTCCAACCCAAACTATTCTATGGTTCTATGAAGTTCACATTTTTCAAAAAAGAAAGATGTCATCTTACGCGTACTGTCTGGTCATCAGATGATGTCAGAAATAAAGATCCATCTGGCGAAAACGTCACACAGTGAACCCAGCTCATGTGTCCCCTGCAATATGCTACTTTTGATAACGACTTAATATTCCATAACTACAACAAAAATATGAAAGAAGAACTCAAATGAATTTAGACTGCATTTACAGAGAAAACAGTGCAAAACAAGTAGTATACTTAATTAATGTTTCTTCTAGTATTCTCTTACTTCTCATTCTTAAATCAGATGTAACAAGAATTGTGCCTGCTTATCACTTCCGAAGGTCAGGAAAATTGAATCAGCAGTCTCTTTGACTGCTATAATTTTAAAAGATGAAGGGACAAAAAAAGAGAAAGAAAATACAAGTTCAACTGACCATGTAGATTGCAAAACCAAACCCAAACAACAAACAAAACAAAACAAAAAAAACACTAACCCCAAAACTGATATTTGTACGGGTTTACTCTAGCTGTGCTAGTCTCAGAGTCATGCCAGGTGGTTTATTTCTTTTTAGTGAGTTGCCATGTTTCATAGCAGCATATAGAAGGAGAGAGGGTTTTGTTTCAGTGAAGCAATGGGAAGGCTTATGTTCGAGAGTGACAACAGTAACTTTAAAGAAATTTACTAGCCTAGTCTTTTTATATAAATGAGATTTCTGTTGTCCAAAGTGAACATTTAAAATGTTATTTTCCAATTAATATTTTTCATTTCAGAAGTGGATGAAGATTAAAAGCACACTGAAAGCCTACAATTGTTTTATCTCTGCACACAACTACTAAGACAAACTATTGTATAAAGTATAATATTTTATACTCTAAATATTCCTTCCTGGCATACTGTAGCAAAAGCAATCACTTACCTCAACAGAACAGTGAGACAAAGCAACTGCTACTAACTCATCACCAGGACAAAAGTCACAGTATTGGATTGTGCTATGATGACTTATGATGACTTGTGTTAACAAATCACACGTTTTAACATCAAAAAGCTGTGAACACATAATTACAATCATTAGCATCCAACAGTATGACTTCACTACAGAAAAATAGCTTCTATGCTCAATAGCATACATTCTTGAATTTAGAAGGGTATTTCTCTCATTTAACAAGTTTCTTGCCCACAGATTTTTACTTTACACACACTTGAAACCATGCACCTTATATCTGAAACATCTTAATGGCCTGGAATTTTATCTTTTATCATAATTTCTAATATGATCTTTCAGATCCTTTCGAACCCAAACCATTCTATGATTCTTCAAGAAAATTATTAAAGTGAGGTACTTACCAAAACCTTGTTTTTGGCTACCACCAAAATCATGTCACCATTTTTGGACCATGAACAACATTTTACTAAGACCTCCACATCATCTGGTTGCTCATCTGCATTTCTGAAGAAATCTTTGATCTCAAAACTTTTCAGTTCATTTGCTGAGCGTGCTTCCCAAAGCTGCAATAAAAAGTAAAGGAAACACTCAAAACCTCTTTTTACTAATGCAATACAGAATAAAATAAGGGAGAGCTAAATCCCAATCACTTCTAGGAAAGAAGGGAGGCGAGGGAGTTATAGAATACAAAAAAAAGCCTTTGCTAACTTTCCCAGGCCAAGAAACAGTATTAGAATATTCAGAAGCCCAGACAACTTACACCAAAAAAAACAAACCCCACACCAAACCAAAAACAACAAAGAAAACCAAACAAAAATAAAGCAAAGAAAAAAACCCTAAAACAAAAACCCAAAAGGCAGGATTACACTGTAGCAGAATCCACTCCTTGCATTTTTCCCTCCTCATATCATTCCAGCTACAACGTTCACTGTTAACAGAAGAGCAAAAATAAAACTAATACCTGCTCTGCAACTCTATTTAAGTCCACTCACCATGAGAAATTTACTACACTTCTAACTTTGCACCCTAATGCCATTGAGGCACCTGACAAAAATCTATTCAATATTCCTGTTCCTTCCACCACCACAACTTTCTTTCTGAATGACAACAGCTACAGCAACCCTTCTTTCCTGATTAACCAACTCTACAGAAAGATAACAGTGTTTTAAGAACTGCAATTCTGAAATAGCATAGTTCTGTTGCAACCAAAGGCAATACAAAGAATACTTACATTCTGTTGTAAAACAAAACACAAATCTCTCAATTCTCTTCTAGTGCATACATGAAAAATGGCACATAGAAATTCCTTTTAACTTTTATGATATTCATTTTCAGAGATAACAGAACTTTCAATTAATCTAAAAATTTATTAATTTTTTTTAAACAACTTTCCTTCCACTCCCCCAAGTTTTCTTGAAGTACATTAGGAAAAAAAAAGAAAAAAAAAGATGGTCAAAAGTAAAGGGTTCAAAATGGGGCTAGCTAGGATTTATTTACAATTACAGGCACCCAACTTTTTTGCCTGGTACTGGACAAGATATTTCAAAATCCTGTATTAGAAATGGGATTAATAATCAACCCCTTCAGGATTTAATTAATTAAAGCTGACCACACAGACACAAAGTTTTTTACGCATATTTCGCATTTTATAAAAGAAGAAAAATCATCAAAACAAATAGTTTATTTAAAAATACACTGTGTACCTTTACTGTTCCATCTGTTGAGCAGCTAGCAACATATTCATCATTTGGTGAAAATCTACAGTGACTGACGGAATTTACGTGACCAATCATCGTATTTCTACAATACTTTTTGTTCAAATCCCAAAGCTGCATGAGAAACAAACACATAAATATCATCACATTCATGACCTGTTCAAAGACAGGTTATTCATGTTCTTCTCAAAATCATGCACCAGCAATCAAAACCTCAGTTTTTTTCATCTTAGTTTTGCCCACATGGTCATGGACTTGATGCTATGCCTTGGACTACTCCACAATTTACCTCCATCTGCTAATTTTCATAAAAACTATCGGCATCAGAATTACATAGAACTAGTTAAACTTTCTGTACAGTGCAGACAAGGTCCTTGAATGGCACAAAGTTACTGAAAGTTTCCTCAGACTGAGGAAAAAGCTTCCTCTTGCCTCTTTCCCTTTCAACTTTGAAGTTCTGAATTATGTACCTTACACATAATTAAAAAATGAAATCTCTCTTGTCTTGGATGGTCTGAATATCTGCAGAATAAGATCAGCACAAGCAAGGCAACAAAGGCAAGAATATACACCCAGGGTAGTAGGACCATCATCTTCAGTGCCAGTTAACTATATGATTTGCTTATCTGTAGGTCAGGCTGGATGGGGCTTTAAGCAACCTGGTCTAGTGGGAAGTGTCCTGGCCCATGGTAGGAGGATTTGAACTAGATGATCTTTAAGGTCACTTCCAACCTAAACCATTCTACGATTCTATGAAGGTGCGCTCCTGTTTGCCACAGTCTAGGGTCTTACTTCATTCTTCCATTTTTTCCTTTCTCTCAGATGCAGACTTCAGTTGCCCCAATTCTGCTCTTTCACATTCTCCCAATGTGAACAGTGCCAGCTGGATAACCTGACAAAGCTCTTGCTTTAATTACTGTTGTTTTCTTGGCTTCTACCTTCATTTCTTTACTATGCCCAATCAATTTAATCAAAAATTGTACCTACTACACTTCCACAATGCTTTCTCCCCCCCTCAATCTTTCAGCATCCACTTTTTTACATTACAAACTTCTTAAATCCTAAATTTCTGCCTTCTTTTTTCTTATGCTGCTTTTAATCAGATATTTCACTCCCATACTCTCCCCATTCCCATCCCACCTTCTAAAAGTCTTGCCAAAGCCTTTACCTTCATGCCCTACCAATAGGACTTTGCTTATTCTCCTTTGCTGAGCATAAACACTCTTTCTGTTCTGCTCTGTTGAAATCCAATTACAGAGCTGTAGTCAGTACTCTTAATCTGTTGCCATCTCTCTTCTACCAGGTTCATTAAAAAAAATTTAATTTACAGTATTTAAATATACTTAGATATCACAAATTATCCTGTTATGATAAGCAGCATGAAAACAATCTAAACCTTTTCTACTTACTTTGATGAAAGTGTCATTTGAGCAGGTGGCTAAAAGATACTGACCACTTCGGTTATTGAACTGGCAGCAATTGACCTGCTCCGAGTGTTCTTCATATACACACTTACACTGGCCTGTTCTTGAATTCCAAATCTACACAGAATTGAAGGATGAAAAAAAACCTTTCAATATAAAGTACTTAATTTTAAAAAATCTGTAAATTTTGCTGAAATACAGATAAAGCCCTAAAACATTTTTTATAACACCTCAAAAATATTTTTAAGATAGAGGGAAAGCATATATATATACACACACACAAAATTAGAAACGACAAGTTATGAGGGAAAGTCATAATTCAGATTAGAATCTTATGAATTTCACTAAGGTTTTGCTACAGTACTGAGGAATTTAAAATTCCAAAATATTCATGTTGAGAGAAAAAAACCTACGAAAATAAGAATTACGGATACATTCAATGCATATTATGGATAGGACTGGACTCACATTATGTTCTACTTAAAAAGATTCCTCTGATAATACAAGTATCGTAAGTAGTTGTTTTGTAACTGTGATGTTAACATTAAGTATCTTTTACGATATGTAATAAGTAGGGCTTTTCTCTTTGTCTGCTAAGTAGTGAATTATCCCCGTTAGATTTAAGACAGTTAAAAAAACCTTTAGTCTTAAAAATCTGCTCTGCCTGAGTTAAAACTGAAATTAGAAGTATTAATTTGAAAAAAAAATTATCTGCTTTCAATTTCCTTACCTTCACTTTTTTATCAGCTGAACAAGTTGCTACAAATTCACCATCTGCGGAGAAAGCGCAACAAAGTATTTCATCATCATGGGCACTTATCTCCAGGAGTCTCTCTCCACTTTCTGTTTTAAACACCTAAAACAATGAACAATAAAATCTTTTAACTGGCATAGAATTTTAAAAAATATAAGTTGTTGGTTTTTTTTTTCTCTCTCAAACATCTCTCTTTATATAAGCTCTTCATAGAATTGGTTTACTTTTGAAAAAAAAAAACCTTTATAATTTCAGGGAAATTAATGTAATAATTATGAAAATATTCAATTTGAACTTCAGTTTTCTAAGAATGATAGGAATTATTAGGGAGAGAAACAGTGAAAACTGATTTTAAAAAATATTTCTCTATGCAATGTGTGTTTCATTAACGCTTTTTTGTACTCTCACTCTTTAAGCCTAAATACACATCCTATCTTGGTACTTTTAAATAGTAACTGCCAAACAATGTCTCTCAATAAAAACTAAACCATTCTTAAAACTACAAATTCCAGGTTTAAATATATATAATATCCTTCTGTGGAAAGTAAGAATTCCAGCAGCAAATGATGATTTGGGGAACAAACAAAAAAAAAGTAGTAGTGAAAAGTTGTACAGAACGCTGCAAGTCTCAGTCTTGAGCTAGTTATAGACAATAAAAGGACAGTTAGGGAAAAGGGTCACACATTAATAATCAATTTGCCAAAATTCTGGGATTTAACTTTACAAGGTGGGGGCACTGATGATCAGGTCTCCTCTTCCTCTTTAGGTGATATATTCTTAATTATTAAAACAAATCATATTGAACTCTTTAAGCAGCACTCGGGATACTACAATTGTCATGTCCCCATTTTTTTTCCTTTATTTTTTCATTGAATGGGAGTATCAATGATAATTAAATGGTTGGTATTTGTTCAAATAACAGTATAACTACTGAAGTAACAGGAAATTTACATTTGCAGTAAATTCTGAAAAATATCTGTTCTTAATCTAATAATATTTTCTTATTTTACAGAAACAGTAGAAATAGCCTTGAAAACAGAAAATCTTAGGCCACTATTAGAAAAAACATGAATAATTTTAGAGTTAACGAAAAAAAGGATTATTGCTGATTTTCCTATTACTTCTTCAACAAAAGCTTAGTTTAAATGCAATCAGAAATCACAGATTTTACTTTTTTGGGGTAGAAAAAGAGGAGAAAAATAAGCAATCTGCAGTCTCAGTAATGAGGCCATTTAGTACAGAAGCCCAGCACAGTAACTTCAGCACAGCATAAAATGAATACATCCACCAGGAATCTCCTTAAGTGGATGCCACAATCTTAATACTGTAGAAGCCAGCAAATGAAATAATTAAATAAAAACACAGTGACAACACATTAAGTAGCCAAATGAACAGCAACTAAGCACCACTAATGTTATTACTTTAGTACTCAATTTATCAAGCATCCAAAAAAATACCAAAGGCTTGCAGAAACGTTCTTTTCCCTTACCTTTGGCTGCTGGAATACGGATACTTTACCAGGTTATTGTCTGGCTGAATGCTAGTTTTCTGGAGAGCTGGCTTGTTCCCCTCCCGGCAGACTGCTGGCAAATTTGTATTAGTCACTTTCCTCTCTGTCTCCCCTAATCCACTCCCTAAGCACTTTGAGCTTGTTTCCAATCTTATACTGTCCTCAACTTCAGAGGTTTATTTGTCTCTCCAGATTTACTTCTTTTGCATAAGACAGTTTACTAATTAAGCACCACATAGCACAATGTCCATTATCATCCCATAGAAATAGTAAGGCTGTAACTAAAACGCTTTACTGTTTCTAAGTTTTGCAGAAGATCTACCGTGACTAGAAATACCATTTTTGCAAGCAAATATTAGATGTGCTGGGGTGCATTACTTAGGTTGTGAGCTTTTCTGTATCAATTAAAGGCATTTCATGTTCACATATTAAACGTTCATGATATAAACCCTGAAATCACACAGTTAAGCTTTTGAACTAGAAAATAATGCTTACTATTCTAGACATGCAACTTGATGTTTATGTAATAATGTGTCTGTTTTAATCATTTGTCTCCAATAAATTCTAGATCCCTAGTATCTCCACATAACAGCAAAAGGAAAGCAACAAGACTGTTAACAAATGTTATCAAAATGGTACACTGCATATCTTTTCACTCACGCACAGGTATCTTACCTGAAGTGTTTTATCAGCTCCACATGATGCTATTCTTTGTCTATCCTTAGAAAAGCAGGCATGGTAAACTGCATCTCTATGTGGACGAACAACCAGACGGTAGAGATTTTTCAAGGATTTTTTATTTCTACAGGGCAAAATAGTTGGTTTTAGATGAGTATAGGTTTTCCCAATTCATTTTTATTATTCAAAATCCTCCATAAAAAGACAAGAGCTTTTCCAAGGATCTTGAGTGGCAAGCTTTATAACAAACCAACCAATCGACCCACTTTACCTTACCTCTCAGCCTTTATGCTGAAGTAATAAAGGAAACACAAACTCCAAAATTCACTCAGAGTTTTTACTGCTTTCCAATAGTTACAGCTTAGAGATCAAGATAGGTAATATGTGCATGAGAAATTAACATGCAATTTACGGGCAAAGGTGGTGCACTGCAAGATGCAGCATTTTTATGTTCCAATACATGCCACTTCCATATACAAATTTCTTCCTGAGAATTCCTGTCCTGCTGCAGGTTCCTTTTCATGCTTACTCAAAAAAGTTTGTGAATTTGTTTAGATCTTAGTAAATTTACTTAGTTTTCCTAGAAATGACTCAACTCTTATCACTAAATATTTAAATAAAATCTGTGACTATCACTGCATTTCAATGAGAGATTAAGTACAGAATCTAACGCACCTTAAATGATTGTTGCCTCACTTTAACAAAAACTTAGCATTAGTAGCAATCATGATCATCCTCCTTAGCCAGATCTTAATACAGGAAGCTGTCACAGTAATAAGATGGTTTTTTGGTGATGAATACATTGTCACAAGATTATTTTTTTTTCTAGAGTCTAAATGAATCAATGCACTTCAAGTTTTTATCATTATGAGCTTCAGCCTTCAAGCTTAGCATTTAAATAATGGGTAAAACATCTCAAACAAAGTAGGTGTACTTTAGAATGAAAGCAATTTTTCACTGCAAAATACTGACTCATCGAAACTTTTTTTTTTTGCATATTTTAATAAAGGTAAAATTGCTGGTCAAGAGAGCAGTGCATTTACCTACATATCCTACAAATCATTTTTAGAACCGGGTCCTAGGATGGGAGACAAAAACATCAGTCTCTGTTCTGTTGATTTCAGTCCTGTTCTTCAGCATGTCTCCCACATCCAAGGTGAAAGCCCTGAACTAACAGATTTACTCTTCTGAATTGTGCAACTTCCATGTGTTTTTGTTAGAATTCTGTTAGCAAAATGAAATAACCAAGTATTCAAATAGAAGACCTGAATTCCAGTATACCTGGATTAACCTGCCCGGTTATTACCATTAATAACCTGACAGAGTAGTTCTGATTTTTAGCCACCAAACACTGCAGATATCAGTACAGAAACATCAAACAGAAGAATCTAACAGAAACAGTTACATGGTCAGATGACTACTGGAATATACTGGAAAAACATTTAGATATCTATACTTTTTCCTTACACAACTTCCAAAAATACGAAACTAGAGAAATTTCAAGATTGGGTAGAGATTATACAGCCTTTTCAGTATTTTCCATTTCCTGCTTTGCAAGTTGACACAATCACTGTCCTTTTTAAAGTGTACATTTTACTAGAAAACGTAAAAACATACTGTACCATACCCAATACTTGCACTACAATTCTTTTTTCAAAAAAAAATAATATTTAGCAAAGTTTCAAAGTATCTTATTGTCATCTTTGTATAGTTATTTAAAAAGAACAATCACTGAGTACAGAAGTAAATATATTCCTTTATTTATTTCTATGTAATTATTACTAATTTGTGTCCTTACCTATCCAGAGTTGCCCTCCTCCCACAAGTTCCTGAAAATTATTTCACTCACTTTATCCAGAAAAAACTGCAGTTCTTAAAAAGGTCCTTATATTAGCCATTCATTGTATTTAGTTGTACATTAAATTATTTTCTTGGATCAGGGGATCGGCAGATGGACTGCACCTACTTACATCCATTCCAAATAAAATGCTCCTGTTTCTCTTTGAGCATGTAGCTTGGCTTGTTGATACACCTCTGATGTCTCTGGCTGGCAAAGACCCAACTGCACAATGTCAGGAAATGGTTGCCGTCCAAGAAGGTGCCCATTTAAAGACAGAAATTCCTGGAAGTTCTCACGTACTATGCTATCCTATGTACAGAACAGAAATTTGATAACATACAATGTGGATTAATTTCCTAAATGTCCTTTGCTTTTTTTAATTTTCTGTACAGCAAATATTCTTATAGAAGCACTTAGATCTACTTTTTTATTTAGTTCTATTAACAAGTATACATGATAGACTGAAATACTTCATTATCCTATTCAGGAAAGCATATTACCCTTATTTTTCAAATAATGGATATTGGCAACAGTTGATTTACTCAATAAGCAGTCAATGTGAAACATCAGAAAGACTAGTCCGAGTGGTCAACAAAATTCTGAAGCTCCTCAAAAGCAGAGTGCCATATATACTCACCATTAGTTATTGTTATTCAACTTAGGTTTTGAGTTCCATGGTCAATTACTTGGGCACACACTGAAGTTACAACTAAAACTGGAAACTTTTAGTTTTGTTCATTTTCCTCTTCTCCAAATTAAAGTTTAACTTTCTATTGGTTTTATGTTTCAATTTTTTAAGCCTTCTATATATTTCCCATATATACATCCAATCCAACAAAATACAATTGAACATTGGAACAGATTGATTATTTACATTTTAGTATCATACCTTTTGATCCAGGATTGAACTATATTCCACATATTCATGAATCAGGTGAGCAGGCCCTACCAATTCTGTTTTAGCTTTAATCCAGTCTAGAGAAAACATAAGATCACAGAGTTCCTAAAAGAAATAAAAAATTAAGTTCAGAGTTCAAGTTCCACAACAAAATCTACTTAAGGGGGTAAAAAAAAAAAAAGCATAGGAAATACATTAGGTATTCAATATGCTTTGGTAAAATTGTCTCCAGTTAAAAACTTAGGCAATTTCCTGCTTCCTATATCTTACTTGATCAGGTGTGAAAATTCTGGGTATAGAAGGTTAAGCTTGTTATTTCAATGCAAAGCTCTGCTCTTTGATACAGCTAGTCAGAAAAGAGATGGGAGTACATAGCAAATCTTGACTTTGGTAGCATGCAAGACCTGGTTTAAAATGCAACTCTCATCAAGCTCCTTCTAATCCAGTTAAGCAAAGATCACTCTGCTAATAGTGATCTGTTGTTCTTAACAGATGCTGAATTTGAATAAAAGCAAAAAATATTACAGTTGAATTTAACTTAAAAATAAGAAAGCTATTTAAAAGGCAATCAGGAACAGCAAATAGAATTATTAGAGTATTTCAGTTGGAAGGTTCCTACAATGATCATCTATTCCATCTGCCTGGCTAACTACTTCAGGCCCGAACAAAAGCTAAAACACGTCATTAAGGGTATTGTTCAAATGCCTCAAACACTGACAGGCTTGGGGCATCAAGCACCTCTATAGGAAGCCTGTTCCAGTGTTTGACCACCCTCTCGGTAAAGACATGCTCCCTAATGTTCAGTTTAAACTTCCCCTGGTGCAGTTTTGCACCATTCCCACTCATCCTATCACTAGATCCCAGGGAGAAGAGATCAGCGCCTCATCTCCACTGCCCCTCCTCACGGAGCTGTAGAGAGCAATGAGGTCACCCCTCAGTCTCCTTTTCTCCAAACTAGACAAAACCCGAAGTCCTCAGCTGTTCCTCACCAGACATGTCTCCCAGCCCTTTCACCAGCATTGTTGCCCTGGACACATTCAAGGACGTCCACATCCTTCTGAAATCGTGGGGCTCAGAATTACACATGGTACCCAAAGTGAAGGACGTTAAAATACACAAAGTGTATTTTATAAAATGCATTGGATGAACCATCTCAAAAGAGGTTCAACTGAAAAGGTTTGAGTACATGTGAAATAAAGCAACTAGCAACCAGGACCAAACATTATTCAAGGCAAAAATTCTAAACACATTCAACTGAAACTACTGAAGTATTAATCTTGCATCTTATGCTATCTCAGTACCTAAAGAGCAGTAGGTGGAAAAAACAATGGCAAGGTGCTAAGGTTTTAAGGTGTTAAGGCAATCCTGTGAACAAATGATTTGCACATCTAAATCTTACTAGATTTTTTTATGTCTGTTGAAATCTGGTAACATGGAGAATGGACTCTGACACACAAATCAGTATGATGTAAGAGGAAGAAGAAACTAACACGACTTTTTTTTTTTGTAGAAAAATGTAACTAATCTAATCGAAATCTCTGAAGATAATATTTTATTACTTATACAATGAAACAACCCTGGTTTTTAAAAAAGGTTTAGAAAAGATTTCCTATCAAAGCTTCTTCAAAAGGAAAAGAATAACACAAGCTATTATGATATAAAAGAAATCTTCTCAATTATCGGTTGAAAAGATGAAACGCAAAAGGTAGAAATTAAGTAGTTTTCATAACAGACAGCGATTACCAGTGGAGTCCCTAAAGGACTCTATATCGAGCGTTTATCTATCTGCACAAAAGCCTGGGAGAAGAAGGGAAACACAGAACACTGGTCAGAACTCACCTTCTGCATGTTGGCACCAGCCATGTGATACGCTAGAAAGTTATACCAGTACATGCAATCCTCTTGAGATGGAACAGGTGTATTAAGTTTGTAATATTTCTTGTACTGATTTACTATGTTTTTATGTAGCTCCTGCAATGTGAATCAAAACACATTTTAAGTTTATATATGCCAAAATATTGATTGATTTCAGTTTTGAGGAATTATAATTATTAATAATATTATATTGTATATAGTATTCAGGAATATTATTATTGCTCAGTCATAATACATCAACAAATGAATTAAGAAAAGCTTACCTTCCAAAATTCTACACTTAACCTAATTTATTGCTTAAGACTTCTCCAGAAACATTCTCTGGATATCAGAAGACACAAAAGCAAGCTGTTAACCTTCCTTCTTAGGTTGAGAACAGCTATCAAATCAGTCTTCCCATTAAGCATGGGTAGCAAAAAAAACCCAACTACCCAACAAAAAAAAAAAAAAAAAAAAAAAAACAAAACCCCCACTTTTAGATGGCTAAAAATTTGCCTTTTATTCATATTTTCTCACTTTGCCCTGTCCTTCAGAACTAATAAATTTATTGGCTGCAACTTATAGGTATTCTCCCTGCTAGTATTACTTTAAATTGGAAAAAAAAAAGGTGCAAAAAGCACTTTCTCTATATTAAGAAGAAACTTCCTATTCTAGTAGCGCCTTGATACCTTTGGAATCATTAATAGAACATTCCATCTCCTGCTGGAAATGTCTTTGACAGAGAAATAATGGATATTGAGTCTTCTCTCAGTTTAGTTTCTTAGCTCCAAATGGAACCATCATGAAATCACTCCATAGTCTCAAACAGAAAATACACATTTTTAATTAGTCAGCATTAAGTTAAACTGCATGGCAGACCTATTCTATGAAGTTACTCTAGATACCATTTAACAAAGGAACGTTTTTTGAAGAATGCTCGGCTTTGGAGAGTAAAGTTAAAAGTAAGTCGATTAGTCAATACCCTACCTGAAGCTGGTTGCGATTCTTCTCTGTAAGAAAGTCAAGTTGTAGATCATGTAAGTAATAATGGAATGACTTCCCATTACGATCACAGAACAGTAGCGATTTGTTAACAAATTCCTGTAGTATATCTTCAACTTCTTCAGTTTCCATATCCCAAAGAATACAGAGAACCTAAAAAAGCATATTAAGACAGAAAAGAATCAGAACTAAGGGGTAAAATTGTATGAACATCATACAAGGCTACCAATTAACTGACAACAAAACACGTGCCAACAAATATAGAAAGTATTACAAATGGTAATAAATTCAATAAGTTACCATTCTTCCACATCTGGACAGATAATGTAAGTTAGCCCATCTTTTGACTATTTGTGCTGATTTATGGTGATTGTATCTTTTCCTTTACGGAGACAAATTTCACATAACAGTTCTTAAGCTTTCAGAGAACTCAATTACAATCTAATTAAAGAGCTATATATGGAATGTACATTAAACTAACATTATGAATAGTCAGAATTTTTTAAATTTCACTACTGACAGTAAAAGTTATTATACAATAATGGACCTGACCTAGCCAATCTAGCAATTACTATTAAGTTATATGCAGCATAAGTTATACCAAACAACTATAAATTCTATGAATTGTTTATTGCTTGTATCTCACTGAAAATGATGAGATTTCTTCATTGCTGTTATTACCTTAGTAGGTACTTTAACATCTTTTGGGAGGATAGAGAGGTCTTTATAATACTCTTTATAATTGTCATTCAGTTGTTCAACACTTATGGACATTGCTTCATCAAGGGCTTCATAATCATAAGAAGAAGATTTTCTTATTCTTCTAAATTGCTTATTCTGCAGCTGTTTGAGATAGTATTCCCAACGACTAGGGAAGTCTCGTAATAACGCACCTATCAAGGATATCACAAGAGGAGAACCTGAAGGAAAAGATTAATTTAATCTTAGAGGTTTTCAAGGAACAAAATCCAATAATTTCATCAAGTGGTTGAATAAATCAGATAAATTTCCCAATACATTGATTAAATCCTTGAGGTGTGGAGAACAGACAAAACATGTCATTGATATAGACATTTGCAAACTCAACAAATTTAAGTGTAATAGGGGGCAGGGGGAAGATATGCTGAAGAAAACTACTCAAAAATCAACATGATACACTTTATTTACTTAAAAAAAAAAAAAAGAAAAACATTTAACAAACACTTCTGTTTTACTTAAGGCATACAATATTAAAGAATGTTCCTTCCTCTATCTAGAAGTCAAAACCTAGAAGAAAAAAAAATACAGTCAGTGGTAAATGGTATGTTAAAAAGCAGCAAGTATACCTTTGCATTCCCTTACAAGACAGTTAGCTTGTTCTGGCAGTTCTGATATTTTTGTATTCACAAATAGGGATAAAATCTCCAGTCCTTTCTCATGTGCTAGTCCACTTTCAACATGAACCTCATATTTACTGCCTAGACATAGAAACAAAAAATAAAATTACGTAGAAGAATGTGTGCAAGAATGTAAAATATTCTATGGAAATTGAGAGTATTTTCCAAGCAAAACCTGGAGCAAAGGACCTGGCTCAAAATTTTATGCATAGTATTTTAAAATGCTGAATACTAAGACTATCAATTCTACTTATCAACATCAAGTTCACATTAGAGAGACAAAAAATTAGACTATAATCTAATGATTACGAATACATTACAGGCACGTCATTGTGATGACTGCTTAATACCACGGAGATAATCAGTCTAACAGCAGCAGAGTCACACAGGTTCATTTATCCTGTTGAAAATCATCGCACTCTTCAAAGTAGACATATAACTTTCAGAATAACATATAACATTTAACTCACGAAGAGCATAAAGTCTTACAGAGCAAAATTCTAAAACCTTGCTACTCGTGCAGAAGTTGATAGTCATAGATGCTATCAGATTCTTTTGAAAGTTCACAAGAACAAATTGCATACATATACAAACACAACATGTAATGCAGGAGAGGAAGCTGTTCCTTACCAGCCACAGCATCTGTTACGCTCCTGTCCCTGCTGGTGATAAGAACCTGACATTGATTATCAAATGCTTTTAATACCCAGGAGTCCCAAATGTCGTCCAGGATCAAAAGAGATCTAGTGCAAGAAGAAATATTGCATATGTCAGATCATATTGCAGTGGTCAGATCACCACTGCCAGTGGTGAAATACAGCATTTCATTTTAATAATGAAACAACATTTTCAGAATTTCCAATGCATCATTACATAACTTTTATATTAATAAGCAGAATATCTTAAGAGCACATTAAACACTGTGCAAGAAAGCTGAATGCAAATATTTCTAAAAATTAATTTTTACCATTTATTGCTTTATAGCTACAATTGAAGTGTAAACAATAAAGTTTTGAAAAATATTTCCATTAGTGGATGCCAGGAAAAACAGAAATATTTACTCTGCTTTTCATGTTATCAAATACCATAAGTGAAGGAAAAAGTTCTATTATCACTAGATAAAAAACTCTGTTTGACACAGGTTAGCGATAAACTTTGTGGGAGAAACCATTCCAGTTTCCTTTGACTCAAGAGTTTTCAGTTTTGTTCTTACATCTTCAGATACAATTCCTCTCATGGAAGAATTGTTTTGGATTATAAGGTTCTTTTTACATAAACGTTTTATAGTGACTACACATTCAAATCCTATGGTTAGTTATGTTTGTAGGTTACTATGTGGAATCTCATCAGAATGATGTATGGTAGACTTCTCTACACCTGCCTATATCTGACAAAGAAGTTACTGAAACTTGTTTTTAAAAGATTGTTTCCAAGGGAACAAAAAGTCAAAAAGATAGCTGGCAAGTAGATTAATGTAAAGAAATACCAGTTATTTATATTCTGTATGTTTTGTGGAAAAAAGTTATTGAAATCAAATCCTGCATATTGTTTATATTTACTGCCTTTTTTTTTAAGGGATGGACTTCCACATTTTCTTTAGCTAAATGACATTTCTGCCATCAATGCTTATAAATAAGGATTTTGTCCTTCTTAACAAGTGCACACACACTATACCACATTTCCAATGTTGCATGTAAGTCTTGGATACCCATGTCTCATTTTTATACAACTGCTCTATTAACACTCTTTTGATAAATCAGAGGGTTGACAAGAATACTATCATACCCATGACTAATTTTGTGATACTTTCACACTTGAAAATATACTGAGCAGCATGAAATACAGCCTGATTTTATGTGTTTAATTAATCAGAGCTTCAAAATCCTCCCAGTCTTTTGGTGTCCATGACTTTCTTCCCCAACCACACAAATCTTAAAGCCTAATTAAGACTCTAAAAAAAACAAACCAAAACAAAACCAGACAAACAAACAAAAAGCCCGAAAACACTGTGATAACAATCATGAAAGATTTAATTCTAAAATTTCTTTCTTTCTTTTCTTTATCATAGCTTCAATTTCTTCAATAATAATCCAACAAAATACATAACGATACTTTGCTCAGAAAGTTTTCATTTGATTAATACTTTAATCCCAAGAAACATAGCGGACTCACAATCTGAATCTAGAAATAGCTGAAGCAACTTTTTGTCATCAAAGAAAAATCCAGTGCAGAGTAAGTTCCGCAAGCCACAGAACTAGTGAGGCTTCGTTTCAAATACATTTGCACCCTACGAACCTTGCTCTCCACTACATTCCCCTCTGACTCCTCCCATGCCCACTATGATTTCCCAGATAACCCATCATCAACAAGACTTTCAGTTTGTTCTTACAACGTTCTCACATATACCTAACTGGGCAAGGTGCAGCACAGGTTGTAGCTTGCTCCCAGCTCATGTATCCAAGCTGGCCAGTTAGCAAGGCAACAAAATATGTTTCCCATCAATTCATTCTGCATACTCCTTTTCACCACTGAAAGCACCTACTTAGATTTCGCTTCTTTATCTGACTGTCAGCTTTTCAAGAACTTGCAGAATTTTTAAAGATATAAAGTTCCTACCTTTAGAGTCAATTTTGGCAATATGATCAAAGATTTTAGGATAAAGGAGGAGAAAGGAAAAGATAAAAAGGACCAAGATGAACAACGTGATCACATTAACATGGTTTCATAACGGTGTAAAGCAGACAGATTAGAAAAGTTTATTAATCAATTCTTGTACCTTTTCCTTGAGGTGCAATCATACTCTGCAATACTCCTATCCTCCTAATGTTACTCTACCTTGAAGCAGCTTAACGAACATTGCAACAGGTCAACAGCATCCTACATGAGATACCTGGCAGTCTATAAAGACACTGCTACAGCTGGCACTGAAATGCCCACAAAGAAAACCAATTGCCTAATTGTTTCCAAAGCTGCCGTCTTCTCTTTTCCACTTCAGTTTCCTTAGCATACAGGAACTCTTTTGACAAAACACAGTTAAGTACCTCTCAAATGAGTCACTTTGTACACTAAAAAGAGTACCAACCATGTTAGGCTATCATGTTATTTGGCTACACAGTGGCTGCCAACTTCTGGAACAGTTCACGATGCCATAGGGATGCATCTTACAAGTAAACAGCATACAGTTCTCCCTTCAACTAAGAAGAGACTGTAATGTTGTGCATGAATTAAACATCAAAATTCTTTTGCATTGAAGATTTTGGGTTTGTTAATGAAGAAAAAATAACAAGAATTGTGTCAATGGAGACAACCACACTTAAAAGTGTCTTGGTTGTACTTTTCATATAAGACTTCCACAAAAAAATGAAAGATCTCCTTGTGGAGGAACTGGCAGTGTTTTTCAAATCTTTTCTTCACAAGATTTTTTTTCCTGTACAAAAATGCCAGTATTCTTCTACTCTATGTCACAAGATTGGAGTATTATTACTGAGATATCTCAATCAGGTGCAGGCTTGTTTAGTTTAGCACGATTTTTCCCAGAGAGTAATGAAATCATCAACAAATAACAAAAAATACTGCTCAAAGATGAAAAAAGCTGTGCTGTGACTGAAACACTGCTTGATTAAATTATGTCACTTTTCCTGAAGTTTGAAAGCAACTGGTTTCTTGGCAATAATTAAAAACATGAAAACCTGCTTTCACTGTGATAACTCTAGGATATACACTTTAAAAAGACATAAGCTGTTCTGGACAGGAAAAATTTTTGGCAGTGATACACACCCTTTTACTGCTGTATGATCCTCACACATCAGTGAAGCACTCTATGTACACAATGAGAACACTGAAAGTTAGAGCAATTCTTATTTCCAACTGTTTGTTCCCAACCTTCATTATTCAATGACTAATAATTTTTCAAGCAAATATGACTCCTGCATAGCTGATTAACATATTTTGTTAGCAGAAGTCTCACTAGCCTACGAAATACATTCATACCCAGGTCAAGCCTATAATGTAAGCCTTCAGTTACCCCATTGAAAAAAACAAACGAACAACAATATCTAAACAGGGACAGTTATACTAAGTTTATTATACATCTGCCACTAGCATTTATTTACCCTTCAGCTTTTATACACTTATCTGAACTTACTTATTCTTTTATCACATGCAAGTCAGTAATTTAGAAAATTTTAACAGGAACCCCTACATGAGAATTAAAATCCTAGAAGTATTGTCAGCTTCACCCTGAGTAAGACCTCCTAATTAGCTACAGTAAAACAAAAAAAAAGGGAAAGCAAAAAGTGGAAGAGTTAGGAAGTTGTTTTTTTCAAAAACCAAAACCCCACATCACAGAGGCCTGTAACCACAACACAGACACCTTAGTCAATTAGAACAAAGTTACTCTGCAAAGTTTTATCAGTTAAAGAATGGTGCTTCATTTTACTGACATCACCTGGGATATTTGCGTAGCATCAGCAAACGAAGACGATCTTTAGCCTCTTCAATGTTAAGTGGTGGCCTTTGTGAAAGAGTAGAGTCCTGTTCCAATCTGCTACAGAGATTCTGAAGTTTTATTAGGAGCCCTGCTTTGTCCTGTTTTCCAACAGAGATCCAGTGAACTCCTCCTGGAAAGCGATCTAACAAGAAATGCAGTGTTAATCGTGCTATACATTTTAAATCAGAAATATTTAACAGCAGCTTTCAATAGCAATTAATAACTCAATTTCAATTAAAATATAAAACTTTAAAGTCAATTGCAAGCTAACCCACTGCAACTCTACCACTAACACAGAAAGATGGTTCTACAATACCACTACTTTTTATTTTCAAAGGAAAAGGCTCTGCAGGGCAAGTTCCCACAGAGAATTCACACTCTCACTGATGCTGTCATCCCTCCTCTCTACATGCCATCCTGCCTGTCCCATCTTCCTGCCAGTCTGACTTAGCATTTACCTTTTTCCACCCTGTACTACTGCAGGAGTTCAGAGTCTGGGATGTGAAAGTTATCCCAAAACAGTGAACACAAAAGCATCTGGAAGAGTCAGCTGCAGCAGAGGATCCTGTATCTATCCCTACATCATGTTTTCTAATGCCTGCGTCCCACTTTCTCCTCCAAGTCCTATGCAAGAAAAAACATATAATAATCATTATATAGTTTCATTTATGATCTGCTTTAAGTTAAAGTCATACTTGTGTAATCACTCCATGGATGCTTGCCATTATTAAAATATATGTAAAATTTAGAAGATTTTAACTCACATAGCAAGGGGAAGAGTCTGAGGACTCAACAAGCGATGCCCAAAAAGAATAAAAACTAAATATGATTATTTTGCACAAACAGAAATAACAATTTCAAGTTAATTAAGGATGTATCTACTCTCATAAACCAAAGCAGATTGCAAGGTAAAAAGCTATTCAGAATCTTTTCCTATTAGAGTAAAATATTTATTGGTCCTAGAGCGCTAAACGGTTATGAAAGCTGTAAGATGTAAGCAAATATTTCAGAAGCACCTAAGGAACTTAAAAACCTAAATTTTAAATTACTTTCAAATGATATAAAATACTTTGCCATACATGTCCAATATGCATATACCTATAGTATTTTTTATAAAAATATCGATTATTTTGTTTTCTAAACGTACCTTCCAAGAGCTTATGATCCCTTAAAGCTTCTGCTGTTAAAACAGTCTTTCCACAACCTGCCATTCCATAAACTGTGACCCAGCCTGGATCACTTCCCAAGCAGCACAGTTTCTGTTTAATAGCATCTACCAGTTTTGGCCGAGTGACAAACACAACTGGTCTTTGTGGCACACCTCCTTCGCAGAGAATTGTCTTAACTAAAGTTAAAAACAAGATACATGAAAGTAAGAAGTAATTTATCTATGTGATGCTTCTTCAAACCAAACCGAACAACTCCCCACCCCACCCCAAATAACTAGTGGGATTCCTCCCCCAACTTGTGTCCCATACAAACACTCTAGAAACTACCGGACTCACAATGTCCAATACTGAAAAAATATTGTTTTTTAGAAGTAAGTTACTTAGCCAGTAACTAGCCTCCCACCTGCAATAGTGTCACAATTAGTAACTACATTTTATGCAAGCAAGATACATCAATCCCTAGAAGATAACAGCTCCAGTAGAAACTGACAAGCAGACATAGGTGCTCAACATTACTATACCCAACTGCCAAGTCACTTTCCCAACCAGAAGTTATCACCCCACGGGTGCAGCAGGAAAAGAAAAGCATGCTGTGTATGGCGCATACTTCGTAGTTAACAGCACAGCATGGTGGTCCAAGCAAGACTTCCTTTGATCTGAGCCAACATAGCACGGCTTGCAATAGAGCAGGTAAAGCATAGCAGGAAATGAAACGTGCACTTTATCTGTCCACTGCTGGCCACAAAGTGGCCATGTGCAGTGCCATATTATACTGATGAGCTTTAGGAAATCTTACTCAGGTAATCAAATTCCACATGTTTACGACACTTCTTAAAATACAGAGTTACAGTAAATACGGCATTTAGCCATATGCAGTTAGAAGGTTCTTCCCACTAGAAACTACCAATTTATTTCATGTCCAAGATGATACTGATGACAATGTAGGTAAGAGTTAGAAACTTATTTAGGGTAATTAAAAGATCTGATGTAGAGAATTAAAATCTATTAACTAGATCAACTATTGGAATGTAGGAAGAGAGATTAACAGATTACTCTTCGAAAGAAATGTCAGAATTTTGGAGGCTAAAACTTTTTTTATGTTAGATTCAGCTTCTTCAATATATAGAAATAAGACTCTTTCTTTCACATGCAACAAAAACGTTACAGTTTAGAGAAAAACGTGAGAGCTTCAGGTGTCCTGTCTTTTAAAATAAACATTACTAAATATGAACATTTTCTGGATGACCTACAAAAGTCGTACTATTGTACTCTCCTGCCGTATTAAATTATGAAATACAGAAATACTGCCTACACTAGTAAAATAAGAGAATGCACCAATTACTCCTTTTTCATTGGAAGAGGTATTATAGTCAATTAGTAAGGAATAAAAAATACACCTTGTCTCTACTTTCAAGCACAGAGATTGCTGTAGTTATACTGACCATATGAAGTCATTCCATCCATTGAACTCTTTCCATTACCAGAGGAGATGGAAGGGATGCCATCCTGAAGAAGCGCAGCAAGATCTCTGTACCCTTCATGAAGTAGTGCATTATAAAAGGATCTATATGAATTATTATCTTTTGTAAGAATAATGTTTATTAGCATAGCTGCTCGCTCCTCCCGTGTACTCTACAAAAAAAAAAAACATCAGAGATGCTATAAAAAACTAGAGACCTTAGAAATCATTTAATCTATCACTCTGTCAAATACAGACTGTTTATTGCCTTCAACTGTGAAATATACTTCAACGTGACCAAGCCCTTAACTCTACCTTATGAAATGTGATAAAAACTGCATGCTAGGCATGTACAAATTTGCTGAATCCAGCAATGAGATAGACAGAAAGTATTATTTTTTAAAAGAACGATAAAACATGTGAACAGACTAGGAAGATAAAAAACAGTGAGAGACTGTTTACTGTCTACCTGTTGTTTCACTTTCTCCTCTTCTTGTAATGTAAGTACTTCATCAGAAATCATACGATCCATGATGTAAGAGGTCTTGATGTCTTTTTCCAGTGCTTGGCGATTCATAAGTAAATAATTTCTACTCTTCACATCCATTTTTCTTCAGCATTTAAGATAAAAGTCAAGGTAGAATCAAAACATAACTTACAAGTACAAGGAAGAGAGTTTTAAAACAGTTTATTAATTTTAGTTTTAAAGGCAGAAAAAGCAGAGCATTAGCAGAAAACACAGCGAAGTTTCAGACAAGCTTATACTACAAACTACAGAAAGCTAAAAAAATTAGTTTGTTTTCTTGTTTTTTCACTTTCTGCCTTGATAAGGAGACTTTCATACTACTGTTATATGAATTTAATTACACTGTTTGACTCACTAGTCCAGCTTGGCTGGACAGTACAGTAGCATCAAGAAAACACTGGGAAAAATCCAATATAATTTCTTTTCAACAGGGTAGAAAAAGGCATATTCATAGTTAAGTTGTAATAGATGACAAGCTACTGTGAATATTAATAGTGTTCTTGGAATATTATTTAGATACCATATGCTATTATGTTTAATAAAGACATCCAGCTGGACATTATTAGAATTAATCTGACTACAATATTTCTCCAACTGCTCCACTTGGAGGCATATAAAGCATATATAAAAATAATTTCAATCCTTAACAACTAGACTCATAGTGTAACTCTTGTGGTCACTACATGGACAGAAGTTTTTATTAAAAAAAAAAAAACAACAGATATATATTGCTAATTTGCAGAGAAAAAAAAATCCTGAGTCCTTTTCCACATTTCTGTGGATTCGTGTTCATGAACAGTTGCAGAACTAAAGAATCACAAGTCTGTGCAAGCTTCTCATACACTAGGAACTTGCTAAATGTGACTATGAAAAGGTCTTTTCCCCTACTACTGCATCACTCAAATTGTTTAAGTCCTTGGATCATGTGACTGAGACAACAGGATGATAAAGAGAACTGGTCTCATGGCTGACTGCACTGGGCAGAACTACAATAAAAAATCAAGTCCCCCTGTACCAAATCCCATGAGATAAACTCAATGCTGTCTCCAAGTCCAAGACTCTATACAAGTACAGCCAGACCTTACAACGTGATGGAAAATGAAGCACTATACACTGTCAATAACAGATCTGCATCTTCCTCTATCAGCATCTGATATACAACTATACATTTGCATTCTTCCCCTGTATCATTAAAAAAAAACCAACAACAAATGCATGAAGATAGAAGAAGGTGAAAACTATTGTCTACCATATAAAGGTTTCCCAGTACTGATCAGCTGCCCCCGAGAGTCCCTAATCGATCCCCAAAACGATCACACTCCCAAGCAAGGACCAGAGGCTCCGCAGGCAATTTGCAGCTCCTGCACAGAGCAGCCCGCACAGGTGCTCTCCTTCTCCTTCACTCCCTCCTTCAAGAGCCGGGCAGATGCAGAAGAGCCACCTATGGATAAGCCTCTTCCGCCGTACCGACAGAACTTCCTATTTTAATTGGAAATTATGTGGTTAGGAAAGTCTTTCACCCCGCCTTCACCCCACCGCACCGCATGAAAGCTCTCCCCAGTCGAAAAACGTCCAGGTTAAGAAAAAAAAAAAAAAAAAGCAAAACAGTAATAACCAGCCCCCGCGTGAAGCACACACAAAAAGAAAGTACCTTACAAACACGCAAAACAAAGGGTTACCTCACACCCCGACACGCCTCACCGCAGCCGCTGCTACCGGCCGCAGGGAGAACGAAACAGAAACCGGAGCGCTCAGTCAGGCCAGCCGCCCCCGCCCCGCCGGGGCTCCGCTCGGCCGCCTCCTCCATTACCCCCCGAGGCGGAGGGCGGCGAGTCCCCCCCGCAGCAGACAGACCCGGAGCCGCGGGCTGGAGCCAGCCTCAGGGGCGGCGCAGGGAAGCCGCCCAGGCATGGCCCTTCCTCGCCCCGTCCCCTCCCGCCGCCCGCCCTCCCCGCCACCGCCGCTCACCTGCCGGGCAGCGCGGGGCCGTCAGGAGCCGCTGGCAACAAGTTTTCGCCTTGCCCCGAGGAGGAGCCGCTACTCCGTCACCGGGGAAGCAGCGCGTCGCCAGCACTTCCTCCTTCCGGCCCACGGGGCTGGGAAAAGAGAAGGGCCGGCCCGGCCCGCTACCCGCCCCAGCCGCCGCCGGCAGCCCGGCCCCCGCGGAACAAAGCCCGGCGCTCCCGCGCCGGCGCGGAGGCTCAGCCGCCTCGGCGGAGCGGCGGTAGCGCGCCTGACGTGGCGCGGCGGAGGCTGAGGGAGCGGCGGCCAACGGCTGTAACGGGCGCGGCGGGGGCTGAGGGAGCAGCTGCCAACGGAACGCGGCGCTAGGCGCTGGCCCCGGCCGGGGGTGGGGCCCCGGGACGTGTCAACGTGGTAACGGCCCTCCCCGCCTTGCCGCTCAGAGGGTGCCCCGGTGGAGGAGCGTGGCAGCGGCCGGAGCGGGTGCTGAAGGAGGAGGAAGGGTGGCTCGAAGAACCGGCGGGTCGGTGGCGGCAAGGCCGCGGGAGGCGGGTGGCGGCCCGCAGGCCTGCTCCCAGGGCGACTGGAGGGCTCCTGGGCTGGGGGAGTTTCCCGAGGACACAGGGGATGTGGGAGTGCGCTGGGAGTGGTCCGTCGGTCACTTTCAGTGCCCCGGGCCGAGGGCAGGCAGGGCCGGGGTGGGGAGAAACGAGGAGGGGGGAGAGGAAGGGCCTGGGAGGCTCGGAAGGGTCTCTGAGGGGAGCTGAGGGTCGTTTCTCTGCCCTAGGCGGGACTGCGCTTTGGAGTTGTCCTTGGTAAAGCTGAGTTGTTGCTCCTGTATTAAACTATTTCCCTAACTACCATTCAGATCTCCTTTTTTTTTTTTTAACTTAAGAATACGCGCTCTCAACCCCCAAAGGTGTTTTAAAAGTTACAAAATGGCATTTATTGCCTTTTTTTTTGAGAGCAAGAAATGTTTTTACTCCAAACTCTAAGCATACTTCCTAGTTGCCTGATTGTCAAACAGCTTCATGCTCTTGTGTAAAAGGCACTGTTTAAAATCTAAATCTGTCACATATGCGACTATGTAAGTATCTTTAATATTTAAATATTTATATTTTGACGTGGGACTAAGCAGCAATCCTGCAAAATGGTCCAGAAGGAAGCACAACGTTTTTGTCTTAAATTGTGCTAAACCGAATCCACCAAGGATCTAGTTGATTTTGAGCAGCTATTGGAAGATCTTAGGCTTGAAAATGCCACTCTGTACTTCCACTTGGCTAGAACATGAGCTTTTGTATTCCTCAAAACTGGGGATTCATATTGCCTGAATCTAATCGGACCTTCATTTTAACAAAGAGGAAAATATACTTTTTCTTTTATCTAGATTCATTATTTCATTAATTTTCTGTATTTTTATATTCATGGCTTTCTATTAACTGATGCCTGTGGTTTTACAGATGACATGAAATCATTACAACAGAACTGTTAGTAGATTAAAGCTTGGTTTGCAGTCCCATTTCTAAGAAAGAAAATTCATTTTCCACTTTAGTGTGGAGTAGGTAATTTACTTATTTTTTAAAATCTACAAGTAAAACATGGTAATGAAATTCCTGATGAAGTTGCAACAGTAATCAACTATATAAAGAAATATCACGCTTTCACTTGTGAATTAAAATATATCTTCAAAATGGCTCATTGTTCAACAGATGAAATATTTCTCGAAAGGTGAAATTAGCTGATATCTGAAAACTCAGTTCAGTTTGAGAAAAAAAAAGCAGTGCTCTATAGTATAGAAAACAAAAATGTTCACAAAACCTTATGAAAGTATTATGACACTTTACAATAGGTCACGTAACTACCAAACATAGTAAGCAGTGAAGGAAACATTTTTGGGGCTTTATTTGTGTAACTAAAGGGCAAAAGGTTATATTTGGGGGTGCTTACAAGTAACTATTCCTTTTTGGGTTTGGTTTTGTTTTACTAGCTCTCTCCTTTGCTTCTGCTTTTTAAGAGCACAAAATGCCTGAAGTTAAGCAGAGGAAGAAAGATATTTCTTCATCCAAGACCAATGAGAGTTCACAAAAGGTTGAGAAGCACAGTAATTATGGGAAGCTGGCAAGTTCCAGGACCAGCAATAATCGGAATTCCTCTTGCATGGACTCAGGGACAACCTTAAGCATATTTTCCCTTGCTGTTTGCTTGGTGCTGACCTGGTAGGTAATCCTCTAAAGTGGATTTTATTATTTTCTCTTGCATTCTCTACCATATTCAGTCACAGGCAATATGATCAGTTACATGTGAATAAAATGTTTGACTGTCGAAATTTGCTGAAGCTAGAAGGATCAAGAAAGGAATTGCAGTATTCACAAGTGTGGAAACAGTGGTATAGAGTGAGGGGATTATAGAAGCTTGATCTTTTCTATCATGTTGAAAGTTTAAAAGCTGTCTTGCTCGTGAATTGTAAATACTTGCTTTGGAGACTGCATTCTAAGTGTGAAGAGCAACTTAATCTGACAATTAAGGACAACAAGGCTCATTTGGCGGGCAATAAATAATTCAACAGTAGAAGTGATGTAGAGTTTTCTGTAAATAATTTGCTCAGCAGTGTGGTGAAGTGTTCATCAGGTGGAGCCTTCAAGTAAAGGTCAAATGTCTTTCTAAAAGATATTTTAGAATATCTTAGCAGCATCAATACCTTAGTTCCATCAGGAACTGAGCTTCTTGCAGAAATTATGTGATGCAATTCTCAGAACTCTAGTGCAAGAAACTAGTCCAGATTATTACACTCTAGACATCACTCTGAAAATTGAGGTAAAACTTGTTCTTAACATCACCCGGATCTCATTATCTAAATCTTTGAGAAACCAAATGACATAGTAGAATAAAATATTTTGATCCTTCTGCTTAATGTTTTAAGTGTATCTGTTTATGTCTATTTGCATGTATCTATAGCTAGCATTTTAGCTTTTATTGTCTAACTTTATCTGTATAGACTACTGTAGATCTTTTGCAATTTCTAATCACTATCCAATATACTAATAAATATCAATTTATGAAAGCACGAGTATTTTAAATAAAATCTATTGTTCTAGATAAAATTGTTCTTACTCCTGAGAGGATGCTTGCATAGTCTACAATGAACCTCGTTTAGGGATTAATAAACATCCCGCAGAATCCAGGGTTCTTGCTTGGTTGTCTCATTTTCTTTTTAACTGTATGAAGTGCTTACAGTTCAGAAACCTCCCAAGTTCACAGCAGATGAATCTTGTATGTATTTGAAGTACAGGATTGAGATCTCTGTGGTCGTTCAAAGCTGGCATCATCCTAACAGTAGCTATACAAGCTTTGCTACAATGCATCATATGTTCTTGGGTGGCACAATTAAACAATGTTAGAGTTAACTAGCCTTTCTAAATCCAAAGGCTTTGATATGTGACTTTGTGATGCTTTGCAAGGAAGAAAAAATATTTTGTGTGTTTTATTTCCACCAATTAAATAATACTTTATCAATAAAATATATTGTGAGGCAGTGCATTACAAGCTTATAATAGCCTCCCTATGTCAGTGGTCTTATCAGATGTTTTTTCTGTTTGAATGGTGTACAGTGTAAAAACAAAACACATCTAAGGATGTTTCCTAATTTTTCCACTTCTATTGGAAGGTAACTCTATGAAGACAGATTACCTTCATTAAACCTTAATTATTTATTTTTTTTACCTTCATGTTTTGATGTAGCAAATCCTATGAAGACAAATTAATACAGTTACAGATTGCAGTGAATCAGGTCCAGGAACATGTAATGTATGCTAATTATTTAGTTATGTTTACTATTTATTTACTTTCAATTTACAGGTTCTTATTTCAGCAGTCAAAACAATTTGCTAATATGGAAGAAAAGTACAATTTCTTACAGCAAGAAGCTGAAAAATTCCAGGATGTGGAAAATAAAGTTAATTTAATTTCTAAAAAGGTAATAATTAACATCTTAATTGGATAATCTCTGGTGAACATTTGACATTGTTTTACTTTGTTGTCATTTAGTTAAATTTAACTCACTGTTTTAAAATAAATTTTCATAATGTGTTCTACTTACCTGAGAATAGGCCTTTGGAGAATATTTCATGCAACTTAATGAGCCAATCCATGCCATTGCTAAAGGTTGTATCTCAATATTATTTTTTAGACATTAAACTATTTTTAAAAACTTAAATTTATGTACATATTTCATTCTACCAGTATTGTTCTGTGATTAATTCTAATATACATTGATTTGAAGAAAATTTACAGGCATTTTTATGTAGTAGACCTGTTATAATAATGTGAAAGACATAATGAAGTGATAGTAATATTTTTTCATTGCTATTTTATTTTCTTACCTGTGCATGACATTCTCAAGTAGAGAAACTTGGGGTGGCTGCTGAATTATCCCCTATATTTTACAGATAATGATGAGTACAGCATGGCTTATGCTAGTGATGTTGGTTTAGCACTGATCTCATAATGATTTCATTTATACATGATGTAATTCAGATATTTATATACTACTCCAGATTGCAAAATGTTGCATGGGATTTAGGTAGTGTGATATATTTTACAAAAAACACTCAAAGCCTAAAATCAAAACAAACTGCCAAATCACTGTGGAAAATAAGGGATTGACCACAAAGAAAACAGCATGTATTCTATAGAAATTCAACAACAAACATACCCTTTTCTGTGACTTTTTCATACTAGGTTAATCAACAATGTTTAAAGGACAAAATATAAAACCAAATCATATAGGTGCTTTGTAACAAGTAAAGTAGCTTCTAAGGGACTTTATTCTCTGTTAAATAAAAATAAGTGGTTTTCTAGTCTTGTTTTTGTTAAGCAGACATGGACATTGTTTTGTGTTATTAATGCAGCTTGAGTCTTCTGAAAGGATCCTACGAGAAGCTGCTGCGTCTCTCTCTCTGATAACTGGCTTTGAGCAGGGAATACCTTCTCTTCATGACACCATAAATGATATTCAGAACAATGAACAGACTCTCTCTATAAAGATGCAGAGTGTTAATGAGAAGTTCCAAAATGTTACAAATTACTGGAGAAGAAGCTTGGATGAAATGAACACGAACACTAGTAGTTTAAAATCTGAAGTGAAGTTCATACATACAGAAGTTACTTCCCAAATTAATGAAGTGGACCAAAGAATTAAGTCCCTTTCAGAAAAAGTAAAAGATTTGGAAGACAGTACAGCCAGAAATGTTAAAACACTAAAAAGGCAAGAAGATGATGAATTCTCTAGAATTGAACAGAAGTTGGACTTACATGCAAAGGCAGTTGAAAAACTAGAAGAACAACAGAATAATCTGGTAGCCAAGGACACAGACCTGAATCAGAAACTTGCAAACTATGAACCTAAAATTGGGGAGTGCAAGACCCATTTGTCAACAATAGAAAATGCTGTTCATTCTATTCTTAGATTATCAAGTGAATTACTAAGTATGGAGAAAAAGATAGAGGACTTGACGACGCAGCTACATACTGTGGAAAATGTTATGTTGAGAACTGCCTCTGATACAATGGCAATGCAAAAGGTTCTTGAAAACATACAGTACAATGACAGCACATTGAAAGTCCAAAATAAAACAGTAGTTTTAGAGGAAGTAGTGCATGACATAAAAGTATCTTCAAAGGCAAAAGAAATAACTTTAGAAAGTTATAACTTAGAAAATGACCAGAGTGGGGATAACTGAATTTAGATTTAGGGTTTTCATTGATAAAAGAGCACTTTATTATAAGTAATGTGACTCTTAACATATGCTAAAGGTAGCTGAAGTACTGTCATCAATTTAAAACGGCATTGGATCAGACTGAAAGGAAAACTATTTATAGAGGATAGAGAGCAAGAAATATTGTTTTGGAGGAGGCAAAGAGTGCTTTCTTAAATAAATTAAAGATTATTTTCTGTTTATTTATTAAAAGGTCATTTTTATTCAAGTGGATTTTTAAGCAAAGTATTTAGAAAAAGAAAAGTAAAAAATGGAGCTATCAGATTAAAATTTATATTTAGTTCTCACTACTTTGTTTTTTTTTCTGTTTTTATTTTTTATATTATATTCCATGGACTTGTAATACAGCTAACAATTAAGTTATCGCTAGGCAGATATACGTGTACTTTGCATTTAATGTATTATATACTATAATGTTTTTGTGCTCATGGTACAGACTTCTCGATGGCAGAGTTGTTACTTGAGATCTATGTATTTTATTACATGCAGGAAAGCACAAGTAGATTTTTAGCAGCTGAAGCTTAGATATAACAGCATTACAGAAAACATGAGTAAAGTAGCCCTTACTGGGAACATTGTCTGATACAGACAGGGGCTGGTGTTATCTTTTATTTTTTTGACCCCATGCAAATAGCTTCTTTGACCGTTTTTCCAGGCTTTCCAAACTTCCTAAAATCACTGGCATAGTTTTGTTCTGCCACTGAAGTCTTTGGACTACATATAGACTCAAGTTCTCAGTAACACATATTCCTGTTAGATTCTTCTTCCATCATTCAATTTGCAAGTTTGGCGTGATCAGTTGCTATTAGATTGGTTTGGGGGGAGGGGGGCGGGCGTTGTTTGTGTCAGTGCTATTAGCAATTCGGTTTAACCTTTTCTTCTGTAGAATGTTCTCTATTAGACACTACATGACATGTCTGGTATTGCTTTGCATTCCAAACAGAAAAAAACAAAACACTGTTAGTGTTACTGACATTGTTTCCCAAAGTTTGGTGAACCAAGAGCTCCAAAAGCAATTAACAAAAGGCTTGGAGTTATGTACTTGGGGCCAGGGAATATCTGATTTATCTATAGATGTAATGGATCTGCTTACACCACATGTGACACTACCTCATAGGCCTGAGAGCTGTTCATTGAAATTTGGATCTCAGGACCACCATGAATTTGTGTCTACAGACTTATGTCTTGGTAATGCCTGGTTCGTGATTTCTCAACTCAGGAGACACCTGAGACAGAACAGTATGAATCCACAACATTTATGACTTAATCAGGCTTAAGTTAAATTATTCTGGGTTTGTACATTCATTTATCTAGAACTCTACTGAACTCTTCAGTAAACAGTGCTGTCTGTTCAAGAGCCTATTAAACCAGCATTTCCTGCTGTTAGGAAGTCTGTTAGTTTCATTCATAATATTTATATTATGTATCTGTTTACAGTCAGATTAATAAAAACGTATTGCTGTGGGTTACCCTGTCCTGGTGCATAAATCTAATTCAAAATAAATTGCTCTTCCAGAAGAGAGTATGGATTACTTTAGTGGTCAATCATCCATTAAGAAATACTACTCTGTATAGAAATGTGTTTTAAATACTTTTTCCAAGTGTGTTTTTAATTCCTGCATGTTTGGGGTGGGGTGACTCCTCAATTTAATGTCTTTCATCAACCCCAACCCCATTGAAAGCTGAATGTACATGAGATTGAGCAGGAAACCCTTGTCCTTAGAGGGGAACAACTAGGAAACTGACACAACTCTCCACAACCTCAATTTTGGTGTTTTGTTTTTAAGCAAACAGTTCTGTGCTAACGAGGAATGACCAACATCAAAAAGTTAAAAATACTTGTTTCTTTGGTGTTATTTTTACTGCTAGTGTCAAGAAAAGGATTAGTAACTTAGAACTTATTATAGCCTCTTTGAACGTGTTTGCCCATGTGGTGGGTTTTTTTTTCCCTCTCCAAGTTCTACACTGACTGACTGGGGATTGACCAGGATCGTATCACTCGGGTATTTTCCTTTCTTCACAAATTTAAAAACCAAGAACCAATCATTAAAAAAAGTGAATAGCAAATTCATTTAAAAATAAAAATAAAAAAAAAAAATCGAACACTAGCATGAGGGTTCACTCACTAATGTAGCTGTTGTGGAGGCAGGCTGTTTAAGTAATATTTTTCCTATGAAGTAGTTTGGTGGCTGTTTAAGCTAAAAGGGAACCGAGCTTAAGTCCTTTGGCTTTTTCTTTTGTGAATGTCACGTTCAAAATATATATTATGATTACCAAAATCACATCAGGAAATTATGGTCCATGATGTTAGATAAGAGAAATTTTAAGTAGACTTCTTTCTAAAAATGTTTCTTAATGTCCTTCAACAATGGGTCATTCAGGATCATGCACTTTGTATGCTTAATACAAAAGTTTCCATAAATCAGAAGAAATTTGCATTTGATGACATATTTTTAGAGGTCATGCTGGAAAGTCATAATAGAAAAAGTAGTAACATCTGAATTTTTTATGTATTCTGAAGGGGGAAAAAAAAAGAAATTATTGGTTGTGTTGCAACAGAAGTGTATTTCCCCAATTTCAATATCAGAATAGCAAGATATTTCATTGGAGCATAGCTTTAATTTTGATGTGAGTTATTAAACTAGAAATCTTGTCAAATATTTTTATTTGTATCCCTGTAGTGCCAAAAGACTTGGAACTTGGTGGAACAGGTGGAAGATCTTCAAATAATTCATCACATTAAACACCTGCAGGAAGATATTTATACAATGAAAACAAGGTCTAGCAGCATAATTAAAAAACAAGAAGAACTGCAGAAGAATTTAACAGCTGTTTTCCACGCAGTTTCAAGTGTGGAAGAGAATGCAGCTTCTGTAGCAAAAAACGTAACTTTGACAATTGTGACAGTAAAAACTGACATAAGGCGCATTTCAGGCCTCGTCTCAGATATGACTGCACTGACAGATTCTTTGCAAACACTAGAAGATAAAGTAGAAAAAGGTGAAAAGAAGACAGTGAAGAATATAGGTGACCTGCTTACCAGTAGCATCGACCGAAGCACAGACCTACAAAGCTTGGCATCCAGTAGCGCAAAAAAAATTGAGCAAATTAAGACAGCATTGTCTGAGTTAAGGAGTGATTTTAACAAGCATTCAGATAGACTTTTGAATCTCGAAGGTGACAGGGTAAAAGTTCTGAAGACTGTTACATTTGCAAATGATTTAAAACCCAAGATGTACAAACTTAAAAAGGATTTTGCCACTTTTGAGCCATTAATAAGTGACCTGACACTAAGAATAGGAAGATTACTGGAGGATGTATTGCGACAGGAGAAGGAAATTGCTTTACTGAATGAGAAATTGGCCAATCTAACAAGAGTTCAAACTGAGATCAAAGATACGAAAGATGAAATAACCCAGATTTCAGACATGAATTGATCACTGTGAAAAGTCACTGCCTAAAGAATAGTAGCGTTTGAGGAGTGTTAACTCCACCATGTGTAGTACTAAGACAATATTTAAAGGCTTCATTTAGAAGCACAACAAAACTTAACTAGAGATTTGCCCTCTGCCTTTGACAAGCACAGAAAAAGTCATACTGATTTCAAGGGACAAGCTGTAATGTGAGCGAAAAAACACGTCTCTCTGTACATGTGATTTTTTTTTTTCCCTGCAGGATTACAGATACTATATTTAATAAATTGCTTGTTTTGTACAATAAAACAGTGTTAAAACATAAAATGTTGTTCTTACCTTTGGAGTTTGCTTTCATGAAGAAAGTAGGGCCCAAGACAGATTTTCATCTTTCCTTTCCTGCTCCAAAGGACGGAATAAAATTGTAGTTTCCAGATAGTTAAACAAGGGCTAATCAAGGGGCAGTAGCATTTAATAGTGTCTCAATATATTAACTGTATGATTTTTTTTTAAACTATAGCAAACTCATTTTTTCTTTTTGTGAATAATCAGTATTTACAGAATTAAGTACAGCGAAGCAAGCAATGCTCAGAAACAGCACTGCTGCAGTAAGATTTTCTGTGGGGCTTTACAAAGCCTTGTGTTAAGCCTTTAAAGCACTGAACTCTGGTCTGAAAGCTTTGAAAGACCTACTAACCCTACTGATGGCTTTCTCCCAGTGTCACGGTATCTGTCCAAGAATCCTAACAGCATTATCCATTTATTGTTTCTTAGACAGTAAAACGCTATAGTGAGCAGCAGAATTAGCAGAGAAGCTATTCAGGTTGCAAATGGTTTGACTGATAGGAGCCAGTGGCTGTTTTCTGTGGCGAAGAGCAAGAGTTTAAGAGATCCAAGACATTTGAAGACATGGTAGGCAGTAGACTGAAGTAACAAGATAACAGGAATGGATTTGGCTGCTTCTACACACCGAAACATCAGTTCAGCTGAGGAGTGTCTGTGTGTGACATCCTTCTCTCACATCATTCGGAGTGACAAAAAGCACATTCTGTAATGTGGCTATTAAGCTCAGCTATCCAAGGTACGCATATTTGCTATAAAAAAAGCAGGATGTTTATTGTTTTCGCTGTGAACTACATCATTTCTATGTAGAAATGCCAATGAAATTACAACTATTTGTATTCTTACAGCCCATTTTGAAACGATATGCAACAAGCATTTCAACAAGTACCAGCACGTTTGATCTGTAGTACAACCTGATACAAACACAGGGTGTGAATGGAGTGGTTATTCCAAAGTTATATAGACAGCAGGCTGTAAATCAGAAAGCCGATCTCAGCTCCAGTTAACAGCAAGAAACAATTGTTTCCTTCATGAAACAATATACACTAGCAGCACATACATAATCCTTCTTTTACAAAGCACTTTTGGGTTTAGCGATCTCTGGAGTTATCCGAGTTGTATTTGATTCAAAAAGGAGCACTCCTTTTTGATACAGGACACTCTGTGCAATGAAAGCACAAATCCAACAAAAGCACCGCTGCTCCCCTGCCCCATCTTCTCCACTTTCCAAAAACGTACCACGCATTACGCTATAAAGCAGTTACCAATAGCAAACTTGACCTTTTAAAATGCATTTTAATACTGCAGTTTTCCCCACATAAGCTTATTTATAATATGAGTGGGTGACCCCTTAAGCAATTAGCATTTTATATATGTTAAACCCCTTCACCTCAAGCAGCCAAACAAGCCTGTGGCTGAATGTCGATGGAGGCAGCAGCTGCCAGGCAGTTCTGCCCCCGCCCGCCTTGGGTTTTCCACTGAAACACGACACTGAAGCAGCACCAAGATTATTTTCCCTTTCTCAGTTACTGAAGAAGAGAGGAACCGCTAGCTGCCCCCAGTAGTCCCATCTCAGGTCTACCTTGATAAAATTATCTGAGCATCTGTAAAAAGATAGTTTCAGGTCTACCCTTGAGCGGTAGGAATATGTATTTGAGATGCTCTTATTACTGCACATCCTTAGAAATAAATACACAAAGATGACCCAATTCCAGTGAAAAAAAAAAATGCAGGATTTTGCTCCAGATGTTGAAGAGTCTTAAGAAATTGAGCTTATCATTGGATTACTTGACCATCAGACTATCTCACCACATAAGCCAAATGTGTCACACTCTTCTGCCAGCATTAACAGTTGACAGAAGTGCCTCCCTCTCTCAGTATTAGAAGGAACTCGAGATGGTTTCCAGCAAGTGAAGTCTACCAAGTTAAAACACACCTTCAAGGAACTATGATAGTACAGATAACAGTACACAAAATACTGTTGTTTCAACAAGTTGAACCACATACAAAAGTTAACTTCAAAAGCTGACTGAACACCAATAGTTTTGGTACAAGATCAAGTCATAGTTAATGCTCTTCTCCAAGGAAACCCTTATAAGCATTTAATGATTCGTTATATAATTTCAAAGCTTCCCACTCACAATGGGGCAACCAGAGATACATACTTATAACATGAAATATATTTAATTCAACACCAAAGTACTTGTGCAAATGTTTTATTTAGATTTAGGGAATTTGACTTCACTGTATAATGCAGTTGGTATCAGCCACTCTAGGAGTGTGTTTAGTGTCATGGTGACGGGGAAATGGAGCAGATTTAGATTTAACTCCACATTTTGAAAGGCAACAATTCAAAATAAGGCTCAGCTTGGTTGTTTGGCATAACTTTCTTATTCCAAGATTTTTGATAGTTTTCTCAGGGGGTGGAAACCTCAACACTGTGTAAAAGTTAGCAGAAACATCAGGCCCCAGAGTGAGAAGCAGCCATCAGTGTATTTATGCCACTCCATGGGCATCTGCTTTAATTGTCCTTTTGACTCTGAGGGACACAAGAGGAAGGAGCAGTGCAACATACACAAATGCCAAACTACATTCAATATCATCAGCTCCAATGCTGAAAGGCAGCATATCCAAACAACTTTGCACAAAAGACACGTAAGCTCCAGCTCTACTAAGTGAACATAGTACTGGATACGGTGAACGCTTTTACCCTACTAGGCATTTTCTGGCTTTTTCTCAATGAAACTTATCAACTGTGGGTTCTTGAACAGGCAAAACACAGAAGGCAGCATGCTCATCTTTCTGTAAAAGACTAGAAAAACACATTCATGGCCTTAGCAAAAGATTGCTGTGAATGTCTCCTCTTGCATGCTTAGGAGCCTAGATTTCTCACATCAAGGTCCAAAAATATTGGTATGGCTTCTTGCACTGCAGAATTGCATGGTTCAACCAAAACTCAGCATTAAAACTGACCTAATTCACAAAAGAACCCAATTCCCTAACTACAGCAGTACCAAGTGTAGGGAAAAGCTCACAAGTTCATGAAACTTTACAATAAGAAGCAAGCCATTTTTATTTTACAGTAAAGCTATAGTAAGCTTTTAGTGGTCAGGTATCCTCAAGAATCTTTATTATAAACATCAGCTTTTCTTTTGTTATGGTAGCAGCTACTGTTTACTTCCACAGTACAACCAGAAGGACCGAGTTCTTTGGTGCCGTTCAAAGCCAGAAATTAGTCAAAGCAGAAATTAGTCAAGTAACCATCAGTTAGTTACATTGGAATGACCATCCCAAAGCAAAAATGGCTCTATTATGTGTAAGGTTCCTTTAATCTCCATGGAAAACACTGATATTAGGACCAGGATGCCATACCAGACTGTAATTACATCTCAGCCACTTAGAAATTGAGCCATTCTACGGTAATAGCTTATTAAAGGCAAATAAAACAGTGGACTCAAAAGCACACTGAATTGCAGTTAGTTACTGCAGTTGTGCAAGGATAGGTTCTTGGCACTTCTCTGTAAAACAGTGAAAGCCTAATTTTGTTACAGTCATTTTACAGTTCTCTCATTCTTGAAGCACAGAATAGTGTAGTTTTTTTATTTTTATTTTTTTTTCAGGGGGGGAATATTTGAGGTATTTGCTGCTATGAAATGAAGCTTACATACGCAATAGTAAACAGACACTAAGCACTCTGTTTCTCATTTATTTCAGGCAATGACAGTGGCAGAATTTAAACCCTCATGTGGCATGAGGGCAGAGCCAATAATGACATCATATAGAGTTTGTTTTCTACATAGTCAAATATATAAAAGTTTCATGAAACTCATCACTGAGACAGCCAGCATAGTCAGTCCATGAGCTGTCTATTCAGTTAGACCAAGCTTCTTCTTCAGAGATTCTGGCATTTCAGGTGGAGGTGGACGAGGAAGTCTGAAATAAACCTTCACAGAATCATAGATGAACCACTGTAGTGCAGTCAGCGTACCAATCATAATGATACGAGCAAACAGACCTTTCCATACACCTGTGGAGCAAAACATAAAGCAGGAGTAGTGTCAGAAGCCAGGAGAAAAAAAATATCTTCCCCAAAACACCACAAACACTTGATCCAAAATACATGAAAGTAACAAGGTACCTTTGAATCCAAGTCTCTGAAGAACCTGTGAAGCAGAACTGCCTTTTTCTTTGTTCAACACAGACACCACAGAGTCAGCAGGATGGGAAACGATTGCACAGAACACACCAGCTGAAAGAATAATCTGACATTAGTTCTGTGGTGGTTTAGCTGTACCGTTACTGTGCACACTAAGCACAACAAACTGCAACCACACCCTCTAATAAATTGCTAATGAATTGCACAGCAATTATTTATGTTAAGCCCTGAGGAGTCCTCATTGCACTAGGCCTAGAAGCATGCCCTCTGACCAGCTCTTCGCTGACCTACATGCAGCAGGACTGACCTACAACCCTTCCTCCTACCCATTGCCACTGGAGAGCCTAGCTTCTGGATCCTGCAACAGCTCTTCTGCTAAAATAAAACTCCTAAATCTTTGAATACTGAAAATCCCCCTTTCATCCAGATTTCTCTCCCCTTCCTTCAACCTTTCCCAGCCTAGCAATATGCAATTTTTTTTTTTCACCTAGATCAGCTGCAGTTTCTAAACTTGGACATCAACATTGGTAGCACAGAAACAACTAAGAGTATCGTCCTACTATAGACTCATTTTCCACCTACAGATGAATATAGTTTTGTTGGGTTTTTTTCCCCGCTGCACATTTTTGAAGTTACAAGTAAAATCTACCATTCTAGCTACATCTATCTGATCATCTGAAAAGGCTTCTTGAGTTGTGGCAGTCCATTAATAAGTGTAGGACTTAAAGATTCCTTACCAATATAGCCTGCAACAAATGTGACGACCAGCTGCTCTCCTTTTGTACATTCACTTCGTGGCTTGGGAACAACGTACTTGTAGAGAGCTTCAACAGTACGTTCAAAGCAGGCAAATTTCATCATTGTGTATGGAATCTGTCTCATCCATAGTGGAGCAACACCTTTATAGAAACTTAACCGGAGAAGAGACAAACAGTTTCATTTTCTCCAGTATTTAAGGTACATTTTTAACTTAAAAAAAATGAATTAGCTTATTGTTGCTATTGGAAATACAATTTCTAAATACCAGTACTCTAAGACTTAAATGTCTCAATACCTACAGGACAGGAAGTTTTATTAGTTCCCGAGTACTAACTTAAAACAGCAACACAAATTAGAATTTACGCGATGCCCTAACACTGCACAGCTCTTTTTGCAGTCACTATTCAGATTACAACACATTACAGTAATGCAGTACTGATCCTACAAGTGCAATGAGGCGTATGTCTGCATACCAGCCAAGTCCCGATAGCAATAAATGACTTGTGTATTTACAGCCACTTCTATCAGAACAGAAAGCTAACATGCAGTTATAATACTCTTACATGCCAATGACTCAAGCATCTTTGACTGTACAACCAAAAAGTTGCTGAATATCTCTGACTGGAACTGCTAGAAACTGAAGTTATCCAGCAGAACTCAGCACAAAGATACTCACAAAGATGGATCTAAGGAGCATGTGGAAGTAACAGTCAGTTCAGCATAGATTTCTTAAAGTATGTTAAGCTGTTATCTTGAAATACTGAGATCAAAAAATATTACACGCTAAAGGCACAGCAGCTTTAGCAACAGTCTTTCATTGGGAAAAAGTACTCAACATTAAGAACCTGAATAAAAATTCAAGTCAAGAAGATACTTACGCCCAGATGCCTTCTTCTCCAAACATTTTAGGTACAGCCTGCCGCAGAGTGTTGGCGTATCCAGGCTGTGTCTGAATACGAACTTTAGCAGCTTCCATTGGAGCCAGAGCAATGTCAGCAAAAAACTCCGCACTGGCAGATGCAGCTAAATATAGCGAAGTACGCCACAAATATGCATTTTCCTGAAGTGAATTTAAATACACATTTTTATTAATGAATCGTGCTTTTGTGATTACTCCGCATTACTAATACTGTTACTTTGCAGATATACAGCCTCGTATAAACCACTGAAGGCTTACCTCTCCCAGCATGTTGCCATATAGGATTTTGAAAACTTCATAGAAACCAAATTTACAAAGCCCTTGCATGGAATATCCAATAAAGGTTGGAGCCCATCCCTTAGCCAAGCCACGAACACCATCTTCTTTGATTGTCACTGAAAATCCATTGAAGATGCTCTTGTATTTTTGTGGATCGACCTAAAGAGAATAGGCAGTTAACTGCTTGACACAGCTTGCTATTTATTTCCTTTCTCACTCACCCATCCAAAATATAAAATTCTTCAATTCCTCATACAGCTGGCTTTCTAAGGTTCCCTGGACAGACAGCCTACACTTAACACAAAGTTACACTAACCTAACTGTAATAAAAAACTGCTAGGCTAAACCCTAACTTATTTTAACAGTCAGTATGTTCCTCAATACTCAGGAGCCACAAAGCTATCTGAATTTTGCTTTATGTTTATTCTCCAAATTAACAATATTACTTTCTCTATCAAAAAGATTTACTAAAATCACTATTCATAACACTGATAGCAGTATACTGATATACTTACGTTTAGATCAGATTCTTTATAAACTTGATAGCTTCTATCAGCTTTCTCATCCTCTCTACATCACACCTATGTACACTTGCCAAAAACCAACCCTGACGATCCACCTTGACTCTAAATCATATTCTTCAGAGGTTATTTGTCCACTGTTAGTTTGATCCCTCCACATAAGGAGATGGAGCAAAGCAGATAAGCAGGTCAACATGTACTCAAGAACTTCTAACACTTGTACTTTGACTTCACAATAAAGGTTATATAGAAAATATTCTCTGTGCAAAAAGCACTAAGTGAGATTTCATTAATAAATTATCAGAAATAAAAAAAGATCAATTTGAGTATTTTTTTCTGTGTAAAAGGAAGCCACTTAAATTCTTAAACGGCTCATTATGACAAACTTTAAATCACATCACATTGTTGCTTTTCATATTTGGCATCATCCAACACTTCCTCAGAGGAATAAGAAGAAAGATATCAAATTAATAGTCAATCAAAGCTTTCAGAAAGAGCTACAGGACCTGCAATGACTGATATTTTGTCTTGCAGCCTGCAACAAGCTATTCAAGAACTAGTTCATCAAAACATGTCAATTTTACAAGATTCAGAATTTCAGAAAATTGGGTATTTAATTGGTCACTGTAAAATAAGATTATGTTCATGTCAGAACCATGCTTAATTATCACCTATGTAAAAGGTGATCTCTTCTTAAAGAGGCATGAGGGGGCAGGCAATGGCTTTCTTCCTGGAGAATCTAGGAAGAATTAGTAACATGCTCTGTATTGGATCTGTAAAGAGATAAATGCTGACAGGTTTTACAAGGTCACACCTGGAATCCACATAGAACCCTCCTCTTGTGCCTTCCTAAGTGCTGTAGAAGGAATGGGAAGTATCACCAGGAAGGAAGCCAAGGACTGGTAGCCCAAGCTTAACATACCTACCAAGCAGCTGAAGCCTGGGAAGTATGAGGCTTTGCTCCCAGCTGTATATGCAGCACTATAGGTGCAGCATCGTGTAGCTCTCAGGCTTTCTGCCCATTAACCCAATTTGCAAACAGATCAAGAACTGTCTGAGATGCTACATCATCTTTACCTGTCATCAATTTCTTCCTTCCCAGAAAACTTAATCAATCTCAGATTTTTGAAGTCTGTAACAACAGAAGCTACTTTTTCAGAGCACTTAAGTTACATTTTCAGAAATAAAACCCAGAGTCAGCTACAACTATTCCTTAGTAGTAGAAATAGGGAATTCCTAAACAGTTAAGCTGGTCTCAACGCAAATTTTGTAGAAAGCAGCATGTTGCCTTCATTTGATGCACCCTGTATTTGCCTGATGTGTTAAAGAATTACTAGTTTGAGACCAGAATTTCAGGTGTTCTCAAAAGTATGCAAAAAAGCCTCTCACGTAAAGAATGCTAAATAAAGTTCTCCAAGAAGAACACTAAAATCGTATGCAGCACTCCTAGTATGACTAGTACATCTGACTGATTAGTAGCTCCCTCCTAATTTCAGAAATTCTGTCATTACAAAATCATTACTTTCATAACCAGAATCAGCCTAGACATCAGGTAAGTTAAAGTACTTTATTTTCAAGAATTTAGAAGTGTGCTTTAATTTGCTTCATTCTTGAGGCGTAGATTTGCCTGAATAAATCCATTAGTATGTCTTATCCATGGCTGTTCACTAGGCCATTTTAATCAGGTATCACAAATTAAGTGCAATGTGACAAAACTCCTTTCAGTTCAATCAAGAACCACTTCAAGGAAAGCACTGATGTCCTTACCAATAACGTATCAAATTTTACTAATTCAATTCAAAGTGGTGTCATTAGAAAGTATCCAATTCATAAGCCATGCATTGATATTCACAATGTTAATGGATCAAATTATACATGCATGTCACTCCAGGTTAAAAACCAGGTCTTCAAAACACTAAAGATAGTACTTCCTTCCTCCAAAAGCACAGGAATAGCGCTGGACAGCCTCCCAGACAGCAAAGAGTAACATTGTGGGGGGTGTCTTTTAGCCAATGTAGTCAGCTAAATGTACCTTAAATGTAATAAAAAATAATTAATCCAGATTATCCTAAACCTCTCTGCTTTTCCTGAAAGTGGTAATTTGTTAGCCTCACAGCAGTAGACTTGATAAAAGTAGCATTCAAGTTTACTTACTTCCTGTCATCCAGAAAAGACTTGTGTCCCTACTGTAAACTCTTACTAGGCTAGCTACATTGGAGAAAAAGTTACAGAAATGTTAATACAAACCTGCATACGACATTTCACTAAATCCAGAGGTACAACAGCAGTGTGCGTCAGGCCACAACTTAGAACCCCACCAACACCACAGAGAGCATAAAACTTGAGCGAGCCATATTCACAACTGTACTCTGCAGCAAAAAAAAAAAAGACACACCATGCTTTTACATAAACTCCATGCACTGTTGGACAATGACGTTCAGGGGATAGTTTATACCTCCAATTCATTAGTAGATTAATTATACCACACTAAACATGCTTTGTCAATGTCACCACATACCAACATGCAGAACCAACCTGCATTCTGCATTTAACCAGGTCTAGAGGAACCAGTGCTGTATGTGTTGTTCCACAGCTAATAATCCCACCAAGGCCACAAAGCATAAAGAATCTCCCTGAGCCATATGCACAGCTGTATTCTAGTTTATTGGGAAAAAAAATTACATATATATGATCAATCACAAATGGTAACAAAGATCAGAAAAGAAACAAAACTGGCTGACTGCAACCTTTTTTAAAAGGTATTAAACTGAAATAATCTCTCACGCTCTATTATTCAACTGTAGTGTTATACTCAGAAATAACTCTCTTGCTTTAAATTAACACCTTTTGGACTGACAAGATTTGATTCTAGGCCTTCCAAATTGAGTTTGTTTCTTTAAAAAAAAAAAAAGCAATGGAAGAAAGTTTTAGCTCACAGCACATTTACATCATAGAAATTAATCCCAAAAGCTGCTAGTAGAAATTATGACGTAAAGTTTAAATATCCAACATTTTCTTATACCAAGAAATTAAGCAAAAGCATTTCTGTAGTATTCTGGAGACAAAGCTTTTCTTGTTAAATATTCTGTGATAGTAGAACTTCTGTGTTTCAGTAGCGACCATACAGATCTACAAGATCAGTGCTGGATTTTTCTTTATACAGATATAATTTCAGGTATTTTTCAGATTCTTTATACAGGTTTTCTTTTTATTTTCTTTCAAATACAGAATCTCAGATTTATACAGCTTCTGTATTGCAGAATTTTATTCAATTAATCATTACATTCAATGCTTATAAATAATCTTTCAGATCGCATTTAATCAAGGGATATTTAATTTGCACTGTTCCATACAGCACTGTGTGGAAAACCATCCAGTCTTATAAGAGCAAGTTGTTTTCACAAAATTCCAATAGAGCAAAGTTACTGGAGCTGAAAAACAAGAATCGATTTCCTTCTTCCATTTTTGAAGAAGCTACAGGGGATATGAATATGTGCAACCACAGAACACTTTATAATAAATATTATGAAATAAGCCTAAGGTAGCAACATGGTTCAGCTCCTACAGCTACCAATTTAAGTATAAAAGCAAAAGCAAAACTAATATAGTGAATAAGCATATAGAAAAAAATACACCATGTAGAAAATATTCCCCAGAGTAGAAAAGGATGTTTTTTTTGCTATTAGATCTAGTAGTGTTACTCCTATATAACAGAATAGACCTTGAAAGCTTCCTTGCCCTGTCTTTTTGCTTCTGAAATAAAATCTGTTAAGAACATCAACAAAAATTTACATTTACATTCAACATCATCAACAGGGCACCAGTTAACACTAGCAGTCTTATCCAGCTCATAACTTTGCTATTATAATGGAACTTCTTACCAAAAACGTTCCTGATTTTACATTAGTTTACATTCACATTTCTTACCTTACTCTTCAAAATTAATCACCAAGATAATAACATATTTTTTCTTTACTCTAAAATAGCAAATATCAAATCACAGACAATATATTAAGACTACACTTAAAGCAGGGAATCAGTTAACAGTCAGAATAATGCATAACTTATGAGAATTTCTTTAACTGGGATACTGTTGGAGACTGTAAACGTGCTGGTCTGGGACTTACACGTTCCTCTAAAATAGCTTGATTACACTAGCACATCTGCAGACAAAAGTTTACAACTTGGTTTACAACTTTGCCAGAATGACTGGTTAAACAAATACAAACAAGGCTTTCTATGCAGGTGTAATCAGAGAACAGACACTAGGTCTGCATTATGATGCAGCTCTGCCTAGCTCTACCTTTAGCCTGCAGCATAAGCATACTGCAGCAGTTACTATGCTGCCCAAACACCTGAAGTGTTTGTTCACACTCTTTCACACAACAATTTGTTAGGAGTCATATTCCTTAACTGACAGAAACAGACATTTATAGAAGCCACAGAAGAGTAGAGCTTCATGTATCTGCTCGATTACAATAGTATTCAGGCTGACCTGTCAACTAGGAGTTCAAAAAGAGTAATTAAGATAAGCAAAGCCAGTATCAACTAGGCTTGAACTCTTTACAGGTACCAAAATTTGCAACGGTACAGCCATTTTAGGAAAAAATGACAGTAAATCCCAGACTTCATATTACAAGCAGAGACAAGTTTCCTAAAAACTGCTACTTGAAAAGACGACTGCTAAACTTGTAGAGGGCAGGAAAGTTATTCTAACACATCTAGACACTGATTTAAGACAAACATCCTGAAGCTACTTAAATATAAATATACAGCACAAAAATATGCCTACTTCATTTCTTTGCTTCTGATCTGATACATTAACAAGGACAAATTCCAAGAGCTGATCATAAAACACTGTCTCTGAGCTGAGTTATGGCTGATGCCCCGAGGTGAACTCACAAGGTCTTGTGGTTTGAACTGACTTTGTGTGACCTTGTATAAGCTCACATACCTTCTGCAACGTTGTACTCTCCCAATACAAAGGCCAGAGAACTAACTGGTATGTAAAATAACACACACAGCAGAAAAGACTACAAAGGCTAAGAAACGAGTCACCTTTGACTGCATCTGCCTACAAGGAGGATGACGATCAAGCATAAAGCTTTCAAGAAATAAGGACACCTTCTGAATATATTTAGCATACTGAAGAGCTACTTAGAGCTTTAGTTAGCTAGCAACAAGATTACTTCACTGAAAATCAGAAGTACTTTCTTGAAAGCTTAATAAAATCCAACACCCAGTTCTGTCTCTCTTTCACATATTACATGAATGTTAACCTTGGGGCATTAACATACTTCCATTATCATAATAGTTCAGAAGAGGTATCTTGCTGAAAGCACTTTTTTTTCTTAAATAAAGGCAGAGATGCTTTTAAGTTACTAACACCTTAAAAGAATTACAATCTTAACATCTACCTCCACTGTTAGGTGTATCAACATCTGACCTTTGCAAGTTACAGAAGTGACCAGAAAACACAGACAAATAAATCACTTACAGTGATGCATTTTTAGATTTAAGGGTATGTCAGACAGCACAACTATCTGCTGTATGCCCCACAACTACAAAGGAGGGAAAAAAAAAAACCCAACAACAAACCACAAAAAATTAGAACAGCTACAGGCACTCTAATATGTCTGGATACTCAGATGTCCAGCTGTGAATAAGTGGAGGGGGGGAAGAGAGGGAGGTAAAATTAAAAAAAAAAAAATAAAAAATGGGAAATGATCTTTGAAATCCATCCAGATTTACATTTTACATACTGCTCTTCTCTACGGTAAAGCACAGGCCTGAAGCCTCAGTTCCCAAGGCTGCAGGCCCAAAAGAGCCAAAAAAAGCATCCTGTTATCCCCAAGACAGACCCCATCGGGGATCTCTGCAATCACCCCGAGCCAGAACCTTCCTGTGTCCTTTCCCGGTAACACCGGATCCTTGCTGCCATTCAGCACACACCGCGCGGGGAGCGGAAGAGGCTGCCAGCGCCTCCCCCACCCGTGCCCTTCCTCGTCCTCCAAGCGGGCGCGTAGGCCCAGCGCCGGCTCCTCCCTGGCCCGGCCGAGCCCCGCCGACCGCTAACCCTCCCTCCGCTGCCCCGAGGGGCGCAGGCCCGCGGTAGGACGGGCACCGCCGCCCCCGCCGCCCGCAGGCCTCGCCTCCGCTGCGACCCCTCTCACCTTCAGCGGCGGATGCGGCCGCCAAGCTCCGCCGCGTGGTGGGAGCCTCCGCCGACCCCGCGCGCTTCCTCGCCCCATCCTGGACCAGCTGGAAGTGCGGCGCGTAGAAGGGGTTGAGCCGGGCGAGCGGCGCGATGGACGAGAACATGGCGACCTGAGGCGGGCGAGAAGAGCAGAGCGGGATGAGACAGGGAAGCCCCTCCGGGGAACCGGGCCGGGCGGGTTAGACCCGCACGCTTGGCGCCACGGGGCGAGCAGCGGACCCCGCCGGGCGGTCGCCGCCGCGCAGCCCCGACTCACCTCCTAAGATGGCGGCAGCGCAGACCCGCTGCTCGGGCGGCGGCTCGGCGCAGAGGCTGACCGCGCGCCCGGCTCCGTCACTTTGTCCTTCGCCGACGCGTGGGGCGGGGCCGCAGACCAAGAAGCCGCCAGGCGATTGGCGGAGGCGCTCGGCGAACCGGTATTTGCAGCGCACGCGCAGTCGAGGCCTACGCCCTCGGCAGGGGCGGCGATTACCGCCCGGCCCGGGGGGCGGCGAGGGTGGAGGGCGGCCGGCAGAGGCCCAGAGAAGGCTGGCTGTCCTCTGCGAGTGCTCCTCGGCTCATGGCCCGGCCGTCGGCTGCCTTCGCCGAGGTCAGGCTGCGACAGGCCCGGGAAAGGCGGTGGTTTCTGGCTGAGGGCCCGCCGCTTGTCAGGGGCGCACGCGGCCTATGCCTGAACTCGGGGGCCTCCCTTCTCGCGTCCCGGAGCCTCTGGGCAGCCGTGCGAGAGCCCGAGGCCGAGTCAGACCGGAGACGCCCCCGAACGCCATCAGCTCTACACCCACATCACCCCCGCCCGCGGCAGCAGCCGGCCTCAGGCACCAGCAGGCAACCCCGGATTCATGCTCTGCAGCTGTTGTACTTAGAACCACAGCCAGCATTTAAGATGAGCCTGAAGAAGTCCTCAGTATTGTCCAGGTATTACCCTGAACCATAGCATCTACCAATACTTTCTAACCACACTCTGCTAAAGCTGCAAGACACAGCTCACTTTAAGGAAAGGTTCACCCCTCTCAGCGGGTGGCCACCACAGGGTGGTGTGAGACCACGTGTGGTCACCAGACAGGTCACCAAATGCACTGCTTTTCACCTCCAAGGACAGGCCTGCAAGGCATCATGGCACAACCTATGCTACACCAAACTTAAAGAATTGCTAGTTACCGGTTTGTTAAAAGTAGAATGTTATTTAACAGAGCACTCATGCTTGGCCTTTACCTGGATTTCCACAGTACAAAACTGGTACAGCACAGTTCAGCTCTCCAGTTACTGAAGAGGTGACTCCAAGCTTTCACCATCTTGACCACATCCCTTCCATAACAGTGCTCTGTAACAACGTAAGCACAGAAGATAGCAAAGCAGGAAGCATGCACTGGATGTCCCAGCTATCACTTCTGGGCACAGAGCCATAACGCAACTGATAGTGCCCCTGGCACTGCCACACTGAAGAACCACCCCTTCCTTAGGTCAGCTCAGCAGCTCCTGTCAAACTTCCCCAGAGGGTGACCTGTGACACCAACCTTAGGACTTGGCTCTACTTGCTGAATTTCACAACAAAGTTTATCCAGGCAGATTGTCACGCACAGGCAAAAATGACACATGCCTAATAGCCCTGTCATGAAAGCCTAGTTTGGCCAAGTCCCTCTTGAGTAAAGTAGACTCCAGCTGCTGAGTAGGCAAAGGTCAACTGAAACTTGCATTCTTTAAATACTTTCATTTAACAACCAGCTGAGGGCCTGAAGTGCTGTTCACTTCACAGCCACTGGCAGCAGTGAAGAAAGGTCAGAATTGTTCATTTTGCTAGTACTTGTTCTGCTCTATTCACTTAGATCTAAACAATTGCTGGTAACAATGTTTTATCTAAAAGCTAAACACTGATACTTATTTTTAATTTAGCTGATAACATCTAAGCATCACTGGCAGTTTGGGTCTTACCTTGAAATTACATATAAATGACTGTGATTCTTGCAGACTTTACTGATTTTTAAACACAGAAAACTTCTGCTCCTTCCAATTATGAAGGATGATCGTGTGACTATTTATATACACCTAATGGCAATTAGTGTGCACAACTGACAGTTACAGTCTGTTGAACAGTCAGTTTCTTTGTTTTTAGCTGATAACTAACTTCTAACAGCTGTACTATTATGAACATCAGATTCACAATAAAAATAGCTATTGTAAGTTAAATCCATCTTTTTAATCAGTAGCTTTACAAATTTGGGGAGTTTAACAAAATGTGAGCTTGACAACTCCAAAGTTTTCCTAATTACATCTCTTATTAAAACCCACTACACTCCATTCCCTCTCTCCACCCCTTGCCCCAAGCTGCATACAATCAAAAGAATTCTAGACTAGTTTCTCTCTAACTTTTCACAGTCCTAACATTTTGGTGAAGCCTGTAAGTAAAATCAAAGGTTCTCCAAGCGACTTAGTATTTTCAAAAATATACAAAATCATGAAACAATCATCCACACCTTTGTTAACCAGGTCAGCACAAGTGCTACCTGCTCCTGTTGTAAGCATGTATTTTACATACTCGAATATTGTATCAATACCAGAACTACTCGACCCTGATTCTAGAGAATCAGTAACAGATCAATTCAAGCTGCAAGTAGGTTTCAGAGCCCAAGGGAAGCCTTAACACTGAAGCACCTCCTTCAACAGGATCCAAAGGTTGAACTACAGCAGTCGCATCCTCTGAAAGTGGGTAGTAGTGAAACCTCTCCTATTCTTACTAGTCACTGCCATACAAGTCCTCATCTAAAAATCTTTTCTAATCTAAATAACCTCCAGACATTACATGTTTTTCTCCATAAAACACTACCTTTTCTTCCTGAAAAAGAAGGCAGTACAGATACACTTTTTAGCCACAAACTACCAATGCTGACAAAGAATTTCAAAATGAGGTGGGACAGAAAGCCTGAGTAATTATTCTTTTAGATACCAATATATACATAGTACTTATAGGGGTATATGTCACCTTCGGACTATTTTACAAGTTGAATTAACTTGTAGACCCTATGCTGTATGAGCACATACATATATGTATACATCTGTCGTAGCTTGCTGTTGCACTGGTGCAAAGCAGCCTGGTATACTCCCTATGGAAAAACAAAAGTCATAGGAAAATTTTAGACAAACATAGGTAGATTTACCGGAATAAAAGTTATATTACACACCATGTAAGGTATGCCGAAATGCCCGTTTGTAAACACAAGATTTAAAATGATACATCACAACCCACCCTTATATCTATTTTGATCAGTCAGATGAAGTTTTAAAAATTTTTTTCAAAAGCTTTTCAGCCCAATATGCAACTTCAGCAATACCAACGCAAGCCGATACCATACACAAGACATATTACACAATTTTACAAGCTTCATTTGCAATTACACATTTTTTTCTGCTGAAAAGCCTCCTTTTGGAGATCTATTAAAGGCATGCTTTTTGTACTCAGCTTTTCTGATTTAACTCTACACAAACTAATTAATGCTTTTTTAAAGAGATATTCCCAGAACCATCTGAAAAAGTAAATAGCAGGAACTGAGGACTTTAATACCATGAAGACTTTAATTACTTGTGCCACAAGAAGTCAACCAAAACACAAACACACATCAAGCCTAGGAGACCTGAAAGCATCCCGTAGGGGAGTAGAGAGCATACTGCTAGGAAGTAAACTTGGAGAAGAGAAAGTTCTTTCACTCGGTTTCCTACTCAAATACAAATCAAGGTTCCAAAGCACACGCAGAATTTAACATCTTCCTCGAGTTTCTTTTCTCTCAGACACTAGGTAAGCTCTCACTGCCTTATTGTGGATCCAACTCCATAAAATCAAGTCTCAACACCACAACTGATATCCTGTAGCAATTCGCAGCCTAATACCAGACTCCTGAGACTGGGTTCATGTTAAAATATTAGCACACAGTTTAAAGGGAAAAGCACAAGCTCTGTGTTACAAAGCTTTAATTCAGACAAGCAAATCAAATCAAATTTTCAGCGCAGCATTCTAAGCAATATCACCAGTCACGAGAACAAAACCCACCAGAACACACACACCTCCATTTTCACGCCTGTTAACTTACACAGGCTTTTCTCCAGACTTTTTGTAGTCCTTGGTCTAAAAAGGGACTTATGCAATATTCACTACATCAGAACTCATCTAGTTTTTGCAACTGGGATTTGGATACTAATACCAGTCCATAAAATTGCTCTATTTCATGATTGGTTCTTAAAGTTTAACCTGGCTCTGTCTAGAAGCCAATGTAAACTAATGGAACAAAAGTAAGATTATTTAAAAAAAAAAAAAAAAGGAACCCCAGTTCCTATTGCTTCAGCACTTCGATACAAAGACTACACCATACTTCAGTAACTTCCATAGCAGTATTTACAAGACTTTAAGCACATGCAACTCTTAAGGTAATAGCAGTTACTACATATGTTATCCTTAACGTGAATAGCCTTAGGAACACTGGTAAATCCACATTTGGGGCTGGGGGAGGAAAAGAGGGAATAAAGGAGGAGGAGATTACTCTCAGGGCTCTCTCACACCATTAAATGCCTCAAGTGTAAGAAGCTTATTCATTTCTTGAAGATGCATTGTCTTCCTTCCAACTACAACTGAACTACAGGTAGATTACTTTGAGGACTTATGTAGAAAAGACTTTACCTTCTGTGAAGTAACACTGAAGTTGAGAGGATTCTTCAAAACAGTGCAAAAATGAAAGAATGACGACATTTAATTGCATTGCAGTTCAGTTTGGGTTTTTTTTGGTTTTTTTTTTATGATGCTAACAGTATCCCTGAAGGAGGTCAACTGAAAGTATTTCATGTAACTAGAAGAGAAAGATAGATTTCATGTTAAAACACATAGCAAAGTGGGGTGAAAGATAAGTGAAAAGGAAGTTCCTTAAGCATTGAAATGTAAATGAAGACTAGCTTCTCCCCCCACCCAAATTAAAAGCTCTAATATAGGCTAAAGGATTATGGTACAAAACTGTAATAATAGTGCAAATATGATGAATATTCCTCCCACCAAGTGTTGACATGAACCACTCTGGTTCTACTACCACATTTTTTTTTTTTAAACATGGAAGACTGTAGCAGCACAAAATGACACCACTGATAGATCAGTTGTCTTGCTTTTGCTGCTTTTCAGCAATGCATTTATTTTGATACGGAAAATTCACACACATTAAAATTATTTTTATTTTTCTGCATTTTGACATCAAGTGAATGTCTTATGTTACAATTCTCTATAGGATGGACACAAGTTTAGCTACTTGGATTACTCAAAAAAGCAGATTAAAAGGAAAAAAACATTAGTCTTAACAGAACACCCCCCCTATTGCTTTGCTACAAATTACCATGTTTGTCCCAAAGTTCACAGAAAGTAAAGCTTCCCCATAACTATAGTCTACACAATAATTGTACCTAGAGTAAAAAGATATTGACTATTAACTAATGTTCTGAGCTTTTTATAAGTAGCACTTTGAGAATAAGTAGTATGATTTATTGCGATTTTGTACCAAGCAATGAGACTGAACATCTGTATGCTGCAGGTTAAAGCACACAAAAATGTATACATTCACTTTAAAAAATGTTGCTGATCACTCTTCATTGGTAGTAGTGAAGTCAGCTGCCTGCTCAACTAAGTTACACAATATAGAGTGTTTCAGCATGCTTTCACTGAGAAAAATATTCAACTGCATGAAAGTAGTAAATCTCACCTTAGAAGATGAAACTGTAGCAGAAAATGCAGCAATGCCCTCTTCATACAAGAATAAAACTTCATATGGAATTTTCACACTTTGAGAACAGATCTCTAAATGAGTACTCAAAGATAATCACATAAAGCTGTGTTGGAAAGACCTCGCTTTTTTAAAAAAAAAATACCACTGCTAAAGTCAGAATTTAGACTACTTCAGATAACCTTGACCCAAAAAAAGTATTTTAGTAGCAAATTATACTGATGCAATATTTATTTTCCACACATATTACTAATAAATAAGTTCCTCTAAGACATCTCTTGCCAATTAGATTTGTATTCAGCTCCTACAACACTGTAAGCACTAAAATGAAGAGATACATTTAAATGATGTTACGCTTAAACAGTTACTAATATGATACTAAGACTTACAGAAATACAAACAGGTTTAGTTACATTTACTAAAAAGTTACAGTAATCTACAGAAAAGGTTGTTGTACTCCCTCTATATCCTAAGAGATCAAATTCAATTGCATATTAAAATGCATTTCCCTTTATCACCAGTGTTAAAATCCTCCTCCACAATAATCTATAGAGACAAAAGTACAACTTCTTTTCTGTACAAAGGAAAAGCTTTAAAAACACAGCTTCACATTTTACTACATTTTTGCCCTTCTCAACTTCCAAGTTCTTGCAAAAACAAATATACAGTTTCTCAAAAAATCAATTTAAAGGATGTCCACATTAAAAAAATAAAGCCTACAAAAAGTTCAAAGATCTAAAAAAATGTTACTCCTATGGCAAAGTGATCTCCTACTAGTCCAAAGTCCAGAAAGTTACCAATGTCCATTTAATATTATCGTGCTTCATTTATCCACTTTATCAGGTTCCAATCACATTATTTGTAAGAAGTCGTTGAGCCGATGAGAGGGCAGAAGAGTTCTATACAATTAAAAACAGGAGATCAAATCAGGTGTGCCTTTCAAAAAGATATTCATTTAGCACCACCCTGAGAGGCAATATTCATATATTTAGAGAAAGGGTTCCCTTGATTAATTTCCATAGACTGATAAACCAAACCCAAGAAGACCAAAACAACAACAAAGAAAAGAATTTTTATCCACAGGGGAATGGAACGTTCTTTTTTTGTTGGTGGTTTCTCTGACTTGATGTTAGTTGAGGTATCATATTTTGCAGCATACTTGGCGAAACTTTCATCCATTCTGAAGTCACTGTGCTCTATAGGCCGGCTAGCAGCTCCTTTGATTGGCCTACGGCAGCTAGCACTGTTAATAAAAAAAAGTTAAAATATTGCATATTTAAAAGAGCAATCTAAGGTATACAGAAACATTTTAGTATAATTAAAGAACTAAAAATTATTTCTAGTGAATGCAGTACCTGAAATCTGTCAAAAAATTCCAACATATCTATCATCACTATTTTTAATCTTTCAGTGCTCAAACACACACCCCCCCCTTAAAAAAAAACCACCTCAAATGCCAATTTACTTCACCCTACCCATATAATAAACAGCTCATAACTATTAATAAAACTTTAGGAAGTGTCTCTATCTGCATCTTTAATGATCACTTATGCAGCCCTAAGTGGATTTACAGGCCTAAGATTGTCCATGGCCATCAAAATATCTACTGATGGCTAAGCCAATACACAAAGCCAGAAGACAAAGCAGTAAGGGTTAAGAAACCTACACGTATTGCCAAGTCCTTATATACAATGAGTACACACACGATCATTATTTAAAAAAAGTAGCATAAATGTTTAACTAGACTGACAGACTTTAAAACAGGAGAACAAAGCTGAGTGGTGAGCATATATATCACAGCAGTAACTGGTACCACATATTTTCCTCATGGTAAGGCTTTACGCAATTGCAGGTTAAATTGAAGCTATAATTAACACGCTGGAAACACAAAAGTTGATTTCATATCTTAACTATAGGGAAAGTTTCTCATATTCTCTGAAGAGGACAAATTTTGTAAACTGCTTAATTATCAAGAGGGTTGTTTTAATTTTTGTTTAAGTTGAAAAAAAAATTTAATAGCCCTTCCTAGATGCCTTCCTTATTCACGCTGAATAATCTTTGACTACAACAGGACTGCTACTTAAAGGAAAAAAATAAAGTATTTGAAAAGTCTTTTTGACTTTCAAAAAGAAAGCTCAAATCTATGCTGGGAGATGTTCCCTTAATTTAACAACAGGCTAAAGCCATTGCATCTAGCCAAAACCATAAATATTGGGAGCCATTACCACAGAGAAGCCCTTCCCATTTAATTTCCAGCATCAGGAAGTTTCAGTAATAATTCCTACTATAGTATTCTCTTCCCACTCCCAATTTAAATAGAGACTGTTTTGGCTAACAAAACTACATATATAACAGAACAGGAAAACTAGGTGGTCATCTCAACTGTCGTTGAGCCAGAGTGCAAGAACTGTTTCTTAGAATCTACCAATATAATCAAAAGGTATTTATCAGCTTAAATAGGTTTACAAGAACTGAGAAAGAAATTTAGAAATAAAACTTAGAAATACCTAATTCCTGTAGGCGTTGATACTTCATGAGGGAACATTTCCTTAAGAATATCCCTTTCTACTCTTCTTTCTTCTGTGTGAGTTCTTTCCAGCACCTAGGAAACCAAAAACAGTTATAGGCCTACCAGACCACAAACTGAAAAGCTCCTGCATAGCTATCTCAGTGACCATAACCATGTGCAATTAGTAAGAATGAACGAGTCACCCAGTGACATTCAAGAAGTTTACTTTTTGGGTTTTAGAAGTTAGTTGAATCTTTATTAGTGGTAGCTGTCTGGTCACTTTTGGTGTCTTAAAACATTCAGTGTTCTCCTCAGTTTCCTTTAAGAGAAAGAATACATTGTATAAATACAACACACCTGCCAGCCAATGATGTAGATGATCATAAAAAACTTAAACCATCACCTCTATCATGGCTGTGTTGAGCAGATCACAGGATTGGTTGTGGCCAACATGATTAAAAAAGGACTTATACAGGCAATCTGTCTCTTCTTGCTGTAATAAACGATGCCACAGTACAGTAGAATACTAACTTAAAAAAGCTCAGGCAGATTGAAATAGAAATTAAGTTTTCCTTCAATCTTCTATTTGACAACTAAATCTGCAGTCACATCATGAACAAAAAAAGCAGCCCATTTAATAAGTCTCAGACCCATTGGTACAGTAGGCTAAATCAGTGTTAATACAAGTTTTATATCTACACTAACTACATGAAGCTATGAATTCCTTTTAAATTCAGCCAAGCATTATCTTGTAAATTTTCACAATATTGCAGTACTACATTAATACATTACATATACTTGCAAGTGCTTTAGATAGTTCTCCAAGAGGTATGTAATTCAGACAGCTTGAACAGGTTGAGAGTAAAAGAATTATCTTCCTTCTTTGTAACAGACAGGAATCTACAGATGATTTTTAGATTCAAGCTTTTGGCCTAAAAGTAATCCTAGTCTTTGATTCCCTAAATTAAGGCACATTGTGGTTTTTCAGATTAGGCTGATTCACAAGATAAAGGGTAAATAATCCAATTTTGCTCTGTCTTTGAGTTATTCAACTCAAAAGAAGAGAAAAATCTACATTTGTTACAGAAAAATAGCAGCACAAGGAGAAATAACAAACCAAAACATTATTTTTTTTTAAAAATCCTAAGGCAAAGCAGTATCTCCACACACACACAAATCCGAAAGGGGAACATAAAAATTAGTTTATATTCTCTTTTTTATACTAGTCTGTTTTGACTACTGCCACCTGGGCAGCGATGTCCTCCACCCCTTCTGTACTAATAAGTAAGCACATGCACACAAGAATCTTGGACAGAGAGAGAAAGCAATAGCAATCTAAGTTTTAATGTATTTACTTCAGCTGTTATCAATGGTTTCTTTGGTGTTCTTCTGGGCATGTCTGAGAGTTCACTGATTGACAGCGTAGGAGCTGCATGCTTGAAATTTCCAGGCACCCTATTGACAACCTGCCGAGATTTAAAATTGTTCAAACTCAGAATCAGCCAAAACACAAAAATAAAAGGGAGAAGGGGGCAGAACCAAACAAGGAAACCTTTACGTGCATTGCATATATGCGTGTTAGGAGTTAACTCAAGAAGGTTATTAACAGATACTCTGAAATAAGCACAGGAAACACATCGCTTATCATTCCAACTAGTTTCTTTTAAGCCATTTAGAAACACAAAGGCTATTTAGTTTGCAAGAAAAGCCAAACTTAAAAGCACTTAAGAAAAGATCCAAGTTTTTAAAGTGTTCTTCTCAACCCACCCACAAAAAATACATTAGATGGGACTTAGGTGTCCACCTAGTCCCGTTTCAAAGTGAACAGCATTAGATACTAATACAGACACTGAATATGTGGTTTCAAAGACTACTGAATAGAAGACTGTTTTAAGGAAAGTATGACTACCTGCTCAAAACAGAGTGATTCTGTGAATAAAGATATATTACAGAAGAGCACTACTTGCATGATTTATTAAATATATTTACTAAGCATATTTACTAGGGTCTCGTTGCTTGCAGTCAATATAGTTTCAGCTATGGGAGTACTCTCTGTTATTACACCATCATCTACAGGCAACTGTGCTGTAGCTTCCACCTGTTTGTTTAAAACAAACAAAAGAAAACAATTGAGTAAGATAGCCACTGGGACTCTAAGAGTGAGAAAAAAAAAAGCTTGTCTATTATAATAAGCCTCTCATCACCCTTTTCCTTGGTGTTCTTCTTGACACTCTTGTAGACTCCCTAGAAAATGCCTGTAGAGTTCCACTTTTTGAAGATCCACTTGTCCAGACAGTCTCAGTAACTCCATCTTGAGAATAGGTCTATTCAAGCATCAAACACATGATCAAATACATGAAAGCCAGCTCCCAACATCGGATACCCATAACCAAAAGCCAGAATAGCATGCATACTCCAGAAACAGTACGACTACAATCCAAAAAAATTTTGGATCCTAATGCAGTCATCAATGAATAGCTAGATTAAGTAGTGTTGACCACAATACTTACATTAAAGCACATTCTTTTTCAAATACAGAACTAACTAGGTAATGCTCAACAGTAAAAACTAATATCCTGCTCACTAAAATAACTAACACTACAAGTAGTTATATCAAGTCATGGACAGCAGCTTTACATTACCTGCCTACACAAAAAATAAATTAAATCTATGCACATAAGCAGAAAGCATCACCTTGTTCTCTACCCAGCTAGAGATCTACTCTCTCAGAGGTAGGAACGGTTTAGGCACAGTCCCCTACATTTCAACAGGAACTGATCTCCAGCCACAGGGGGCAGGGAGAGATATTTTATAGTCTTAAAAGCTTCCAAATACAGATATGAAACTCACAAAATTTTCACATAACAGTGGGTTTAAATGATCAAGCCTGACAGATCTTTACAAATCTAACTAACAACATGAAGCTTTGTAGCCATTAACAAACACAGATCATTCCCTACGACTTATTTCAAGTTTTATGCTCAAAGAAAAAATCCTCCTCAAACCTAATTCCAAACATAGCCCTGGAGAGAAAGGGACACGAAGGCCTGCTTCTTCTAGATTATGAAGATGATTTTCCTTTTGATTTGGTTAAGCTTAAAAATAATTACTTTGTTAATACTGAAATCTTTGCACAGTAACAACTCATGCATTGATTTATTACCAAGTTTTTGGAAGTTATACTCAGTGATGATGGATGCTACACAGACTGATGCAACTGTTAATTACTGGTCTAACTGCAGAAATAACTTCACTGGAACAAAATTAGCCCCCAGGCAGTGTGTTGAGAGCAATGCAGAAAGTATTTATTTATCAAGAGGGAAACAAACAAAGTCTATCAATGCCCATATCCATCCCCCACTTGTATCTTCAAAGTTACTCCAGTGAAACTGGAAAGCAGCTGAGCTTTATGGTTCTTAACAAGGTCTGTATCACAGCTGCTACATGTCCAGCAGAGGGAGCACAAGTGTTTAGCTTTACTCCAAAGTCACTAACCTACTTTGAAAGCAGACTGATACATGCTTATTCACAGAGCTCAAGTCCAAACAGATTCAGATGTTTCATATAGAATTGTAGATCCCAGCCTAGGACTCCAATATTCTTTTCAATTTAAACAGACTTGTGATGAAAGATCTCCCAACCTCTATTTATTCACCAGACACAGTCTCCCCTTCCCTGCTAAGAAAATGTTTAACCTGCAACCTTCAATCATGGCTCCCCACCTGATTCCCATATACTTTCTATTTGAGAGGCATTCTTTAGAACCTTAAAGAACACTATTTTCAGAGTGGTTCCACTCAAACATATTCCACTCAAAAAAGCAGTAAGGCAATTCCCTCATCCCACTAGTGGAGAGCTGCCCTGGCCCAGGCTGTTTGAGTAGGAACTGGTTTTCTTCTAATTAAAAGTTAGAAGTACTGCAATAAATAACTGCCTTTCTCTTTAGTTTTTCAGATGCTTGTCAGTCATGTATTTTAAGTATCAAGTTTCAAGTTTTTTCTTGCATGAAGAAAAAGTCCAGGAAAAACCCCAAATCTACTGCATAAGAACCATCCAGATTTCAGTAGAGCATATTCAACAGAAAAACTTTTTTTTAAAAAGAGTGATATTGTTAATTTATAGTTATTCCTTACTGTCAATTGAGCAGGCCTTGTCTGCTTGTACATCCCACAAATACCTCAACGAAATAAGCCCTATTAGACTGTAATACTCATGTTTAGGTACACCAACACTCTGTATATAACCAGAGAAAGTTACAATGGTGGAGTACACACATATTATTCAGTATGCGCTTTTAGCCATCATTACTCACGAGCAGTGAAGCTACAGATTATTAGTTTACCTCAGCTATCACTTACCATATTTTTATTGGGTGTATGCCACATGATATTTCTGTGCCAGCAGCTGCAATGCTGCATGTTTTATTTTTAAGCCCAGCTATATAGACAGCAAAAAAAATGCAGGGAGGACTAGGGGAACAGAACACATGCAGAATGTCACTACAGAAAAATCTCGAGGAGAGAGAGTAGTTCTACATAGCTAGGATTCCTTAACATTTAAGTTGCTTAGCCTGCCTTTTTCCAGTGGCATCTACTATTAGGCTCTGTTTTGAACTCACAAGTCTATATTCACATACCTGATTGGAAGGGGGCATTCAAATTAGGGTTTTCTTCTAGCTTTTCCAGTTCACTACCAGGAGGTAATTAAGCACAAGCATTTGAGCTTAAATTCATGTAACCCTCCACTGCCAACTGACTGATAAGACCTTGTTCAACCTCCCCACCCAGTTTCTTTTGCACCACCCTGCTTAAAGACTGTTTATTTGCACTTTTAAGAGAACAGCAACATCCACCTGTGCCAAAGGCCAGACAATCCTTTCAGCTGCATATGTCTGGACAGAACCTAGAAGTGACTAACAAGCCTGCTCACACCACGCTACCAACTAATTCAGTCCCACCACTCTTAAGAGCCTTATAATCTTTGAGCCAATGTCACACAGCCCATGACAGTTGCATATAATTCTGCAGAATGAGTATGGTCACTTGACACATTACCTGCAAACTTAAGATCAAATTTCACAGGAGAAGGGAAAGAAAAAAAAGATAACATCTTCTCCGTCTTCCACTTTTATTCTCTGCAAAATATATGACTACACACATTTGCTAGCCAAAGACATTGAGCTGTTCTTGGCTTCAAGCAGCTTCAAAGTTTTTTTACTGTTTCTTTTTTTGGTTGGTTGTTGTTTCAGTTGTTTTTTGTTTGGTTGGTTTTTTGGGGGGTTTTGGTTTTTGTTTTTTGTTTTTAAACACAAATCTGGAGTTGAAAGGTAAGATGTTTAACAGGCTAGAGAGTTAGAGTACCTGAAGAATTTGGCATAATTTTTTTGATTCATCAAGTGGTATTCCTTTAACTAATTAATTAAAATATGCAAGTCACAAAAATATTGCATCTATACTGCATATGTAAAAGATTGCAAGACAAAAACACAGTAATAACTTAGTGCTATTACACTGAAATTGGATTAAAAAATTGAGTAAGCACTCATCACTTGAAAGTGCCACAAAAATACATCACTGTATCTCTTCCCTTTTGTTCTGTAAGTATTATCCCAAAGACTAAGAAACTTTGTTTGTTGACAGCTGAATTATATACCTCTATTACATGAATCACAATTTAGGAAAAAGTAATCCTTAAAGTACAAGAACCTTAAGATTCAGATTCCCATTATAAAGACCATCATGAGTAAAGATGCCCACATGAAGAAATTTTGTGTGTTGAACTATGTGTATGTTCTGATTTGTAGAAGTGAAATCTGTTCAGTCTAGTACATTAGTACTTAAAGTACCCTTTTAGTCCCCTAAAAATCCAATTAAAACTAAACAATACTAGTTATGGCTCTCCATAGCTGTGTTGTATTACGCAAGCTCACATAAAAGCATGTTACCTGCTTTAAGAGACATCCATAGTAAAAGCATGTTTATGCATACGTACCCACTACCTAAATAGGAAGTATCTGGCATTTACCATACTATACAGCAGTGAGACAAGTCACTGACCTAAAGACCTAAAATGCATTAAGCTCTTAACAGGTCAGATTTTGAGTCAGTGAATGTTTCCTATACAAGTCCTTTACTGGAGCACAACTCTACTACTGACTGGTCAGATGAGTAACACTGTAAAGATCCCAAGTAATCCAAGATACGGAACAGAGTATCTAATGACACTGTCACATCACAAGGTCAGCCATCAATTACTGAATCCAGTATTCGGTCAGCAGTTTGAAAATCTAAGATGCTTCTGTAAAATCCCTCTTCCATCAAGACAACAGAACTATAAAGGACAAGTGGTACATACAGCGAGATTTAAACTTGTTACTTATTTTTCTTCTAGGGAGAAGCCTTCCAGCAAATTAATGTCTACTGCTGCTACAAGCATAGTTGAGAAAAAAATATTATATAGATAGCTAGTGTATGCGTGTACACACATATACACACTTCTCATATATATAGGCATATAGTACATCAAGTACATTACTTGATGTATTATATCTAAATCACATTCATTAAAAAGATGTATTTAAAATGCATACACATATCTGTATCAAAACAGATATACCTACATTGTACTTGTCTACGTATTTAAAAACACTTCTTAAAAAAACAAACACAGAAAACCAAAACAAACCCCAAACTTTTTCCAGACTTTTTTTTTTTAAAAAAACAGCTCCTTTTATTGAATCAAGTTGCTTATAAGCATCCAACAGGATGACATCAACCCATCTGACTTAAAAACCTGTCAGGTTTCCAGAAGTAAAGATGTTAAGATTACCTATTATTTTTCTCTATGAGGTGCTAAAGCAGATGACAAGTCAGACAAACAGCTTTAGCAGATTCCAATTTTGAATGTTATCAGACAGGCTAAAAACAGCAGCTATAGTTAATTCACAAGATTTTCATGCTGTATTAGAACAGGCTTCTGAAATAACTTTTCAAAACCAGCATAGCCCACTTAGTCAAATGTGAATACATTAAAAGTAGTATGGTGTTTAGTAAGCACATCACCTGCACCTGCCCTTAGTAGCCATTCCAGATGCCACTAACATACCTGGTTGTGTTCAACAACTTTTCTTTGTTTGAGTGCTACTGGAGTCTTCATCCTGGCTTTCAATGGTTCTCTCTTCTCAAGCCTCAGCTCGGTCTTCGGATCTGTAACCGGTTTTAATATAACAGGTTTCTATAATAATACTATTTGTATTGCTGTTGTACTAGTTTAAACCAATCATATTATAATAATTTTAAGAGGCAACATAACTGAGTTACCATTTCCTTAAAAAGTTGCAAGATACAGGTAAATTTCTCCATTGAGTGTAGAAAAATAATTTTTAAAGTTATTCTTCAACAGTGTTTACTTCAAAACACTGATTTCTGTTTTGTCCTAAAAATCCTACATTTCAGATAAGCTTTAACCAGTCCAGCAGTTCCATTTAGAAACTGGTATCAAGTTGCAATTACTTTATCCAAAGCACCATTATACTGCTCATTACAGTAAGGGTAATGAAGCTTTTCAACATTGCTTAGGCTGTTAGTTGTATTTGCTTTAAAGTAGGTCCTTTTATACAAAACTCCTTTTTACTGCAGAAGGGTAAGTGGGTAGTGGTTATCTTACCAGTAAGATTCTACAATCCTAATATCATTACACCAACATATTTAGAGTTTATTTATGGAATTATATTTTTTTTTTGCCAGGGGGAGTGTTTGGTTAGTTGGTCATCTCCCCCTTCAGTGTTTGAACACTTTGGTAATTTGACAAAGCATACCTAAGGACACAGTTGTTAGTTGTGACTGAGCTCTTGGCTGTCCTAAAAATAAATAAATCACTAACATCCCTTCTCTCCCTGAAAGTGCAAAAGATTAAAGTTCCAAAATAAGCCCAAATAGCAAGGCAGATCCATCAAGTTTCTCGTTTTATTTCAACCCTTTCTGTCCTATATCCATGGAAGTTCCTGTAGAAACAAACAAAAACCCACCCCAAAACCAAACCACAAAAAATAAACACCTTCTAACATTCCGTTCAAGACACTCTTTAATGCCTATGCTGGTTTTACCTTTTTTTTTTTAAGATGTATCATGGTGTGTTTTAGGTTAAACTTCCCCCACTGCTATGCTTTTTGATATAAACTTGCTATTAAAACCGCAAAAAACACACCCCAGACCAATCAATCAGCCCACCCCAAACTAAGTTCATAAGAACAGAGCATAAAAGGGATTGAGTCATACATGAGAGACATTAAGCAACATTTCAAATGTACAGAAGTTTAAGAAACATTCATACACTATCCCATAAAAAAGTAACTACTGTAAGCACCATAAAACAAAATTATACTTGCACTTAAAGGTGAAGTGCAAAGAACATCAGAACATTTCATACACAGCTCTTCCTAACAGATTTACAGGCTTCACTCTGGGGAAAACAGACAAAAGGGAACAGTTCAGTAGCAAAAAGTTTCCTTTCCCAGAACAGGCACCTGGATCACTCTGCTAGTACCGCATGATCAAGTACACGACTCACATGGTCTACAACAGTATCTTAAAGCCTCACCTAACAGCAAGATCATACCCTCTTTAGGTATTTCTTCTACTGCAAGTAGAAGACGCTGATGCATGTGAACTTTTCTAATTATGCAAGTTCCACTTAAATCTTACCTTCTTCATTGTCACTGTACTGGTCAGAATCATTATTGCCGTTCTGTCTGGTGTTTTCAGCAGCTGAAGAAATCATTGGGAGAGGCACCGGTGCCTTCAGTTCTGGACCTTGCTCCATCAGTTTCAACAGTTTTTTCTCATAAAGTTTCCTAGTAGTAGCTATAACAAGTAAGGATACATGCTAAGGATACAGTTTTCATCTTCCCTGACTTAATTGCTAGAATTCAGCTGATACATATTCCTTGGGAAACTCTGAACTTTTTTTTTTTTAATTCATGTCTATGGCTCAAAGCATACACCTCTAGGTTTAAAACTCTACCTTTAGGAGAATTTTTAAGATTAACGTGGACCTCCTAGTATGCTGAAAGTTACATGCATTTACCTATGGAAAGGGAACTTACCTGCTTCTCAGATGTCATTTCACATGCTGCAATACACAAGTTGTTACACCCTCACAAAAAGATTATTAAAATTGATACTGCAAGGGCAACAGCATCCACACAGATTCCAATGATTCCAATATTATCCTCTTAATCCCTTTACCCTGGAATTACCCCCCCTTCCCATTTAGTTTAACCTTTGCTCTGTTGGCAAATTCAGTCCAATAAGCATCAGAGGTGGTACAAGTAAGCAGCAACAACAGAATTTCCTGTTTCCTGCATCTAGCCATCAGGTTGGCTTGCTTGATTTAAGAGGACAACTGTTTAGAACTAAAAGGTATTAAGTCTAGCACATCCATGTCAAGACTGTTGGGAAAAGTCTGTAGAAGTGACCAGTGCCTAAGCTGTTAGCTGCAGAAAAATCTTCTAAAATCTTAGAAGATTTCTGGTAAGAGGACACCACCCTTAGAAGTGGCAGACTCCCAAAAGAAACAGATTGCATACCTTGTAAAAAATAAGGCTTTTACTTAAGCTAAATCTGAACGTCTTTCCAGTGAACTTGAATTTTTCAGAAGACTTGAGTGCTATCCAAGAAGAATGGGTTGAATAGGAAGGCATATAAAAACAGCTAACCAAAAATACTATGCATAAGATTTTGAATGCAAACAGGACTCCAGGCTCCATCACTGACACTTCCACTCCCCGAGGATTTCAAGAACATTTCACAGAATGGACAATCATTTTTTAATTATTTTTTTTTAAGAGTTGTAAAATCATCCCCCCTTGCCATTAAAAAAACCCCAACAACCAAACAACAAAGGAAAACATTACTGCACAATGCTGTGAGTAGGAAATGCTCTAGGGAAGGGGAAGTTCCATGTTCTCATTCTGCTCTCAGTACTATCAGCTTATTATGCAAGATGTATTTTCTATTTAAGCAGGCCCCAGACCTCAGCCTCTGCATCAGAAGACCTCATTACCCCAGCCCTGAACATTAGGTAATAGTTACACAGCTTCAGAACAGAAGTTGGAACATCTCCAGCTGGCCTAGAACACAGGAGGAACAAACAGTGGACTTGCCTACACTGCCATGCTTCACATCTTCTCAATGTGAATGGTTCAATTAAATCATCTTAAGTGGGAAGTAGGATTGCAATAGTATTGGTACTAAACTTAATAAGGAACTGTATCAGAGAAGCTTAGAGCACTCAGAATTGAGGTTTAATGAGAAATATGTTGAATGGATGGATATTTGCTAGTTCAGTTGACCTACCCACAATTGGGCCAGGATTTACTCCATACTTCAGAAGCTGCTCTTGAAGATCTTCATTACTCATTTCTGTTACATCTAGGTCATCCTTCTCCTCTGGTCTGGGTTTGTCAGTTTTCTTTGTGGCTTTCTGGGAGAAATAAGAGACAGAGCATTTTCCATTAATACAGAACACGTCTTTTTCTTCTAAGGGAACAGGAAGATATGAGAGTTCTAAACATATAAAACCAGAGAAGTAATTATATTCACCCCATCCCTCCCACAGTAAAGGTTATGTGGAACACTTCGAACATTTACACCTACTAAACAAACATGCACAAATTTTCTATTTCTATAAGGAAATACCCATCATAAGCCTACTCTATAGTAAAAAAAAAAGTCTTACTCATTATTTTGATCCTTTGTTTTAATTTGAAATTCAAATATAACAGAGGAAGATTTCTTTCCTATGACTGGAAAGGTAAGCTTCTAGCCATTTCACCATTAATACTTTAAGCTACAAATATGATGTTCCAATGGCATTTCTTCACATTATTCTTCTATCCAGGAAGTCAATACTCCTTCCTCTAGTGATATGGAACATGGACCTCAGTACTTACACCCTCTGAACCAAGTTCCTGAAATCCACATTCCCACTTACCCTGGTGCTCTCTGTAAAATTACATTATGTTACAAAGCAAGTGCAGGAAAGGCAAAACCACGTTACATTTTCAAAATCCTGCCTGTTTGCTCAGGACACTGCTATGGTAGCTCTAACAAATCCTAAATCCAACTCTGGCAACACTACTTGAACAGTTGGCAATACGCAACCACCACGTACAGATGGTTATCAAAATAATCTGCCAAGATGCTACTTCTAAATTAGCAGTTTCCACTATATCCAAACAGAGTGATCATAACATTTGTTCAACTTGGAGCTTGAAACATCTATTGTAGTAACAAAGGCTTCCCAAGGTCTGCAAGAGAACGAGGAGGTAAGACAGAAAAAATATACTTAGGATCTGCTTGCTCTTAACTAAGAAAGATGTTGATACTGCTTTGAAATAAGTCATATTCATATCTCAAAGTTGTAGGGTATAAACACATAAAACTTCTACACTCAACATTTTTCTCAACTTGGTTGCCTGGAGGACCTGAGTTTTCTGGTACTTATCAAAGACTAAAATTCCAAATACAAATGTGTTGTAACACTTAGTCACAATTAACAGGTTTTTTTCTTGTACTTCTTATACAGGGTCACTATAGTGCCAGATTTGACTAATGATGAATTTACAACTCACTTTATTTTATGTGACAAAAAAATTTGATAATCTAAGTTTTTGAAATAACTAAGCATACTTATCTACTACACAAAAAACAAGCAGCTTGCATAGGAGACTTGCATTTGTTTTTGAATGTGTTGGTCATAAAACTATTTGAAGTTAAGTACCACATTAACAAAAATTTCTTATTCAGTGCATTTTTTTTTCCTGGACTACTGAACTGTCCAAACAGCGGAAAAAAGTCCCAAAACACATGCTGTCTTTTCTTGTTGGGATCTCTTTAGACTATTGACAGCTCTGGTGTTTGCACACATCATCAAGCAGATTAACTAAGATGTTACTTCCATATTTCAGAAGAAAACTACCACCATGGTACAGGAAACCAACATTCCAATGGCACTTTAGAGAAACCAGAAGCCTAATTTAACGTATCTCTGCCTTTGTATCATTCTGAAGCCACACACCAGAAAAACTACACAGTATTCTACTAGACATTTCACAGCAATCTTACCTACCAGAAATCTCTCTGCATCTAATGAGTAATACAGTCCTCTAACATAAATGAACTCAGATCTCATAGTATCTTTGGTATTTTTTTTCTTCTTCTGAGTACCATTTCACTTTTTACTGCAGTATTACAACACATTGAGATCATCAGAATAGTCAGTTTCAGCAGAGAAAAAGGGCAGGCAGGGAGATGAAGAGTTGCAGGTAAACTGTGTTCTTCAATAATATGGCCAGATGCATCGATTACCTTGTGTTCTGTAAAGTCTTCATTTTTTATTTTTGCCAGTACCTATCCTCAAAGCAGAAACAAGTAACTTCACTTGTACAAGTAGAAAGCTGCCATTTAACCACTCACTGGGCCATAAAAATCAGCCCCTAGGAGCACAAGGCAGGACAGAAGAATTTCTCTCATACCTTGGCTGTGGCATAACAGCATTAACCTCAACAACATTAGCTTTAATTACTACTACTATTATACTATAAAGCACCACGACATTTTCTGTGCATTATCACAACTTGTTCATGGGCCTACCATATGAGATCAAAGGAGCTAGCTTTAAAGTTTGTGATTGCAAATTAAAACTAAACAAAAATCTCACACCCACATTTTCCTGATCTGGTGACCATTAGTAAAATTAAAGCTGTCTTGCTGTGGTGAAGAGATGAAGTGCTTAAATTATAATTGTAGTGAACACCAGGATTTACCAAAGTAAAATGGTGCAGCTGACCACTCTGGACATAATGTAAGTATACTTGCAACACTATACCCAGACCAATAAATCATTATCTGAACATCTAATTCCATCCAGAGCCAGCAGCATTAAAAAAATACTTCTAGTCACTGACGTTTCCCAGAAGACAGGATAGGATCTGCATATTTCATTTGGGAGATTTGTTCACACCAAAGAGACAGCAATTTGATAGTCCTATCTGTCAGGCTGCTTCAGATTAATTAGGACCCAACCCGTCAAGCAAATACTGAATGAGTTATAAGCATGAGGCTCCCACACAGCAGTCTTAGTTCTACAGCCACAGGAAAACAAGAGCATAAGAGAAGTTCATCTTCTCAGTGTCATCTCGCTACAGCGAAAAGCTTTCACCTTCTTTCACTAATGAGAGGAGAAGAAAATAAAAGTGATGAGAATTCAGATCTGAAAGTTATCGCTCACCTCATCTTTGGCATTCCCGCTGAATAGAAATCCAACAGCCACAGACCAGTTTCAGACAAAATTTACAGTTATCTTTACTAGTTCTAACGCTACTCCACCAAACACAAGCTTAAGTAACATCCTGAGGAAGCCACTAAATCATATAGCAGACAACCACTGGACATCACCAAAAGAAGCATTTTCAAGTCTCAAGTTAAATGGCACCTACATTAAGATATTGAAGGACTTTAATCCCAAACAGGTGCAGCTTCATCACTAGAAACAGAAAGGCTCAGGGCTTCTTTACTATTTCTCTGAATGAGGTTAAGACAGGCTAAGAAAGCCCAAATCACACTAACCAAATGCTTTTTAATTCTCCGGTTTGTACAGTGTTCTCTCTGGTAACAAATAGTGGTGTTTCTCTTAGGGCGAGGAAAGAAAAGAGATGGTACACGCCAAGTCTTAGTCATAGACTTATACTGTGAAATACAGAGGTCTCTATTCCCCTTGCACTTTTTATTCTATCACAAACATTTCCTGCAGTATGATTATTTTCTTTTAATCAAGCAAGTCCTACTGAACTTTTTAACCTCCAACACCTTGCAAAAGCTACAGGACAGTCAAAATAAACAATGGAAAGGAAATTATGCAGCAGTAATTCAAAGATATTGATACACTCAAGAATTCTCTCCTTTTTGACCTTAATAAGTGCTAGACTTAGCATACATAGGCTTGGAAATTCTAACAGTCCTAAATTATAAGATTAGAGACTACTTAAGCCTTCCACTCTCTCTTCCCCCCCAGACACTAAATTCCTTGTGACTCAGTGAAGGGAATGGATCCTCTCTGAAAACAGACGAATGCTGCATAACAAAGAGTTGTTTCCAGAGAACCTAAGTGGAAGAGTAAAAATTCACAACAAAAAACCCAAGAAACCAAACCAACAGATGGTCTCATGGCTCAATCAACTGAACACCAACCTGGAGATCTGGCTTGTGTATGTGCCCCTGCTGAACAACTGATATGTACTGCCAGACAAAAATGACTTCAATAGAATTATTTAAATATAACTGCAGGAATTACACCACCACTGTAACAAGCATGTCTCCCTAGTTCATGAGTCGAGAACTACAGAAAGAACAGCATGGTAGGACTTCTGACTGCAGTGGGAATTACTCAGTCAACCCCCCCTACTGCCCACAGCTGTCACTCAGACAGCAGATGAGTGCCACTTAAAAAGGCCATAAAGGTGTTAATCTGTATTCTGGGTCACATTTGTACAGCACATCATAACTGAGAGACACAGCCACACAGGAAACACTGAATAGATTCTCTTCCTTTAATGGACAGCATATACACTTTACATTCTCTCACCTATTCAGGTGTGCAGTTTCACATTCCACACTCCTAACCTTCATAACCTTCATAAACTACCAGCTTTACTATTATCTTCTCTTTTTCAATAGGAAAGGGGTTGAGACTGTACAGTTACCTTTGCTACATCCCTTATCACTACCACACCGTTCTGATGATAAAGAGTTAAAGCTAGCTCTTCATTTACTTGGCTACTTGATTAAAACCAAAGAACATCTTTATTTGATAGGGTCAAAAATATCACTGTTTTTGAAGAGATTTGTCCACGACATGAAATGCACCAATAAGTTAAGCTGTAATAAGTGAAAAACCTACATATTGTGAGCTCTGAAAAGCTCCAGTTTGGCAACAGTGTCAAGATGGTATTTTTGGAATGCACCTTAAAACAATGGTCCTGAAGAGACAAAAATGCCATTTCATAGTTATTTTTCCTTTGAGCTATCTGTCCTGATATTCAGTCCATATCTAATCAGGGCCAGCAGCATTCAAATGCAGATGGTTCCCCCTGCAGCAAAAAGGTGTCTCACGTACCAGCCACCCTCATCACACACCACTATGCTAAATAGGTTTAAGAAAAAAAGTTGTGCAAAAACAGTAGAGCTGGAGAAGCTGGCTCCTCCACACACTACCAGACTGTCACCAAAATAAGCACAATTTTCAAAGCTTTTCCTTTCCTGATAAGAGTATATAGTCAGAACAAACCCATTCCCTTCCTGCACCAAAACAGAACTAAAACGTACAGAGAAGTGACCGTATTTAAAATGATACTTCCAAATATTTCATAGGAAAGCTCTTTAAAAAAAAAAAAGTTTGAGCTAACATGTAATCTTACTTTGATTTAGCGAATTTTATGTATTTGACAGCATTTGAGGTTATCTTCTACAAAGCAGACTGAACTTTATGCAATAGGAGGGAGTTTTGGTGTATGACACTGTAAAGCATAGAAATGCTGTCTGAGTTTCACTGATGGGAAGTCATATCTTACTACAGTAAAATAGCTTAATTTTTAACCTTAGGTGCCAAAAAAACATTAACTGCCTAAAAAGTTTGCTGCTCCAAAGTGATGGTTTCAGGTTCTGAAAACAACGCAGTCAGAACAAAACCTCTCTAAGTTTCGATCTGCCCATATGTGCATTTTAATCATCTGCATGTTCACTACTATATCAGAATAAAAAACAGGTCAAAATAAAAACTCAGATGAAATAGCAACAACATCACTAGGGATGCATAACACTTATTTCACATCAATTTTACATCACTTGCATATTAACGTTTTTATTTGTTTGAGAGAAGTACAGGTTGAATATATTGCTGTTAGGGCAGTGCTGAAAGACTGACAGATTTAAAAGACGGAATTTGTAGTAGAATTAAAACTTTGGGGTTTTTCCTCATTGCTGCACAGCTTTTATCCATAAGAAATGTGCTCCTAAATGCATTATCAAGTGCCCAGAACTTAGAAAAGGGAATGCTAAAGTGACAGTGTAGACAGTTTAAAATTACTAATGACTACAGCAATGTCAAAACATTAACAGTCATTATCAAGAGACCTGATTTAGCTTTTCTGTCTTTTCAATGACTGCAACATGGATATTCAGGGTATATATAGGCCTTTGAACTTGTTTCTCATATCCATTTTACGAAAAACACTGTTCTCCCCTCTTCAGCACCGTAAGTCTGCTGACAGCTCAGCTAAGGTATTGATCCAAACAGGAGAACGGACTCCTTCCCCCACAAAGGGAGCTCCCCCTCGACACTCGGAGGGTGCCGCGGCAGCAGCGCCCCCTGGCGGCCGGCCGTGCCCCCTCTCCCCCGGAGCCCCGGCCGCCGCGGGACGGGCGAGAGCGCCGTAATTCCCACCGGCTGCGGGCGGAGAGGGTCACGGCTGCGGGCGCTCGGTCCCAGGACGGGAGGGGGGAAGGCTCAGCGGCCAGTAAATCCCTCCAGCGACTGACAAGTCGGGACCACTCTTACCCAGGCCAGCATGGAATATCGATTACGATCAATTTTCCCCACTAAAAGCCATATTAAGCAATATATTTTGCACATGTTTGATAGCAGTCTGCCCTTACTTTACAGGCATAGCCTGACTCAGACCCCAAATCTGTCAGAGGACTTGAGCAACCAAGACGATTGCTCACTGAAAGCACTTTAATTTCAGCAGGCAGGCACACAAAAAGTTCAGTACTCACACCTGTTATGTTGGTATTACTACTGAATAAGCACAATTTAAGACGACAACGATTACACCTCTCACTTGTGTTGCTCTTCTCTATTCAAAGCTACCCATTTCTTTGCTACAAGAGCAATCCTGGCCCTTTTCTACCTCTCCCTCTATGCGTCCAGCATTCAATTCACCCATCCTAGGAGTGGGAACAAGTCTTCACTCCCCAATCACTTTGGGGTTTTGACTGGGTTTTGGGTTTGTTTGGGGGTTTTGTTGGTTTGGGGTTTTTTAAGGGTTGTACAACATTAAGCTATACCCAAAGAAATGACAAAAAATAAAGAACAGCAGGAAGCACAGTAGCACAGAACCCTCCCAAATGCAAATTTATCTAAGTGCTCTTTCACATGTTTTTACAAGTTAATGCTAGCCTTGACTGAGTCATCTGGATTGAAGAGACTTTTGCAATTTTCAAGTTAAGGAGTATTCAAATTTTTAGACTGATACAAGAAACACAGCATTGAGCAGCCCAAACTTTTTAATCCCACAGAAGAGATGTTTGTAATATAGTAAAGTATTTTGATATTCTAGAAATGTATTTAATTACCTAAAAGTTTGGAACAGCTAGTTTACATTCCCCCACCACTGTACATAAACCAATACTACAATTTTTAAGTAATATAGATAAAAATGGAACTAATAAAGCACTGTTACTCAGATGTCCACCTAAACCCAGAAGAGAGCCATGTTATTATACCAATACCTGTTATAAAGTATTTTTATGCACCCAGTGCAAATTGTTTTCTGGTCCTTCTAAACATACACTTAAAAGGAATTTTTTAAACAATGAAGTTCCACGGAGGACTGAAAGACAGAGGATGCTGAATCCACCTTTGTTTCCAGTACCTACAAAGTGACATACAGGAAATATAGGATTCCTTTATTTTGTTCCTCATTTCCATAATGCTTTGCAGTCCCAACTTCCTCCCTTTGCCCCCAATTTCTAGTTTTCTAGGCTTTTGTGCTTTCCCTCCTGTCCTCTCTTAGCCTTATCAAGATATTTCACTTAGTTTCCACACCAGAATCCCACTCTCCTGCATATCAGAATTCCTTCACTCCACCTCTTCTTTCCAGCTGTTTTGAGGGCAAGTCAGTCCAGAGACCTCTACGTCACTCTTTCGGAAGGAGAGCAAATCAGAGAAGCACCCTTATGCCAGAATGCATTAACAGGGACAACAGATACTCAAGCTACAAGCAGTTTCAGAACTACCTCAGTTGTACTAAGCAGAAAACAAGCAAGTATCAACCCAGCTTTTTCGGGGGGGTGGAAGAAGAGCACAACAGACCCAAATCCAAGCAACTGTCAGTAGAACATCTGCTGAAGTTTTAGAAGTTATGTTCTGATATTAACACACAAGACTTACAGAAATAGCACAGAGCCTTCCAGTCATTGTTAACAAAAATGTAAGAGTACCACCCGTTCTGTAAACATTAAAGAAAAAGTCAGCCATAATTGTTTAAGCACTGGGAAAGAAAAAGAAACCTAGGAACTTCAGCAGTTATGAGACCTTCCTTCTCCTGGAAGCATCAAACACATCAGATTCAAGCTCATCCTGCTCTACTCAAAAGCACTTTATAAATGCTACACGCAAGATCACTATAAATCACAGATATGTCTAGTTCACTGTAACATTTCTCCAGTGAATGCTAATTAAGTATTTGAATTAGCCTTTAAAAAGAGGTAAATAATTTAGTTAGAAATCTTTTCCTCTTTTAGTTGTAGCTTTCAGTTTCTTAATTCAAGAACTGTCTGTTAGGGGTTTTTAAAGCACAAAAGACTTTTAAAGGAGTCAGTTTCTCTGCACTCACTGTAAGTGAGCTTTAAGAGATAGTCTTTCAGATGACCAGACAGCTAAGAATTATGAATGAAAAGATTGTTTACTCAATATATGCAAATTTACAGACCACTCATTAAAATTAAAAAGGAAATAATTCCAAATCTGCTCCTCCCTTTTTAAACTACATGATAAAATAAAGTATATCCAAAAAAGGGTGTAACAGTGGGCCAAGGGAACACATAGCAGAGACACTTTGCTGTAAATCATACGCTTAGAGGTAGGAGAGAGACAGCTACACTAAGCAGACCCTTTTTACACTGAACAGTCCACTTCAGTTAACAAAACAAACGAGCTGTTCCTTCACAGCTTCCTCCTTTCATCTGGAGGTATCTGCACAGAGCAGCGTAGCTTCAATACAACCGAGACAGCTGATAGGAGACGTCTTTCCGAAGTAAGTTGCAGCCTCATGCAAAGTTTCATTGCTTTACTCCTCCAACAGACAAGTATTTTACTTACGAGACCGCCCGCCAAGTCAGAGGAAAGGCTTCCCAGTTTACACTCGGGGGTGGGGGAAGGGTCGTCTCACGCTCCACGCGCGATCGCGCTGCCCCTCCCCGGCTGGAAGGACCCTCCTGCCCAGGACGCCCCGCGGCCAACCCGCTCCAGAGCCGCCACCACCAAGAAGCGCACAGGCGGGACGGGACCCGGAGGTGACGCCGGCGGCTCCCCGGCCACCAACCCGGCGGCTCCCGGTCCGCCCGTCGCCGCGGGGCGGCCACCTGGCAGCACGTCCCTGCCCCTCCGCCTCAGGCGGGAAGGACCGTCCCCGCCGGGCACTATGGCGTGCTCAGCCGAGTCGGGACGCGGCTCAAGCAAGGCGGGAGGGGACACGCGAGAAGCCGCGGCGCCTCACGCCGGTCTCCAAGCAGCGGGCGGGGGCGGCCGGAACCATTCTGGCGGGAAAGCGGGCCCGAGGCCGGCGGGAAGCTGAGGGAACGCGGGCGGCGGCCAGCAGAGGGGCGGCGGTACTCACCCGTCCGGCGGCAGCGCCGCGGTTCCTGACGCCCAGAGGCGTGGGTTCCCGCTCCTCGTCGCTGGAGAAGTCGGGCTGCGCGACGGCGGCGGCAGGCGGGTTGCGGGCGGTGAGGTGCTGCAGGTAGAGCTGCACGTACACGTCCTTGCGCTGCTCGCCGCCCGGCAGGCTCACATTGTTCGCGATCAGCTCGCTCTTCAGCTTCTCCTTGGTCAGCACCGACGGATCGGCCAGGAACTCGGGCATCGCCGCCGGCCGCCGCCGCCGCCCTCCCGGGAGAGGCACCAACAAAGCGCGGGGAGAAGGGGCGGGGGGGGAGGAGGAGAGGAAGGAGGAGGAGAAGACTCGCCTGCCCCGCGCCAGGGACCCAGCTCCACGACGGGCGGACGCGCACACCGAGCGCTTCGCCCAACCGGCAATAAACCGCTTCCCGATTGGCGGGGAAGGGAACGACGCGGCCCTACTATTGGCTACTGGGCGGGAGAGAGGAGAGGCGCGCGAGACGCAGCACCGTTAGTGCTTTGCGCGAGGGATAGTAACGCAGTTTAAATTCGGCTCAGGCGGGAGAGGCGCGGGGGGCGGGGCTCGTGAGCGGGAGTGCGCGCTGCCTCAGGCAGTGGGAGCCACCCCCCTCCCCCGCCCGGTGAGGCGGGACCCTTGCAATAGCGCGTCCCCTCGTAACGGTGCTGCCAGGGTCTTCCCGAGGTCTCCCCGCCGCCCCTCCCGGCGATAAGGAAGCGGCAGGCAGTTTTCCTCGGGCGGGCGAGAAGGAGCGGGAGCGCCTCGCCGGAGTGACGGTTCGGGCCCGGAGTCGCGCCTGTAAGTTGAGGGGCGGTTCAGGAGCTCCCGGTAACCTGCTGTGATCCCGGTGACCTGATGTGACATCTGCCAGCCTCAGGCACCGGCTGTCCTGGCGCGATCGGCTGGCAGAGATTCCCGCCGGCCTCCCCTAGGTTTGCTGAGGCGGCCGCCGCGCGAAGACGAGGGTTTTGTCACAGGGTACCCGAACCTGCCGCTGTCGCCGGCCAGGGGCTAAACTTCACGGAAGACGTTGACGGTCTTGAAACCCAATCGGGAAACTCGTAGCGTGACTGTTGCCGTTGTGATGACTTATACTTAAAAAAAAAACCAACCAAACAAACAAACAAAAAAAACCCCAACCCGTGAATAGTTTCTGTAGTATTGCAAAATTTGAAGGGTGTGTAGTTATTTTATTGAGGTTTCACAAGTGTGTTCCTGGTGGGGAAGTAGGACTGAGTTTAATATTGCATGGTCTTTAAACAAGTGAGTTAAACCTTTCTGTGTTTACACACTGCTTGCTGGGAACAGGCACTGCTATAAATTCTCCAGTAGTTTATGATGGGAACAGTTTAATATACAGCCCTGAGCATAAAGCCTATGCTTTTGATATATTGCAGTATCAGAGATAAGAACTGTGAGTATTTTAATTTGCCCATCAAACATGGACATGAAACAGGACTGTTAGTGTTTCCACCCACTCCTCTTTACGTTCCAAAAAGAGTTTTCAATGGCTGTTAAGGCTGTTAAAGAATTTCCCCAGTTTTGATTTGCTCCATCACTAAATGTCTGTCATAGGACTGTCATATGTCTGTCATAGTACTGTCATTCCAGTTTACCTTGCCATTACCACAGTATCAGCTAGATGAAGGTACTGAGGGTTGTTTTTGTGGAACGTAATTTCAAGGTGATTTAAGGAGCCACCCACAAGAAGCCTGATGCTTCCAACTGAGGAATTGCTGTGGTGTAACAACGTAATTAATGCAAGGGAGAAGCTTAGCTTGGAGAGTTTAATTTACCTTGTAGTGCAAGCAGTGGTAATGAGGTGGTCATCATCTGCAGTTCATTATAATTTATATCTGAAAGTATTTGGATTTTGGTGTTGTATATACTTTACCTGTTCAGTTAAAGTTTACCTGATAGTGAGGCTGAACAGAGAAACATCTTCCTTCTATTATCAATGTGGATTGAGTACCACTTGTAAACCTGAACAGAACTAATTTGATGGTTCTGTTTGTTTTTCAGCATATCTTACACAAAGTTCTTCCTGGAACATGGGTATCACATCACAAGTGTTTTGGAAATGCTTAAAGGAAATTGAATCCTCTCCAAATTTGATAGTAACAACTTCAAGTGTAGATAGAATGTTTCACATTGAAAAGCCTGTAGGAGCCTTGGAAAATAGATCCTTCCCCCATGTTTAAGAATTTGCATCTTATTCAGATATGAAGCCAGTCTCAGACAGACACAGCATACTTCAGAAAGGCAGCAGCAGGGAGATGCTTCAGGTGCTGTACTAATGTAAAAACTAACAACCTCCATTTGTATCAAGTAAAAAATGGTTTAGAGCACTGTAAGGGGGAACCGGGTCTGGGAAAATTTAACCAAAGTTAACAGGGGAAATGCAATATTAAAAAAAATGGTGCAGACACCATCTAATATCCTTACAGACAATAATGATATTATATTTCAGGCCTGAAGCTTGTCTTCTGACACTGCTTCTTAAGAGGGGTGCAGCCACCATTTGCAACTCATTGTACTGTTCGGAATATGCAATAAAGCTGGGCCTCACTGTTCTTGTAAGTGACCCTTAGGAGTGGAAGGAACTGTTGAGCTTGAAGTCAGTTTACACCTTTCACTCTAAGTATGTTGATGGTAAATCTGGTTTTAATGCATTAAGCGTAGCACCAAACATGCAACAGTAATAGCGTATGAGGCAGTAAATCACTGCAAAGTTACACTCTCAGTTTGGCTTTGGTCATAACAAACGGTTAGGCTAATTGGCTTTGTGTTGGGTCTGTGTATTTTGTCTTTTTACTGTCAGGCAAAACTGTTGTAGAAGCATAAAGACAGCAGAAACTCAGCACTGTATATTTGGGCTAATTGTTCAAAATCCAATACAGTGGTTGTGGAACCACAGCCTCAGATTAACATACACTGGCATAACTCCCTTGCACAGACACTGGACTCCTTTATTGTCTCACCTTTAGCTGCTTGCAAAGTCACAAAAGCTAAAAAAAGCATTGTGTAACACTTTAGTGTCACCCTGTTTCAGGGCAGTAGACCTCCCTGGAAAGCGAAGTCCATAAAAAAGCCCTTGGCACACAACTGTCCTTTATTCCCTGGCTCTACAATCTTCTTTGTCACTCCTTGGGAGGAACAGGCATTCTCTAGGCAAGGAAAAGACAAGGAAAGTAGTATGAAGAAGCACCAAAATGTGCACATATATAATGATTAATACTGAAACCTGCAACTGTCACCACAATTAGATCTTAATGCAGCTGAGGATCTGCGCCTTTAGTGTTTGTTTTGTTTGAAGGAAGGAAAGTTTGCATTTTATAGCCTAATGCAGCAGTCAAAGGGGATAAGGGAACACGTTTGTTATGAATGGGCTCAAAAGATCTTTCTGATGTTTTTACAGGGCAAAAAAAACAACAACCTTGACGTGGTCCATATGCCTATTAGACAACTCACATCTTAAATGTTGGAGTACAAAAGTATTTTTTTGCCGTGCCTTTTGTGAAGCATTCCAGTACTTGAATGTTTATCCCTAATAGCAAGTTCTGGTTTTCAAGGACCAGAATACCCACCTTTTCCAGAGAAACAGGTAGTCACATTTTACCTCTTGTCAGTATAAAAGGTGTCAGAAAGAAAGTTTAGGAAAAAAGTGCAAATAGTGTGAGAATATGACCATTTTCAGTGGTTGAAAAACTGCTGTAAGGTTGCCTAAAAATGTGAAATATGCTGAAAGTAGAAGCCAAAAATCCTTCCTTTGTAGGACCCTCCCAAATGCCTGGAATTTGTTAGCTTTCCTGAGCATGAGAAAGATTTTCAGTCATATAGTCGTCCTTGACATGAAAACACTGAATGCCTTCTAAACTATCTCAAATTTCCAGCTTTGAGTTTCCCTAACTTCCCCTAACTTCTAATGCCACCCATAAAAATGAGACAGGTAGTTTATGTTGCGCTAACGGAAAAAATGAATTTTCTATATCTGTGTGTTCAAAAAAGTATCCTAAATTCAGTGGAGAGTTTGCATAACATTTAATCTATAACGAGGCATAGATGTATAATTTGCATTCACATGTAACATTTGCCTACATAAGAAAATCGTGAAGGCTATAAAGTGGTTCATGGCCAAGGCATTTAAGGAAGTGCTACAGACATGCCCTTGTCTTAGACTGAGCTGATATGGAAATCTTGTTAGCTAAAGGAAATATATAAAAAAACGATACGAAATATTAATTCAGTCTTGGTGCACAGCGAGTTTCACAATGAAAATAATACCCCCTCTGAGGAAGGCAACAGAAACTGGAAAGTGTTACTATAAATAAAATAAACAGTTGCCTAATCATTATGGCACGGCGTAACTATACTTTCTAGGATCACTCATTTCTTCTCCATGTTCTTGATTAATTTAGAAAAACTGGGTGGCTTTTTAACAAGCTCTAGCTTTCTTATCAGAAACGTCCTCTTAAACAATCCAAGGAGAAATGGCAGAACAGTAAGAAAAAAGCATGACTTACTATACTGGAGCATATTGCTTTTAGAGCAATTCTCTTGTGGAATAAGTTATACTTCCTGCTGTATTTGCCGGTGGATGTAGTTTTACCAGGGGACAGGCCAGGCAACCGCACTGTCCTTGTGACCTGCTGGGGAACGCTGCCGGGTCTGTGCCGCCCACGGTGGCAAAGGGAGGGACAGACAGTCACCCTTGCTGTGACAGCAGGGGCACCCAGCTCTGAGGGTGGCCTCTGCCACTGTCCCCAGGCAGGGAAAGAAATGTGTGCAGACGAGCGAGTGGTATCACTGTGTTAAAACTTCTTACTACTGACATTGTCATGGACAAAGGCCTGACCAATGAGGACTGAAAACAGAAGTATCCGCTCCTAGTTAAGTACGCTGACAGAAATGAAGCGAAAAGGAGAGTTTACAGGGCAGTTTCCCACACTGAATCATTTTCAAATAACCATTATTCGGGTATCTATTTTTATCACATATGGACAGAGATAGTGCAAAAGCTATATTTACCATTTGTAAGCTATTACTTCAGCTCCAAGATTTTTTGAACCTAATGTGGATTTAAGTTGTTGTCTATATTCAGCTAGTAATAACTTAACAAGAAAAAAAAAATCCGTGTTAACACATCAGTCAGGTTACAAAATGAAGTATTTAGAAGTTAGAAAAGGACAAAAGCATAGAAGCACATATACTGTAGAGATGCCGGTGAGAAACAAACACCCACCAGCGTACTTGTGTGCCTCAGAATTAATGGAGTCAACTCAACAGAAGATCTGCAAGATGAAGGAGAATTATTATCCCCATTTTACTAATAGGAAATTGCGAGGGCGAGTTTGCACATAGCTGTGGCGCATTTTATTATTTCATTAAATTTTGAAACCTCTACATTATCTTGGTCTAGGCTCTCCCTCCAAAGATCAAGTGACAAAAAATTTAACTGAATCATTGGTAGTTGTGGTTGTTGCTGGAAAGGGATGATCCTGTTCTTATCCCGTCCCAGGCCGTGTGCTTCTGGCGCTTTCCTTGTGTTGGATCTAGCGTTTGTGGTACCAGGTCTGCACACTGAGCCAGCAGCTTCTGCTGCACAATCGCAAGACATGATCCAAGTGGAACAGTGGAACCAGGCGGGCACAGGACAGGGATGGGCAAGGCAGAGCCAGACCTACCGTTTTGTGACACCCTGTACTCCCCTTACAGCAGGTCATGTGTGAAACCACACCCTGAAAACTTCAACTCTTATTAATAGATCTTTTGTCTTATCATTAGTTTAATTGCAGCCGGAGTTATTATCTGGCAACAATCCGGAATGCTCAGAGCAGCGCACCTGGTCTGGCAGCGGGACAGGAGCACAAGCAGATTGCCACCACTTCTTCATCCAGCTCTCTGACAGATGGTAAAGCAGAGACCTAGGATACTTTGTGGGAGAGGGAAACATCTAACAGTTTATGCATCCAATAAAAAAATAATGTATCCATCCAGATTATGCATCAGAAAAAAGGACTAACCACATAAATGGAAGCTCAGTCAGCACAGCGTGTGAGACCATCCTCCCCTTCTATTCAGATCCTGTAAAATCTGTGTCAGCTGAAATACTGTGACCAGTTCTGGACACTTAAAAACACAACTCATTTGGAAAGCCTCCAGAGGCAAGCGGCACAAATAATCAGAGGCCCAGCAAACACTGCCTGTTACTCTAAAACAGTTATGGACAGGCATAATGAATTTCAAATATGTAAGATGTAGCTATAAAAAGGAAGGGAATAAACTGTTCTCTGGTGCAGAAGCACGAGGGCTGGGTTTAAGTTACGGCAAATGAGAGATCAGGGTTAAACTACGCGTGGTCACTTCATCACAGTAAGGATAGCAAAGCATCGGCACAGAGCATTTAAAGGAGATGCAGAACTTCTGTATTTGAAAGGTTTCAAGAGTATATGGAGCAAATATTAGCCCATAACTATTTATGATTAAGATAAAAGTATTTATCTTAAAAACCCCCCACATATTTTGATGACTTTGCTGAGTCTGGTTTCTAAGACTTGTGTTTTCTCTTCATTTTCTGCCACAGTTTACAAGACAGTATTAAATTCTCACAAACTTAGTCTTATCTCTGGCATGTTTCTCCTCACTGTCCCTCAGATTCAGGAACTCGGGCCTTTGACAGCCCTTGAGAAACTGCTCTGTTTTCCTCCTAATGAAATTTCATTACGTGTCATAAGCTTTAGGGAAAAAAAAAAAAAAACTTCACGACCCTGCGTTTCCTCCGAGATGAAGCCGCCAAAAAGGCTCAGGAAATAAAGCAGAACAGAAAAACGAAAACGAAGTGACCCCGACGTGATTCGAACACGCAGCCTTCTGATCTGGAGTCAGACGCGCTACCGTTGCGCCACGAGGTCCTGCGAAACTATCGCCTCCCCAGTGTTAGAACTCGCCCATCAGTGGCCGCCGCCCCGAGCTGCCCTTTCCAGAAGGGTGCGGTCCGGGGGGGCCTCGGGGGCCAGCAGGGGCCAGGACCCTTCTCACCCGCTACGGCAACCGCAGCCCCCCCGCGGCGGCCCCTCTCCGCCGCCGCTGCTTGCTTTCCCGCTTTCCCGCGCAAGTGCGTTAACTCCTTCCCACACTCACCCGCCCACATCCCCACTACCGGCCGCCAGCAGCGGGGGTCTTCCGGCCTCCCCCCCCCCCCCCCGGCGGTGCCGACCTCGCTTCCCGTGGCACTGCCGCCGCACGCAGGCCCGTGCGGCCCGGTCCCCGTTGCCCGGAGATTGCCCCTCCGGCTCCTCTACCGGGGCTCTCCCGTTACGATTGTCTACTAACGAGGCCTGAGTTTCCCGATAAATGCACGCCCGCGAAAATCCTCAACACGGCACTTCCTCGTTAGTATAGTGGTGAGTATCCCCGCCTGTCACGCGGGAGACCGGGGTTCGATTCCCCGACGGGGAGGCCATGGAGATCGCTTTTGGCTTCCGCGAGGAGGGAGGCAGAAGGGCGCGGCGTTCCCCGCAGACCTTTTGTCGCTGCGGGGGGCGGGTCTCGCGCTGCCCTCGCCAAAGAATGAACAATAAAAACAGGGCGCGATCGCGCCTCTCCCCGTCGGGGAATCGAACCCCGGTCTCCCGCGTGACAGGCGGGGATACTCACCACTATACTAACGAGGAGACGCGGAAGGGCCCCACCCGCCCCTCAGACCGCGTCCGGAGCCCCGGGGAGGCTCTCGGGGAGCACCGCGGCCCCCCACCCCCTTCGCTTCCCCCGCTGGCCTCGGGAAGGCTGCGGATGGGCAGAAGGGCGGGGGCGAACGCAGTAAAGAGCCCAAGGCCGTGCGTGGCGAGCTCCAGGCCCGTGGAGGGGAAGGGGCGCTGCCGGCGCCCCAGGGAGGAGGGAGGTCTCCGGGGGTTCGTGTTTGTCGGGGTTCTCCCGGCCCGGTCGTGCCGGCGTGGGGAGGGCGCGGTGTCACGGGGCTTCCCACCCGTGTGGCTCAGCGCTTTGCCGCCGGCCCCGCGGCGGGGCGATTTGGGGACGCGGAGATGCGTGAAAACCCGCGGTTTCGGGAGAGCGGCCGGCGCGAGGCGGGTCGGAGGAAAGCGGCAGCTCGGGTGTCTTGGGATTTTTGCATCTCGTTCGTGCAGGCGGGTTCTTTTTACGGGGAACCCGAGAAGCCCCGGAGTCAGCAGTCCTCGGGGCGAGGGGACTCCGGCACCTGCTTCTCGCCCGCCTAAAAAGGGAAGGAGAGAAATGGAAACCGGTTACTTTGAGATTTGAGAGTAAAAGGCAGAAGGACACGCACGGACCATGTGCTGACTCGGTCAGCAGTAACGTGGTTGTCGGTCCGCATCACAGGGGCATTAGGCAGGAAACTATATTTAATTTACTAGCTTGTTAGATGAAGAATTAACGCCAAGTGTAAATGGGCGATTGGAACAACCGGTGTTCCCTTTTTGAGGTGTTTCTTTGGATAAAAGGACCCTAGCTGAGCTTTGCAAACAAGCATAGCTAAAGAGCAAACAGCAATCTACAGGTAGACATATAAATACGTGACCTGTAAACAAAGTATTTCTAAATATTGACCTACTCATGTAAGCATTTGAATATAAACGTGTTTCTCAGTGGATGCAACAGATTCAAATTCTGTCCGGACAAGTGAGTAACAACCACCAAAGTCTCATAATAGTTTCATTACTTCAGAAGTAATGTAATAATGAGATGAACTGGTAGGGGTGTGATCAGGTGATAGGCTTTAAACCTCCCAGAGCAGGATCAAAACCAGTGTTGCGAGGCTGGTCTGAACTTGCTGTGCGGGTTCAAATTTTATTCAAAAGATGCTGATGGTTAACTCCAAGCTGAGAGACTTTCTGGTGGATCAAACAGTGCCTGTTTGCATTTTGTGGGGCCACTCACAGTTCGCTTGTTTAGACTTTTTTGCCAGTCGCTTCTCAGTACCTTGATCCCTGTGGTCAGGTAGCTGAGATGTGACCACTTGTTTAAGTGGTGGTGCTTGCTGCAGTCAGACCTTCCTTAGCTCCTGCTCTTTGCCTCAGAGCTGGTTTTGCCTCAGGTTCCGGTACAGACCTCTCCTCAGGCTGTCTTCTCCTTGAACAGGACTTCTGCTATCTCCATAATGTCTCTTGCAAATTTTTGGCATTGCTAAGCACTTTTAGAGTACCAAAGCCAGGCTCGCAACAAGTTGTGTAGACATTTTGTTGTGTTCTTCAGTTTGTCAATGGAGGCAAAACCAGATCTGACTGGGAGTTCTGGATCTGCTGGAAGTATGGGGAAAGGCTATAGCATGACAGTGTCATGAAGCACCATCTAGGTACTTCAGCAAAAGTACAGGAGGACTCTGCAGAGCCAAAGCTAAAATAATCTAATCCACCCCCCTTGCCATGGGCAGGCACATCTTCCACTAGATGAAGTTGCTCAAAGCCCCATCCAGCCTGCCTTTGAACACCTCCAGGGATGGGGCATCTGTAGTTTCTCCAAGCAATCTGTTCCAGTCTCTCACCATATCCAGTTTAAATCTACTCTTTCAGTTTAAACTCTTGCCTCTTGTCCTGTCACTATGGGCCTTGGTAAAGGTCTCTCTCCATCTTTCTTATAAGCCCCTTTTATACACTGAAAGGCTGCAATAAGGGCTCTCTGGAGCCTTCTCTTCTCCAGGCTGAACAACCCCAACTCTCTCAGCCTGTCTTCACAGGAGAGGTACTCCATCCCTCTGATAATTCTCATGGCCCTCTGCTGCATCCACTCCAACAGGTACATATCTTTTACGTTTTTCCCCCCTTTTCAATAGCTCAGTATGTTGCTAAGGATGTTTTTATCAGAAAGCATATAGTTTAGTAATAAGATTCCTTGGTCATGCTGACTGCTCTGCTTCTGCACACCCACTCCAGTTTTGGGACAGCTACCACTAATGGCATCAGCCATCTTGCACGTTCTCCACAGCTTCCAACCAGGGCAACACTGAACCAAAAGTGCCAGTCAATATGCTGGTTTATGGTCTTGCACAACCTCCTCCCACTCTCATTTGGCGGGGAGAGCAAGCATATCTCCTAAAAATGCCTACTATGACCTGAGCTGGTGATGACAATTATTAAATAGCCTAAAAAGGCTTAAGCAACTGTCCAGCTACAGTGAAAACAGTAACCACCTTTGTTTTCTCAGTGAAGCCATTATATGCACTTCTGAAACCAGACTTTCAAAGGCATGCTCCAACCAAGATGACTTGTCTGCAGCTGTCTAAGGAGGGGAGCAAGAAGAGCCATTGAGCTATGAATCAGCAAAGCAAGAGTGCTATTTTGAAGTGGATGGACTGTTATAATGCTACAGTGAGTCGCAGTTACGAAGTGAATGCATTCCCTCTTGATTTGTCACAGAGACACGTAAGTGCAAAGCAGAACAGGTACTAGAAACTAGCATGAATGTTCCAAGGTCTGTAAAAGCATCTGCATTCTCCTCAGGATCTGAATACAGCTGTTCCACATGTCCAACAACCTTGTTCCATGCTTTCCTTATCATTGCACCAGCTTTGTGCTCGGCAGTAACTAGAGACCTGTTCCCTGGAGCAACAGCCATCTGCAAGAGGCCCTTTGTGGCCATAAGCTGGAAGGAGTAGGGCTGGGATCTAGTCCACCATTGTAACTGGAAGCTAGTTACCTCCCCTTCAGCTTGCTCAGCTTGCAGCTTGTCCAGTTGAGTTTTGAATATCATTATGGATGAGAGTTTCCACAAAATAGAACACAACAGGTTGCCCACCCTCATTTGGAACAATTGCCCCCTCCCTTATATCTATTTGGAAATTGCCATGTTGCAACTTGATCAGTTGCCTCTTGTCATTTTGTTGTGTATGTACAGAAAGAGACTGGCTCCATCTTCTCTATTCCCTCCCACTGGGTAGCTGAAGACAACAATTACATCATCCAGTAGCTTTCTCTTCTTCAGGCTGAACAAACCCAGCTCTCTCAGTGTCTCCTTGCTTGTCACATGCTCCAGCTCTCTGATCATTTGGTGACCTTCTGTTGAGCTCATTGCAGTCTCTTGATACCTTTCTTGTATTGCAGTGCCCCAGACTGTGCACAGTACTCCGCAGGCGGTCAGTCTTGCAAGTGCCACCTAAGGGTGAGAGCAGCTGTCACTTGCCTTGATCTGCTGGCTGTGCTGTTACTAATGCAGCCCTGTATATGATTAGCTTTCATGGCCACGAGAGCAATTGCTCACTCACGTCCACCCTTGGTATTCGCTGGGATCTCCAGGACTTTTTCTGCAAAGGTGCTGCTTACCCTGTCAGCTCCTAGCTGTTGTGTGAGGTTGTTCTATCCAAGGCGCAGGACTTGACATTTGCCTTTGTTGAATTTGAAGGCATTTGTGTTGGTCCATTTCTCCAGCATGTCAAAGTCCGGCTGAATGACAGCCCTACCCTTGAGTGTATCAGTCACTCCTCTCAATTTGATGTCATCCAGCTCTGTCACCAGCTGGCATTTATTTGCCTTGACAAGGAACATAAATTGTTAGTGGCATGCTGAGGTTCAGCACAGCTGATACCATCCTTGGCAGTGTGATGTGGGATGGATCCATGCTGTTGCAGCTGCTTGTACTTCTGTCACATAGAACTGCCCCTGCTTCTGGCACTATGGTTGCCCTGACGAGATGCTGAGACCACAGTTTCCTTTTGCAGATATGAGACACAAACTGCAAAGTGCAGCAGTGCTGCCTTGGAGGCACTGCCTGCTCCCTCAGGCAGGAGGCTGGGCTGCACAAAATATCCTCTCAGTGGAGCTGCCCTGGGATCCCAGTCTCCAGAAGCAATGGATTTAACACAGAGCACGCTCATGGGTAACACTGGTACCAAGTTAAGGTGCTATCTCTAATTTCAAGTAGCCACTTAAAATTTGGCCATGTAATGGTGTCTTGAACTAGATCAAGCCTCTTCCACCAAGGCATCTCTCAGTATGAACTGCTTGTTGAACCACACTCAGAAAATTATGCCTCCTTATTAAACATGTTAAGCTTTGTTTTTCACATAAACAATTGGACTGATGACCACATTTTATATAAATAGGAAGCTGTTTGATATTGTGATTACTTTCTATTTTCTTGAGATACCTTTTGGTTAGCTTAAAATATATTCATACTTTAAAATAAATCTGCCTCAGATTAGTCAAGGTGAGTACTGAGTCGTGCCTGCTCTGTGTCACCTCTAACGCACTACAGCCTTCTGGAGAACTGCCCTGATACACATGAGTTATCTTCCAGGTTTTTCAAACCAGAGACCATGAAAGAAGGTGGGAAAAGCAAGCTAATAGTTATTGGGTTTAGATTTGTTGTACAGGGGTCTACAACCCCATGAGAAAAATGTTAGCGGTCCAAACTGAGAAAAATAAAAAAAAGCTACAGAAAATCAATCACTTCTGTTGCCTCTTCTGCAGTTTATGGAGTGATCTGGAAAGTGTCATCATGAGGAATTGGTAAGAGTAGCACAAAATGTTGTTAGTGCAGCTCCTTGCACCAGCGATTCCCTCCTCGCTGTAGTTGCCACAATGATCTGGGTGGCATGAAAGAAATGAGGACAGTCCTCGGAACCAGCAGTTGCTGACAGCTGAGTTTTGTGAGCATTAAGTCAGGCCCTCATCTCCTTGCCTGACTGTAAAATGGCACAAATAATTTCAGCCCAATGAGTGTAATTTTATATTCAGGGGGTAAGGGTGGTGGAAAGGGGAAGGAAAAGCTTTCTATACCTACAGAAATTAACAGTTCTAGATCAATTCAAAACCACAAACCCTAGGTGAGAAGTGAAGCCCTTCATTGATGTGGTCTTTAGGATGCCCCAGTCCAGAAGAGCTGCTGCAAATTGAATAGATTTGATTCTGATTACTCTTCATAGCTATTTTATGTGCTCTTATTGTTGCCTGTTCACACACACCCAACACTCTATCTCCTCTTTGTGTTCTATTTTCCACTTACATTTTTTCTGTACCCTCACCCTGTGAAGTTCACAGCACAGGACAGTAAGAATACATTAGTTTTCAAATAGCATATTAAATTACAGGCCCTCTTTCTGTTTAGTTTTTTGCCTTATAAAATTTCTGTCCAGTGTAATGGATTTGTTGTGTGGTCTGTATGACTTAGTGATCCATTTCTGTGCTAATGTATTTTCATCAAGCTAAAATGAAGTTTTAAAAGTTATTAGAAAAATCCATTTACATCACTTAAGCAAATGATTTATCAGACATCCCGTGCAAAATCAACAGCTGAAGAACTGAAGAAATTCAAGGTAAAGGGGACTGTGACATTGTATGTCAGTGCCTGCTGGATTAGTGGCAGGAGGGACTTAAGGGGCTTTCCCCTATTAGCATGCCCAGTACAGTTTATACAGTACTAAATGCAGCCGCACAGCTGGGCAGCTTCCTCTCCTTGTTGCATCATATGAACTGTCTAATAAATGGAGCCTTTTAAAAACTCATTGGAGGGACTCAATGATCTCAAAGGTCCCTTCCAACCACTAAGATTCTGTGATTCTGTGAATCTCAGGACTTGAAAATTTATGTCCTAAGAATGGTGAAATAAAATAGAACAAGTGACCATGCAGAACTGCATTTTCTGTTTAGGTAAAAAGCACTCTGAAATAAAAGTTGGAATAGTTGAATCTAGCCATTTCTATTCCTGTTGCATGGTTCAAATCCAATGATTACTCCCAATAAGAATAAGCTTCTTCTCAGAGGGAATCTGCATTCTGGTCACTTTTCCCCTCAAAAGGGATTGCCGAGCAAATGTACTGAAGAGATACCATAGCAGGAAAAGTGCAGGCTGGCTGCTTTTAATGAATAATTTCAACTGTAGAATAGTAAAAACTGAGAGAAGTCCTGCTTAGAAATCAGAGGATAGGACTCAGTAATTAAAAAGAAGAAGATTGATCAAGTTTGTATGCAAACCAGAGTAATTTCAAAGGCATGTTTATGCAGCAAAGCCTTTAGAGACATATCAGGACACTGCAAAACCTGAATAGATTGTGTACTAATGTAGATATTCCTGTGTAATGCAGTTCTGGATACTAAAATGTGCCCACCATATGACTACAAGAATAGTAATAACTCTCTAGCTGTGATGAAAGACTGCAAAACAATTTCACCATTGGTCTGACTTGATCTGAAATATGGCATTTCTTAGAATCTTGAAATTGTCAATAATTTACTTCAAAATAGACCAATCACGTAGTGCTTAAGAAGGAAAATTCTAGAGACAAACATGAAAAAAATCGAATACTGTCATATACAGCTATAATACAACTATCAGATCTGACTCTTGCATGATATCAGTTCTAGGAGTGAACACCTGTCATTCAAAAGAAAAAAAAAAAGAAAGGAATCATGAACCTAAAAAAGCAAAATGAAGCGTAGAGACAGGAAAAACATGGGATAGCAAAACCCACAGAAAATAATATAGGAAGAAGCACTATAGATTGAAGTTATGTATCCAAAAGAAAGATGTTGTGAGCTAGAGACATCACACAAAGAAATTAATTACACTGTACAGAGCATGGGGAGATATTTAAAGGTATTGGTTTTACAAAACTACAAATGAGGGAATATGCAATGAATTTAACTTTATCTTAGAAAGCTGATCATCACAAACTTCTTTTGTGCATTCTGATGCTTACTCAATATAGACATTGACAAGTGCAGGCCAAATAATTATGATGTGGAAACTGGACATTGAAACCAAAGATGAGCACAGGAAAGAAATGCTATTAAAACCAAACCCTCTGTTCTTGTTTGAGGTATGAAATAAGAAATACACAAAAGATCCTGCAGAAGACTTGAAAAAAATTTGTGTGCTCCCACGTCAGAACTTGCTAAAGCCCTAGACCCTGAGTAGTACTTGCTGTTCTTTAACTATGCCAGGTTGTACTGCCACAGTACTGAAAAATCAGTGGGTAAAAAAAAAAAAGAAAAAGTCAGTGTGCTGAGCCGAGAATGAATAGAAGTTAGTTTAGTTTTTATTTAGTAGTTAACACAAGGGAAACTCACCTTGAAAACACTATCAGAACGTGTCTTGGAAGTATAAAGGGAAATTCATGTATGTTTTGCTGCTTTTGTGAAGGTTTTGAGAAGTTTCAGCATGACAGACAGATATGCATCACTGAAAAATGTACTGACGACTCACAAAATCCATAGTTCAGAAAACACTGTAGCTGAGAGAGAAAGCAGCATTGAAACAGGTATTGAAACATCATAGTGCATCATCAAGGTTATTCCAATGTTATTCATGATAAGGAAAAGCAAATGTGCACATTCATCAGACATTGTTCAAGATGTGATGGAGGGTTAACCATCTTGCTTGGTTGTGAAAGCCTGACACTTAAAAAATATTCAGAAATTAATCACAGTGCACTTTAAATTTGAAACAAGAGATGAATATTTAAAGTCAGTTGTATAGCTGAGACCACAAATGAGGAACTGCTAAGGATGGTGTGCTTAGAGCACTGCTGCTTGAAGTAAGAGCTTAATCACAGAATCACAGAATCACAGAATCTTAGTGGTTGGAAGGGACCTTTGAGATCATCGAGTCCAACCACATTAA
>JAOTQQ010000001.1:49636292-49726982 GCA_026546715.1 Gallinago undulata | reverse complement strand
CACTCAGGATGATCCTCTCCATGATCTTTCCCGGTACCGAGGTCAGGCTGACAGGCCTGTAGTTTCCGGGATCCTCCGGGATCCTCCTTCCGGCCCTTCTTATAAATGGGCGTCACATTGGCCACCTGGGTGGTGGCCACCAGGATACTCCTGGGTATCTGCAATACATTGTCTGATGATCACCAAATTACTCTTCATTCTAGTAAAATCAAAGAAAATGCAGCAAGAGAAAAAATACAAGATGCATTGCTAGGTAGAGTCAGATTCAAGCAACATAGGACGTTTTACAGCTTTCTCACAGCTGATAAGGATGGGAGATGGTGATCTGCAATCGCTGGTTGGAGATGTCAGTTGAAAGAGATGAGAAACAGGCTGAGGAATTGGTGTGGGGCAAAATGTGAAGGGACATATTGTCAAGCTGACAATAAACAAAATAAAGGATTCTTTAAGTGCAGCACAATGCAGAATAATGCATCTATTCCTGGGAAAAAAATATAAGCAAGGTTTTTTCCACTTATATTAGTGTTCCTCATTATGGATGATTTTTACTTCAAAAGACCAAAACATTGTGCTTTATTTCTTTATAATAAGTAATCTTTATTTCTTCGCTGTCTGCTGTTTTGCAGGACAATGATATTTCTGCTTTCATAAGAACTAGTTTGAAGTTTGCAATTGCGTTGGCTCCCTCTGGTGGCATTCTTAAAAGCTCTACTTTATAATCCAGTAAAACCACTGTTTCAAAATTGGTTTGACAGCAGAAATTTGAGTTTACTGCTTTATGTAACAGTTATATTAAAAAATAAGAGGAAAAAATACCATCTCTCTTAACAGCTTATACAAAATCAGCTCATAAAATAAAATTCCAGCAATCTGGGTCAAAATGGCTGGAGAAAAACATCATTCATTTCCCCTCCCTCACATTCTCTTAACTGAATTCATGGACAGCATTTTGCTAGTACGTGTTTGGAAAGGAGATACAGCAATGTCTTAACTATGGGACTCGCCTGTTTCACTTGGCAGCAGAAATCAATTAGTCTCTTACGGAAAGTTTTAATGGGAGAATTTCCATTTTGAGATTAAGGCGCTTGGCAGCTGTTGCCACTTGCATCCTGGTGTTCTTGCCAGAGCTGAACCAGATGTGCAGCTAAGGCCCGTTTCTGTCCATTTGTTATTAATAATAAATACAGAAATGAGAAGAAAGAAAGGATAAAGAGGAGCAGGAAATGGGGAAGCAGTTAGATCATTTCCCCTATTTATGCATATGGGAAGAACTGACATTTTGGGGATTTTGCAAAAGATGACACTAATCTTTTTGCCTGAAGTTGGGTAACTCCGCAGTTTCCCATTCTTGGTGTAGCAAGACTGACAGAGAGGAAGAAAATTATTAAAGTTGCATCATCACTGCATCTCAGTTCCCTACCTCTGCAGCATTAAGTCCTCATTACTGAACTTGGTAGGCTTCCCAAATGAATGAATGCTCCTGCCTCTTCTTTTAGTTAATAATAACTGAGAGTTCAAGGACTATTGCCTGGAACCAGAGAGGGAGGATATTTTTTGGTCAGTTTGACTTCACTGCATGAACGTTCACAGGTTGGTACACTGATATACTTTTAATTGCATCACTTTAGAAACTATGAAAAGAAGAAGAAAAGAAGTCAAATTTTTTGATAAATTAACTACTTCTATTGGAAAAAATGGTGTAGGTTTTCTGTTAAATGGATGAGGGGGCACAAAAAACTGAGTTAGTTTTCCTGATTAGGAAAAGTAAAAAGGGAAATTTTAAAGGTATTCTGTAGAACCATTATTTTCTAAATGGCATGAAGGCTCAGCTTTTTCAAAGTACTTCAGTGCTAAATACCAATAATATTTTGCATTTCTGACAATATTCAGCTGAAGATATCAAATTTTTGCCAAGTTTGACATGGGCAAAATCCTGATCCTACAAACTCTTCTGCTTACATGAAAAAGTTAAACAAACTTATTAAGTAGCTTTTTAATGAACTTGTTGGGATACTGAGTCTGAAATGTCAGCTTTTTAGGATTGTTTCAGACAGGTTATTTCAGGTTGTCTAAAAACCCACAGCCAACAATATGAGTAAGAGCTGTAAAATGAGTAAGAGCTGTAAATCTCTGAATAGTATATATATATATATTTGTTTACCACAAAATGAAAACTTCTCTATGATTCACTTATTAGTGTATTTAAGCATAATAGCTTGGTAATCTTAAGGTCTATTTACATAATTCTGCACACCTGCAAGTTCTTGGAACATTTCTTTAACCTGTAAGACACACACCATTCAGATAAGCAATATATTGTGTGAGTCAGCATGTTATTCTAAAACATTTAATATTTATAAATCTTGTTCCTTTATGTGAGAAAGTCCTGTATTATTCAGCAAGTTCTTTACCTGGCATTTCTACAATGTGTGTTTGTTTTACCTCTACAAAACCCACTAGTTTTGGACAATGCTTTTTTGTTTTTAAAATCAATTGAACCAGTAATAAGTTACCAATTTTTAAATAAAGCCAGCTTGTGAGCCAAGAAAGAATACAAGAAATTTCATCAGTGTTTAAAAGGAAAAAATGGTTGAACTGTGCATTAAGAATGGAAAGTCATTCATAACTCTGCATGATATGATTAAAAGCTGAGCTTGACTATTTATAGCTAAGCACTGTCAAGAGCAATATGTGTTGATGAGAGAACCTGACTGTTAGTACATTCCTAGATTAGGTGCATGTTAACAAGGCCTGTACCATACAAGAAAATGGATGAAGGGTGAACATAATATTTAGAAGTCAGAAAAGACGTTTAAATTGCTTGCAGAAAATAGAAAATTGAAGGCAAAAGGAACTACAGTAGGTAAAATTTTCACTTTCTAGCTATTTATAAAGCAACTCTGCTTTCTGTAGTGACATAAAAATGTAGACTTACAGTGCTTTAAAGATTGACTTCTAACAAATAATTATAATTAATATTTTATAATAGTAATTAATTACTACTAATAAATAAAACCCCTGTTAAGTAAACAATGACAATACATTTAGAGTGTATATTTTTCTGAAGACATTTTTTTTTAAACAAAAGCAAGAAAGCAAATACTTTTCCGAGGGGCTCAGTTCCAATAAAATGCTCAAACCAAGCTTTTAGGTTTGCTTCTGTCTTAATCTGTCCTCTGTTAAAGATAATTTCAGGATAACTGGCAAGCACCAAGGCTTTTGATGCTTAGGGTTGTGTGAATACTTAAAGCTGGGTACAGAATCACTTTTATGGTGCCCATCATCTGGATGGGCATCTATTTTGATCAGTCTGGGAATCTGACCAAAAAGATGTGTATTCAGGGCTGAAGAAATATCAGAAAACAGCTCAATGGATCATTTGATCAATCTTCTGATCATCACTTTTATTCAGAAAAAAATCCTTAGTATGCAGAGAGTTCTTAATTTCTGACCATCCCTGTAGAATAACAGTGTATTTTCATAGGATGAAAGATTAAAAAACCAAAATGATACAGGGTTTTTTAGGTAAATGGATTGTAGATATCCTGTTATAACATGCATTCTTATCATACACTACCCCCTGTAACTGCAGAGTGTAGCAATCTGTTTTACTTACATTTGAAAGTGAAAGAACAATTGTATTCAAAAATTGGCACTACAGGGACAATTAATAATATCCCTGTTTTCTTAGGTAGAGACATGCTTGTGTGTAAGGTTTAGATCTAGATCCGAGTTTACCTACAATTTAGGGAGGGACAGAAGAGCACTGCAGTTCTGCAGACCGGATGCAGAACTTCAGCTGAGATATTTGGGGAAGGACGTTGTTGATAGATACGTATCTCAGATTTGAATACCTTTGTGTTTCAGGATGCATTCAGAATTTGGGTGTTGCCTTGTGCTAGTTCCATATTTAAACTTCCTCTGTAGTAAAACAATAACTTAGCTTGAGATTTTGGTGAGTGAAATAAAGAGAACTCATAGCTTTTGAAAAAGACAAGGTAGTGAAAGCTATATTTATAGAGAGAAAAACATGCACAGAACTCATGGAAAGAGGATATGAATTTTGGAAAGCTGTGACTACAGTTTCTGCAGCCCATAAACCACAACATTTCCTTCATGTGTTCAAATGATACAGCCAAGAGACAGTCATTGTGCAGCGTGCTCTCTTCCTATGCCAGGTCACTTTCTGAAGGGGAAAGCAGCCTAAAGTTACTCATGAAGTTTCATGGCTAATCCTAAATGCTTGGATGTGGTACAAAGAAAGGATGGGCACAGGCGATGGTATCAGGGCAGTCCAACAGCAGCAGCCGTGCCATGCACATTGCCAAAAGTTTACTGGTCAGAGATCTGTGCAGCTTGGCAGGCTCTTGTGCCTACATTCATCTTCTCACTCTGCGTGCATATAACGGCGATGCCCAAATAGCGATCACTTATCTCCTAGCTCCTAACAGCAATACTTAATGAGCACACTGTGAACACTCCCTCCCTATACAGTCAGTAGAGAGACAGAAGGCAGAATTTCAGTGTTAGGCCAGAAGAGTGTTATTCTGGGCTGCCTAGAGTGTCTGAAGTCAGGTGGGATAAAGGTAAGCTTGTTTGACTAGCAAAATTGCTATTTCTGCTTGTTTCATACATGCCCCCCTTGTTGCAAGAAGTTACATCCTAAAGCTTTTCATGATTGCAGCAACACAAAAATATTACCTACCCTGATCCATTTTTTTTCTTTCATTAAGTTTGTCTACGGGAAGCTGGTCATACACAAAAGCTTTAATTTATATTCTTGGTATTTTGTTACTAAAGAGATAGTTACACTGGGAATTAAGATTGTTTTATATTGAAATGTGTTTCATTAGGTTATTTAATTGATTGTTTTGCTGGTACCACAAGACAATTCCCAAGAAAAGGGAATATTTTAACTTGATATACTATGTATAAACACCTTCCAAGCCTGTATGGTAATTGCTCATCATTATGTCTGAAGCAATGGTCTTCTGGCAGAATCTTAATGACTGTTATTCCACTGGGCAAGCAAAGGCTCTGGTATTCACTTACTGAGTTATTGTCTTAATTCTTTGTGTCTGGATGATCACAGAGAAAATTATTAATAATAGATTGGAAATGAAGAATAAGAGGCTCTATTCATCAAAGACCTTTTCCAGAGGACATATGAACTGACTCGCTGGACTGATTGTTTTATGCAAGTGATAGTGTCATTTGTACAGCAGATGCCTAATAGCAGCCACTGAAGTGCATTGTGCTCAGAAAGATGTATGCATCGTACCATTTTTGCAAATCGTAAAAATAAATGTATAGAGTACAAATGCATTTTCATAGATGAGACTGCTTTCAAGCAACTAAAGATGTGATATGATTTAATTTCATTACATGTCTAGTTACTCCTTGCTTTCTAAATGCAGATGAATTGGAATAGAGAAAAAGTTTGTAGCAGAAGATAACATAAGAAAGACTGTAAAAGGTTTTGGAACTCTTTGCAAAGAGTTCTTCTATCATGCATTTAGTTGACATAGGTGTGGCTCCTGGATTTTTCTGAAGGGGAGATATTTTTTATTCTCTTTTGAAGTGCCTTAAAATACTTGACCTTTTATGTATCCACTATTTGCTTTTCTACAGCCTGAAATGGGAGTGATTTTTTTCTGTTGTTCTGCAAACAGCCATTTATGAGGAACTCAGAGGAGGAGTACATCTTATGGCAGGAGGGGTTTGGAGGAAGTATGGAAAAGTCAGGCAGCTGCAAGAGTGCCCCATTTACACTTTTCTTTAAGTTCTACTATAAACCATTTCTCATTTCGTGCAGACCCAATGTGTTAAACTCCATGTTGGGGTGGGACAGGATACAGAAGGTGGCATGTGATGGAGAACTCACTGATGTAAGCACATGGGGCATGTGCTTAGTATATTGGTCATGTTACAGAGAAGATCTGAGGTGCTGCAGTTGCCACTGATTGTCAGGCCCTAATTTCAATGAAGGGACAAAGAAGATAAGGAATACAATTTAAGACCATTGCATCCTTTTTTTTTTTTTTTTTTTTTTCTTTTCCCAGGACTCTAGGCCTGAAATACAGCTCATAGAGAGATCATGGAATCCTGGAATTGTCAGAGCTGGAAAAGACCTCTAGAAATCATCTAGACTAACTCCCCTGCTAAAGTAGGATTGCCTAGAGCACATTACTCAGCACTGCATCCAGGTGGGTCTTGAAGATCTCCAAAGAAGGGGACTCCACAACCTCCTTGGGCAGTCTGTTCCAGTGCTCTGTCACCCTCACTGTAAAGAAGTTTTTCCTCTTATTTGAATGGAACTTCCTAAGTTCCAGCTTGTGCCCATTGCCCCTTGTCCTGTCGCTGGGAACCACTGAAAAGAGTCTGGCTCCATCTTCCTTTAACCCACCCTTTAGGTACTTATAAGCATTAACAAGGTCTCCCCTCAGCCTTCTCTTCTCCAGACTAAAAAGTCCCAGCTCTCTCAGCCTTTCCTCATAAGGGAGATACTCTAATCCCTTAATCATCTTTGTTGCCCTACGCTGGACTCTCTCCAGTTTATTGCTCTCTCCAGATTATTGCTGTAATCACCAAGGAAGTGTATTTGCCTAAATGACTACAGAAGGGGAGAGAAATTGTAGTGCTCTATTGCCAGTGAAATACAGGAACTAAGGTAAGATGTACCAAATAAGCAAACCTCACACTAATATTTAACAGTTCTACAGTTCAGCTTTAAGAACCTTTAGTTTTAGACACGCACCCTTCTCACTATTAGCTTATAAAGAGGGCATCAAACACTGGGACTGAACTCAGTCTTGTGAAGCCAGCAGCAAGGAGAACAGTAAAGCAGTATTTACTGACAAAGCAAAGCAGAGGAGAGCAGTGTGGTGGGTCTCAGATCATCAGGAGTGTTGGATTTACAGTAGCATGTGGCATGAGCAGCAGTTGACTTTGGAGATCATTAAGATAAGAAGATGACAGTAAATACATTTTACTATTTTTCATGGTGTGTGCAGTCACTGAGAACACATATGCTTACACTGAACCTGAAACTTTGTATCCAAAGACTTAATGTGCAGAAGAAGAACCCAGTCATTCAGTCAGCAGGATTGTGGATTCCATGGAAAAGACATCCCTGCAATATAGACAAGCACCTGTCCTTTACTGGATCTATACATAGATCATATAGATAAGAAGCTGTGTTTCACTGGATATTGTCCTTACTCCACAAGGGCAGGTGGCTCCCTGGGGCTGGGGAGGGGGTCCTGTGTCAGGACAGGGCTTGGCAGCCTAGGCCTTTCCCACTGCTCCAGCCAGGAGCAGGGCAGCTGGGGGGCATTAGAACAGCCCCAGCCCTGGGCACTGGGCATCTCTGTGGGGATGGATCAAGGCTGTGCTGGGACATCAGCCAACTGATGTGCAAACTGGTGTCAGTATCAGGCATTATGAGGAGCTCTGGGGTCCAGACATACCCCTGGGTTGGCCAGCCAGGGCCTCTCCATGGTGATGTCTGGTGGCATTGCCCCATGGACAACCAGCAGGAAGAGCTGCACTGGCTCTGTCTTGGCCCTGAGTCCCATTGCCAGATAGATTCCCAGGATGCACTCAGGAGCCTTAGAGATATATTCAATAAAGGCACTACAAAACAAGTCGGGAAACATAGTATCAGCAGGGAACACAGAGTCTATCACAGGATTTGTAATAATTGACAGGGTGTATGAGAGCTGCACAGCAGGTGAGGAGACAGCTGGGCCCATTGCTCTAGCACAACGTAAAGACATGCTCCCAGGTCATGAGCATGTCTCTGTAACTCGTCCCTCCCTCTCTGCAGCAAAGGCATCTCAAATGGAAAGTTTCTGTTACCCCTGTTTCTCGGTTTGAGGTAAAATAAGTAAAATAGGTGGGGAGAGGTGGGTTTTGTTGGGTTTTAAGAGGTTTTTTTTTCCAAATTAACTTACCGTACACCTTTATTCTGAGGGTTTTGTCCTGGTTTGAGGTAGAGCCAACTTTCCATTCAATAATTTTACATCTCAACTAGGCCTCTTCTAACTCTCTGAAATTAACAGCACTCCGTTCTCAGAGTGATAACACCAATGTTTGTACTTCATGCCAAGGAACGGTATGCAGAGAGGCTCTTCCTTATACTTATTGCTATAACAACCAGCGTCAGCTGATTTTTTGCCCCATTTATTTGCCCCATTAGAGGGTTAGAAAAGGAAAAGCATAGAGGGGTCCCACCTCTGGGGAGGAGGCGGCAGGACAAGTGACACAAACCTGACCAACTGGGGTATTCCATCCCATCTGCCCCATGCTCAGTATAACAGCTGGGGGATGAAAGGGTCAACCCTCTTTCTTCAATGGTCAGCGTCCAAAGAGGACCCCGTCTGTTCATCTGCCTCTGATCCCGATCCGTGTGTTCCTGACTCCAGAGCTGGAATCCAGTTCCCATCCATCACAGAGTCCAGTCTGGGACTTCCCCAGTGCCTGCTGGTGACATTATCCTGGGAGCTTGATTCGGTTTTGTATTTATTGTATCTATTTCATTAATTCCTTTTTAATTTTAATATTAATGTTTCATTAAAGTAGTTTAGCTCATTCTGAACCTGTAAATCTCCTTACCTCTCCCCTTTTTTCTCCTTGAACGAGAAAGTGGGGGGAGACCATCCGTCACCATCATAGGCCAATTCAGCCTGAACCATGACACCCTGTTTCAGCCACTGAAGGAAAAAACACTAAGACTGAAAAGAAGCAGCATCATTAGATCTGCTGAAACTAGGACAGGCTCAGTCAATGGCTAACAGTGCGCAAAAAGTTCAGAGAAACCAAGGACATCAAGACAGGGAGTAACACACTCTGCTAGTCAAACTATCCAGTCACTCCCCTTGGGTGAATACAGCAGGATCACAGAATGTGTTGGGCTGGAAGGGACCTTTAAAAGTCATCTAGTCCACCCCCCCTGCAGTAAGCAGGGACATCTTTAACCAGATCAGCTTGCTCAGAGGATCTGAATGATTATGTGACTTGCTGATGTAGATTCTTGGTCTTCAAGTATAACTGATTACATTCTTTTCATGGGAGAGAGAGAATGATTAAGAAAGGAATGATTTAAGAACTTGTCAGTAAGCTTCAATTATTTCTAAGCAGCTTTATTGCAGAATATTACCTTGAGACAGAGACTGAGGAGATCTGCAGCCCAAGTGCCAGAAGTCAAAGTGTGAACTTGTCATTAAATATGAATACCTCCATCAGGCAATAACAGGGGGTCTTCTGCCAACACTCTTTCAGACCAAATGAAAGGCTTACATTGTCAGAAAATGTCTCATTTTCTTTTTTCCAGCTATATGAATTGCAAAAATAAAAGATGTTGTCTCTCATTACAAAGCATGACACCTTGAGGCCTCATAAGAAAATTCTCCATGACTGAAATATCGGTAAGTACATTTTGTGAAATTTATTCTGTTGGTAGTCATTGATTTTTAATTGTATTTCCACAGTACTTCTGAAATGAAAACATTAGGGAGATAGTTCTTTGCAAATATGAATTTCAGTTCCCCGCACCTTTGCATCATCTTCCTGTCATACTTGGGAGACGCTAAGCCGATGTTTAATGAGAAGAAAGAAGTGTATGAACCAGAGTATTGACAAAAATAATTGACAAATGGTATCTAGTTGGAGCTTCTAAGGGGTCACTGCATAGCTGATGCTCATCCATGATACTGAAATAAACATCGTAAGACTGAAGTGATCAGAAAATACAGTCTTGATTGTTTCCTTAAGAACAATGATCTCAGTGTGTTTCCTTAAGAACAATGATCTCAGTGTCTCCTTAAGTGATTTTACTCATTTCTTGAGACAAAGTAGGTCTTGGTGCAGGACTCCACCTACATATAATGCTCTAAATCTGCAGAAAAATATAGCAAAATATGTCAGTCCTCAGAAAAACAGTTGCATCATCCTGCTGTGCCTCCTTGTATAAATAAGCATTAAGAATCCCAGAGGTAACAATTAGATATGAATACCTGCAAGTCTAAAATCTTCTCTTAGTCCCATGGATTTTCTTCACACCTTTTCCAGCAGTATCTTTCCATACTCTTTTTCCAGCTACATCCTGAGATTTTTATTTCTAGAGTTGTAGAGGAGACAGACAGCATCCCCATCAAGTTCACGGATCAGGCCAGATCAAGGGGGCTGTTCAACACACTGGAGGTTTGGGCTGCTCCTCTGGATGGACCAACTGGAAACATATGAACCTCATGAACCTCAACAAGGAAAAGTGCTAAGTCCTACACCTAGGAAGGAAAAACCACTGGCAATGATACAAGCTGTGGGACTCGCAGGCTGGGAGGAACACTGTGCGGAAGAACCTGAAGGTACTGGCTGTCACAAAGCTGAACATGAGCCAATGTATCCTGGCAGCAGAGAAAACATCCTGAGTTGTATTAACAGGAGCACAGATTGTAGACTGAAGTATTTATCTCCCTCTACCAGCATTTGTGAAATCACACCTAGATAGTACATGTTTTGGGCTCCTCAAAACAAAAGACAACAATAAACTCAAGCAAGCTCAGCAAAATGTCACCATGGTAGGGAGGCTGGAGGAGCTGCTCTGTGGGTGGAAGCTGAAGGAATGGGGTTTGTTCAGCCTGGAGAAGAGATGGCTTCAGGGGACTGAAAAGCAGGCTTCCCATACCTACAAGGAGGTGATTGAGGAGGTGGAGCCAGGATCTTCATAGCAGTGGAGGGTGGGAAGCTAGGAGACACAGGATATCAGTTGAAACGAGAGAGGTTCAGAATGGTTGTAAGGAAAGCCATTTTCCCCATGAAGACAGTGAGAAGTGGGACAGGAGCCCAGAGAGGCTGTGTAGTCATTATCATCCTTAAAGGTTTTCAAGATATTACTGAATAAACACCTGAACAACCTGGTCTGATCTAATAGCTGACCCTTGTTTGATCAAGAGGTTGGACTAGACAGCTTCTGAACGTCCCTTCTATCCTGCACTATCCTTGGACCCTATGAAATTATTTCTGAAAACTTTCCTATTTGCTCCCTTCCATGGGTGACTTGAAGAAGGTTTAAGGGGGGTGAGAAGAGAGTTATAGCATACTAATGTTTTATTTCAGTTAATTACATTAAGATCTTATGATTAGGAAAAGGGAAGTGGAAGTAGCAGAAACCACAGGAAGAGAAAGCATGGGGCAAAGTATTTTGGAGCAGACTCTGTAAACAGTTATTCATGTGAGCAAGGACTGCCCTGATTAATGTACAATTGTAATGGAACTTCATGCTTCACAAGATCAAAGTAATGAAGTGCTCCATCATGGCAATTATCTATCAAAGGGCGAAAGCACAATAGCTGAAGTTACTAAAATACTTCTGTGTTCATTAGCCGCATTAGGTTATAGGGCACTATATGCTAATACTGTACCTGAAAAACAGGTATAGCAATGATAGAAAGACAAATTATAAGGAAGCCAGCCCATGTTCAGCCATTACAAATCCAAGTACATGATCAGCCTACAAATACTTACTGGTTGATCTGTGGTCAGCTTCCAAAACCCTTTCAATCTGATCCAAGTTATGAGGGGTTTGAGGTCATGCAGCATCTTTCTTAAGATGTGACAGATCAATAATATTCTAGTCAGAGCCAAGACCGAACAACTTTGATTTTTAACTTAGGGAAACAGCTCTTCATTTGACCTTGAAGTTTATTGGAAAGCAAATACATGATAAAGCATTGTCAAGCATTCTTTGGTGAAAAGCTCTTTGTAGTCAAGATTTGTAAGCTGAAAGATCCAAATAAGAACCTTAGTTCAGATTGAACTAAACTGCAGCATTTTAACAAAGAAAATTAAAATGTGGGATTAAAAGCAGGGATGTGGGTCCCTGCTTTCTATCATAAATGTGTTTTAAGGCTTTGCAATTATTTTTTATTATATATTACATTTTTATATACCTTTTTATTAAATGTTTCCATAAAAAGGGTTTAACTCATCAGCTGCCTGTGGATTCAGATATTTTTTAAGAATTTCACCATTCCCTTGTGTGGCTGAGTCAAGTTTTCAGTATTCACCCATGTGTCTAGGGAGAACAGAAGGCACGTATAGATCTTCACCAGCATGGAATACATTCCCTCCATAGTAGTAGTTAACAAACTATTTGATGGAGGACTATTCCCCAGCTCTTTCTTAAATCCTTCTAGGCAACTCCTTCCAAAGCTCTAGAGTCGCTCAACACCTACATTCAGAAGATCTAAGGGTTCTAATTATAACCAGTTCTTCACCACTGACATAGATGATGAGGAGGAGAAAATGAGATCTCTGTGTGTTTCTTCTGCATTTTATTCACCTGCAGTGAGCATCAGAGAGATAACTGGCTTTTATTGATTGTATATGGCATCACTGTCTCGGGATACTAGGCAAAACTTCTATGAATGGCTGGTTTATGTAACAGATTTGTTCTAAATTTGGTGCTCATTTCTATATTAAAGCCTCAGAACACAGATCTGCATGTACAAACTCTGTGGCGTTATTACTTTATGTCAAGAACTAAGCCTGTGTAAGGCTGTTGCTCAGGAAAAATTACACACTAGCTGGAGAGGAATAAAAACACAACAGGACAGAAATGCATGTTAACAGGGAAAAAATGAAGATGCGAAAAGGAATTGGTTGCTTGTGAGGTTAGGGGAATAGGGCTCTATATCTAAACCCAGCTGGCCTGGGGGAAGAGAAAAACAGAATGAACAAAAATATATAGGAAAGAAGCATTGCCCATTAAGTTTTAATATTATTGGGCAAGAAAGTAGCAATGTTTAATAAGTATCTAATTAAACTTCAGTGTATTAACTGGCAAGGGCAAAGATATGTAAAGGGGGAGTTCTTAAATAACTAGCACATATATTTGCTGTTCTCACCGATGTATTTTCTCCAAGGAGAATTTCAAAATATTACACTGTAATTCCAACAGTCCTCCCATTTCTTGGACCAGATTTTATTCCTTTTTTTGAATCTCTGCATGTTTCAAAAATGCTTCAAGAATGTTGCAGAGGGATAGTTAAATCGTGCGGTAGTTACACTTGCAAACAGTTCTTCGGAGAGATTTGCAAGCTGGGAGAAAGCAAAACAAAAAGCCCTGAATAAAGAAAGAAAAAATAGCAACAGAGATCAAAGTATGCTTCTGGCAAGCTGTCTTTATCATTGCAGCAGGTGCAGCAAGTAATGTACCTTTGCTGTGCAATGAGGATAAGATAGGCTACTGTGCACCAAGTCCCAAAGGGCCTTGGCGTATGAGTCTTACCTAAGCAGCACACACTGCCTTGCCACAGCTTACAGGGACTAGAAGAAGATTGTCTTGTGACAAACTTGAGGACGGGGGCCACAGAGGCTTATCAAATCCCCTTGAGAATTTTCTAAATAAATAATGTCACCAAAGTGACTATTTTAGCCTTTAGACAAATGCAGGCTCTGTAGACTGGCTAAACTACAGGATGCTTTGGCACAGAAAATTTCTCCTTCCATCCTTTCCCTACTGTACAGCTGGGAAATTGCTGATTAGTGAGTGGCTTAAGATCCAAAACTTCTCATAAATCATATCCTCTGTCCAGAATGTCCAAACATGATTTTTGAGCCTTGGGCAGCTCATGAGCTATTGGAGTGAAGCTGCTCTGCTGGTACTATGTGATGTGGTGAGTTATGGGGTAGTACTGGCAATGAGTCTGTGTGGTGATCTGAACCCTCAGCCACCAGAGCAATGTGGTGGGGACAGACAATCCTGGGCCACAGAAGGATTTAGCTGTCTTTCTCACCCAGCCTCAACTGGGAGAAGGAGGCAGTGGGGTCTTGTGGATCTACTGTAACCACTTGTTTGTGGACCCATGCTGGATGTCCCTTCTCTTCAGCTGTCATGGGGATTGCTCTCTGCAATATGGAGATTTTGGTATGCTGCTTACAGGCTCTGAAAGATCATGCACATTGAATAATGTATATAGTAGGTGTTGCATTTGATTGAAAACCACTCATGATATTGCCAAATAATTAGTTTTTAATTGCATTTATTTTGAAATTAAAAGCAATTGAAAATGTTGGATGATTAGGATGCACTTTGTAAGAGTAGACAAACAGAAAATGCCAACACTTGGACATGTAGCTGCACAACTCGCTGATAAGGGATCAGAGCACTTCACAGAAATCTGTCAGAGTTTATAAATCTGTATTCCAGCCACTGCCCTGCTAGCACTCTCTCTATGTTCACAGTCACGGGACCATATATGCTTAACCTACACTTTTTGAGCCAATATGATGCCAGTGCAGTTTCACATACTGTCAGCGACAGTGTCTGTTGGAGCCAAGGGCTGCAGTGGCCTTGACTGTGCTCCCTGTCCTGTGCAGGGCTGCATAAAACTGAGGGGAATGAGGATCAGATATGCAGCTGCTTTTGATGTGTTTTCCCTACCTTACATTCATGATGATAAGAATATAATCCACATGGCGGACAGGTGGCATGAACTTTAAACCTTCCAGGTGTCCCTTTAACCGTTTCTAAGTCAAATAGCTTGTCACTGTTTCCCATGAAAACTGCTCAAAGAAGGCATACAAAGAAATGTTTTTAGTTGAAACAGGTGAAGAAGACAGCTTTGAATTGTAGAGTTCAGTTTTAGGGGTCAAAATATTGTGATAAAAGCATTTAGAAAGTAATTTGTGAAGTGAACCCAATCCAAAGCACATTCTTTGGGAAACAAGAAAAAACACTATTCTAACTTATTACTCAGGACAGATTGCTAAATGTTTTTAGTGTAACAGATCCTTTGTCATTAGCAGACACATGTGCAGAGTATGAACAACTCGGCCTGGGAGATAATTAACAGGAATGGAAAACAACATGGCCAAAAGCTGGTCCCTCTCTGCTGTATTGTATCACCCCTTCTGGGAGGCACAGGATGCAGTAATATCAACAAGTATTAAACTAGGGCTTAATCTCAAGCCCCAGGCCCTGACAGCTTCTGCATTGCTCTATAAATCATCCTCTCTCCTTAGCAGAGCTTGGTTGGGTATTAAGGATGTGTTTATATCTTAAGCTTCAAAGTCAGCACTCTCTGATACAATTAACTAATCTACATCTCTCAAAGCTGAAGCTAGTTGTTTATTTTTAGGTAGAACTATTTTTCATCTGAAAGTGCTGATTTATCAAAACTGAAGTGTTTTATGGGAAGATGTTTTAGAAAAAATTGAATAGAACACATGCTGAGAAGGCATGTGTAAGAGAGAATCTCCTAGTTTGACTAAGCAAGGGGCAATGGCAACGGCAAGTTGAGAGCCAGGCGTGTGGATCCTTGCAAACTCAGCTTCTCTGTTCTCAGTTTTTAAGTCTCTCACTTCAGGGCTGCCAGGAGCCAGCAATGGGGAAATCCTCTGTGTTCAGCTCTGAGCTGCCCAGCTACCCCAAAGGTTGATGTAGCAAGGCCTGGGGAACATGAGGGAGCTTTGTGGAAAGGTAATAGCTCAAAGAGATCTGGACTTTTGAGAACTGTGATTTCAAAATTTCTTTGCTGTGACAACTTGAGTTTTTAGTCTGCAAGAGAAGAAGCTTTTTTACATTCTGTCAGTGGAAAAAATCCTGTCTCTAGACAGACATTTGTATATCTGCAAATTTATGTGTACAGCATTAGCTTCCTGTTTCCTAAGCTGTCTCCACACGGCTTCTTAAACCCTACCTATTTCAAACATGGAAATACAGGTTCTGAGACATACAGCAGCAGTCACCAAGGGAAAATACTAAGACAGCATCATGGTATGAACTAGCCAAATAGAAATCCCACATTGCAGTTACACTGCTTTATGAAACAAGCCTAAGAATGCATGCATTAGTAGATGCCATTGGCAGGAATTTTGGGGTACATATACACCCCTCTCTCACTCTCTCCAGCTCAGGGTTGCTGCATTTAAGACTTGCAGTTGCACCTCATTGTACTTGCCTTTGGACAAAGCACAAACAGAGCATCTGCTCTGTTCCCCTCAACAGTGACTCTAAAGATCTAGGGTCAGAAGCTGTGAAATAACTACTCTCAATTCCCTGAACAAGCTTGCTATTGAACTGACACCTTTGTTCTTAACCAGGGAGAGTACTCATCTCTCTAATTTCCATGGCAGCCAAACCACAACCTCCTACTATTCAACATACTCTGAAACTATAAAGTATTGGTTTGAATAGTGTTTTATAGTAAGGATTTATATAAAAGAAAAGAGACACTGACAAAGGCAACCTAAATACTTGTCTACATAATTACACTACTATAATTATACTGCTAAGATAATACCTGTCTAACTCACCAGGATCAGTGTCTTGGGACAGCTCTACATCTCTTTTAAAACAATATGATGATGTAAGTCTTGGGTAGACTACAGTAGACTACAGAATTGTGTTTGCTAGGACTTGAAACTTTCAGAATTTAGGTACTCTGATCAGTAAAGAATGAAAATTTGATTGATATAGGATGGATCAGTGCCTCCTCTCAGACTTGTCCTTCTGTGTCTACAAGTACTTTCCATAGTGTTCAGGCCAGTCTGTTGTCTTGGTGTCTATACTCAAGAGGCCTCAGGACCTGGCCCCAGTTTATCTAAAGCATCCTATGAAGTGCCAGGAGGAAAACTGCATTGAGTAACCTCAGGAGAGGAGCAACAAGTATCAGGGGGCTGCTCACTTTCCTTTGTTTTCCATTGTTTTACTCTGACCTCATATTGCTTTCCCAGTTGCCAAAAAGTCATACTGAAAAGCCTGCCATGATTATTTGCCATTCCTTGAAGTATGCTGGGAAACATACACATTTTCCTTCTCAGTTGGCCAAAATATGCTGGTTTCAACAGTGGCACATTGGGAAGGAATGTGATAAAAGTGCACATGAAGAACTGTAGATCCCAGTGTGTACTCCTGGCTTCTGATAATCTGCAGTTTGTAAATGTGTAAAGACAGAGTTTATGTGGTATTGGTGTTTAAAATGAGCAGTATTGCTGTCTTTTTATGAACCTAGAAGCCTGAGAAGTGAAGAGTATATAGGGATTCTTCGCCTTTGGTCTAGATTTTGCTTCTTTAGTAGGAATTAAAATTTCCATAGTCTGTGTCAGGCCACGATGTTCTCTCAACCAGGATTTTGGAAAGCACTTATTCAGGAAACATCTTATGATCCTTAAAGGTTAATTATATATGGAATTTAATATTGGCATAGCAGGAGCTGGAATGAACCTCTTTAAAGTTCAAAGGTGAATTTTAAATTTTATAACTTGCATTCCTATCTTTCTAGTAAGTAAATGATTTATTTTCATATTGCCCAAGATATGCTTACATCTGTGCAAGTGTTGTTACCACTGGGCTTTTACAGCTGAAATATAGTCAGTATGAATATTGTGTCAAATTTGGGATAATGAAATCATGCATTTCTTCATTTTCCTAATAGTGAAAGATATTTTTATATCTTATAATTATATTAAATATAAAACACGCATATTTTCCTATTCTATTATCGCCTCTATTGCCTTCTTTAAAAATGCAAATACATTTTTTAAAGAAAGCCAACACTGTGAATGTCATGTAACAACACATGAATTTTGCACTGGAGCTAAATCTAATAGGGTAGCATTTCCACAGCTATGGGAGAATCATCTAAAGAGGTTAGGCAGAACTACCATTTTTTTTTATTTGAATACATAAAATTGATCTATTCACAGTCAGTGGACATCACCCCTTTTGGGCTTGGATTCACTGGACCATATCCAAAAATAACTGACGTACTTTCCTCCACCTACTCGTATCTGCCTGCGGGGACAGAAAACTCTGGTTGCTGAGTACAGAAGCCAAGCAGTGTTAACTTAAAACTGGAATTTAAAACAGATGGTGGCCTATGTTGACACTGACCTTCAGCATGCTCTCATTACTTTTCCTGTCACCCTTACGCAGTGGTTGCGATACGACCCAATGTATGGAACGGGTGGCTGCTTTTCTTTGTTTCGTGCTGTCCTCCCTGTCCATCACATGCTGTCTCTGGTTTTATACTGAAATTTTCATATCTCTGGCTAGGGCTGATGCTGTCAGTCAGCATGGAGAAGCAAGGAGATGGGGCGCACATGGTGCCAACTGGTGAGCACTGTGTATGACATAGAAATCAGAGTTTGTTAATTGGACGTTGAACTTTTTGCCAAAATGTTAGTAATGCAAATACACTATTCGCTATCTGTTTACTATTTTTAGTATAAACTCTTTCTTTTATCTGAGTCTATGTTCAAACCTATGCTGCTCAGTTTAGGTGAGCAACAGCACCAGAGGTACCTGGGGAGTGCAAATGGGCCTGCAGCCAGGCAGCTCAAGGCTGCCCGTGTTTTCAGCATACAACACCCCAAACTGAACCACAATGGCGGGGAGGGGGAAATCATCACGAATATTAAACTGAAGAGTGAGTTTAGCTGTAAGACAATTTTGAGAGCTCCCCGACTCTGCGTGAAAGCCACAGGTCAGGCTGGCGCTTTGTTGCAGGGTGTGTGTCGGGGTAGGGAGGCCATCTTGTGGTCAGCCTGGAAAATTCGCCCTCTCCCAGCAGGCTGGTGGTCCTCAGCTGCCAGCAGGAAACCGGGGACACTCGCCAGGGCTCTGCCTGGCCATTTTGAACCCCCCAAATGTGCTCAGCTGCGTTTGATGGAGAGGGACCTGGCGCTGGCGTCTGCTTGGGGAAATGAGGCCGGTGGGGGAGTTCCCTGCTGAGGCCAGGGAGCTGCGGGTGCCCAGGGCTTCTGAAAATCGTTGCCAGGGATGTATTCTCTCCTTAACATACACCTGGGAGACACAGCCATCAGCCTGGACAAAGTCCCTCTGTCCTGGGGGGGCGTTTTGTGTCAGCAGGGAAGCAGACAGTCCTGCAGTTCACATCGGGGGACAGGGATAAAAACCTGCCTTGAAAATGTAACTGAGCATGGGGAGTGCAACAAAGCCTCTGAAACTGGATGCTCTTAGCACTTGTTAATCAGTCTGATTAGCAGGATTATGACTCTGAACTGAGTGCGGGGCCTGCGTCAGTGTGGTTCTCTGGGCCTTACCTAGGCCAGCCTTGCACCTTGCAGGGCAGTGAGCCCAATGGGGCGGGCCAGGCCGAAGGGATTGGGCTGAAAGGGGACCAGGCTGAAGTTTGTTTAGATTCTCAGTTTAAAACCACTACCCCGTGTCCTGTCACTACTCTGCATGTTCTACCTTTCTTGTAGGCCCCTTTTAAGTACCCAAAGGCTGCTGTAAGGTCTCCCTGGAACCTTCTCTTCCCCAGGCTGAAGAAGCCCAGCTCTCTCAGCCTGTCTTCACAGGAGAGGTGCTCCATCCTTCCGATCATTCTCATGGCTCTCTTCCCAACAGGTTGATGTCCTTCTTATGTTGGGGGCTCCAAAGCTGGACGCAGTACTCCAGGTGGGGTCTCAGCTAAACCTGCACTTAGCTGTCTGTATATTTTTCTCCCCATTCTTCATATGCCCTTTTGTGTCAAGGACTGTTTGTACTGTGTTTGTATAAAGTTTACCACAATAAGGCTGATTTTTATCTATTTTATATCTGTTTCTAAAAATAGATTAAGAATGATTAGTTGTCATATTTTGACACTAGTGTAGAAAGGTGAGATCAGCCATGTATGTGAAGGACGTGGCTGACTTAATTTGATAAAGACTACTTTTCAAGGACCTGACAGAAACAAAGTTGGAAAAAAAATAGAGCCTTGTGATTTATGTCAATTTAACTCTGTATAGGGGATAAGCAGATGCACGCTTTACTGTTTTAACCACTGCAATCAAACATTTATTTTGATATATCAGCTCAGTGTAATAGAGGTAAATCCATTGGGATGATGCTACATTAGGTCATTTGTTGTCCAAAAAACTTGTACACCACAATCCTGTCTGAAGTTCTTTGCGGCAAATCCCAAGATTGGACAGACGTCCACTGTACTGTACACACCTTTTATTTCAGTAAGTACTACCATCTAACCGTTTCCTTGCACTCCCCTGTGCCACCGCCCGTATTAACATGATGTAAACACCCAACCATCTAATTTTCATATTCTTACGCAATACCTAACGCAGTGAGGTCCTGAGGCTACGGGCACTACCACAGTAGGGCAGAAGTAATTACAGTAACAGCAGTAATATACTCACTAGCCATGGATTTTGCTGACATGATGCACCCTTAGCAGCACATTCAGCTTCTGCTGCATTGTGCAGCTGAGGATTGTGGACAGGAATTGGAAGCCAGACTTCTGATGGAGATTCCTGCTGCCTAAGAGACCACCTTGAAATCTTTATTCTTGTAGCTTAAAATAACTTGAACATTTCTTTAGAATTCTGTACAGATGTAGCTCAGCTGCTGAAGAAGTAGGAGCTGTTATTAATTTGTCTGGAAAAAGATGCACAATAATACCAATGAAAAGAAAATTTTGCTCAGCCTACTTCTATCCAGGATTCAGTTTCAGTAAATAGAACCAACTTAAGGGAGACAAACAAGATTTACCTCTAATACCAGTATGCCTATAGGAACATGGGCAATTTTTGTTTTACAGCTGCATTTTCTTCTATTTCCCGTTTCAGTTCTTTTTCGTATTATACCCATTTTCTATTGCTGGAACTCCTTGTATGACACTGAAATGCAACATTTTCTTGGTTTGTCTTTGATATTTAAATAGTAAAGTTTGAGTTGGGTTTTTAAAATTAGAATATTTTTGCTTATTTTGCAGGTAAAAGGACTATCCCATTAAAAAGCCCTTTGGCCTTATTTCAGTTCTAGTCCTCTGTGTTTATCACTCAGTAGGCTCCCAAAAAACATGTTTTTCTCTGTGATCAGAAAAAAATTGAATCCAAAGACTATTTTTAGTTTTCTTCTTCCAGTGCCTGTATTTTAAACCATTTTGTTTCAGCCTGCATAGCATTTTTTTTTTACTTCTAGAGCAAGTTGTGTACTTTACTTTCCTCAGAGTGAGATATTATATATTTCACTATGAAAAAAATAAGAGTAATCCACAAATGATCTTTTCCCAAGGCAAGAAGAGCAATCTCTAGGAGCTAGAAAAACAAATGTGAAAGCAGAACCAAACTGCAAGGAAACAAACATTTTCCCTTTTCAGAGAACAGTAGTCTGTCTGGTAGTCTATTATTGCGGATTTGCTAACATACAGAGCATATCTATCAATATCCATGTATTTAACACATATCCAATTACATTTGCAACAGAAAATAGACTTATTTTACACAGTCATGGCCCAAGTGTATCTTTAGGTACATCTGATATCCCGCTAAATTCAGGAATGGCTTTCTTTTTATCCTGCACATTTACACTAAAAGGAGTGTGTGAAATTTGACAGTTCTGTCACAAGCATGGTATCCCAGATTCTGTGTATTTTGTAATATATATGACCCGTGAAGCAAAACTAGACAGTACTCAAATGTATGCAGTGTACAATTGTATGTAGTCTATGTGCTTTCAAAGGAAAAATAGTGTTTCATACTACACTGCTAATCTCCCTAGTAGGGAAATAACTAAACTGATTTAGCTCACCTTTAATCTGACTTTCATTATATCCACCCTGCAGCTTTTGCCACCCTTTTCCATCAAGCACAAGCATGGATAAAGCATGAACTGATGTCTGTGCCATGGCAGACGTAGCTGTTGCAGTTGATTCAGAAGGCTGTCTGCCTTGCTCCTCCAATGGGGGAGCTGCTGTACCTGTAGCATGAGTGGGCTCTGTGTGTCTCAGGATACGGTATGGTTTCCCAGCTGACATAGTTCATCGCGTAATGCGTCACTTTGCACAGTTTTGGTGAAACAGTAGGAATAGTTTAAGCTGCTGTACCAGGGTCTGAAGTGCAATGGCTGAGAGCCAGCACTCAACTGTGGGCAAAAGTCTCCCAGAAAGTTATGGGACAGAGGTCTCTGAGTCTGAGACACCCCATATATTGTGAATCAGAGCCCTTTGAATCTGCACAATGATTTTTCAGAAAATGTTTGCCACTGCTGCTGTTCCCATAGTACTGCCTGCATGGGTGCTGATGGCTGGAGTGGACCAATGTCCAGGCTCTTCTCATCCGTTGGTGGTGTTATTGATGTGTCATCAGAATTGTCTGAGGCTGTTTTGTAACAAGCCACTGCACTTTAATACATTTGTTTTATTTCTCTGTATAAAAAAAAATGATTTTTGAAACCAAAGCTTGCAGCTTATTCCCCTATAATGTAAATGAATCACTTTGGTATTCCTTTTTAGATGAATCCAGCAGTTGTGATAATGACATTTTTGAAAGTGGCTGCTGCCTAATGCTGTGTAATTATGTTTAATAACGATTGATCCATAAAATAAAATTCATACAATTCTTAATACACATTCTAACTAGAAGCAGTGAAGATGGTGTGTGTGCAGAGCATGCATATGAAGTGTTTGATTCCTGGTTTCATGGGGCGTATCAAGCCCCTGGCTGGTGCAAAAGTAGGTATTCTCCTTTGGCTGCACTGGAATTTCAGTTGTTATTAGCTACAGAGATTTCAGTCTATGATCCAAACAAAAGTCAGGCTCCAAAGCATGTTATAGAAAATTAGAAGTAGAACCGTATTATCTGTGGATCCTTTACTGTCTATCTTGGACAGTGAATGAAAGGAAGTCATGAGGAACAGAGATAGTGTAGGAAGTCCCCCACTTATACCAGGGATGTTCTCTGTGATAAAGTAAAATGCAGTTCTGGATAGTTTTTCAGTTGTAGGATCTTAGGCCAGTGTAACACAGTCCAAAAAAGACTAAATTGTGGCATATTTTATAAATGAAAGGAAACTTCTGCATAACTTTTTATTTATAAACTGTCTTCATAAAATGAATACTCTACCTTCTTGGTCAAACATATTTGGCTCAAGTACTTATGTACAGGACGTGCCTGAAGGTAGCTATTATTAAGACAAAACAAGGAGGTTAGGATGAGTCAGAAGAGGAAAAAGGCTTCTCTTTAGTCTTGAGAGAACATAGTTCAAATATTATAAATATCTAAGTATGCAGTATCTCTTTATGCTACGGGGTGGAGAAAGAGAACGTTCAGCACTGTGAAATGTTTGTGTCATCTGCTGTGAGATGGTATCTGTGCAGGCATTTTATTAAGCAGCATCACTTGGCTGCTGGGACAGTAATCTAAGCTGATTCCTCCCTATTACTGTAATATTATTCAACTTGAGTCTTTTCACAAAGCCCAAGAATATCTTTTGTCTGTTGTAGCTCTTTGATGGGAACTCCATTCTCCTAAAATCCAAAGATCTGCTGAATATGTGCGTTGGTATTATTTTTAATTTATGCATCTACTGGTTAATATTTCTTTAAAAAGGCATTGTACATTAACTCTAATTTGGTATCTACATTTCTTAACAACAGTCGTGTTTTGAAAGCAACCTGTTCTACTCATGAGTACAATAAAGTGTGCTTTCAAGAGCTGATATATGCATTGAGTTACAAAGACTTTCCTGGACTATGACATTCTCTTGCTTTAATGTGTGGACTGCTTTCAGGAGGCTGTGAGTTGAAAGGAATCAGTTCAGTTGTGACCCACTGAGCATGCAGGGGACCCAGCCCTTTGTTTGAGGGCAGATGTTAATATCTGAAAGACCAAAGCACCTGAGAGACACTAGCAGAATAAAGGAGGAGTTTGTGGGTTTTAAATTTTTTTTGTTACTACAGGTACAACGAAAGGAAACTAATGCAGTGATAGAAAGTTTTGCATCATTACTGCTATTTCTCCTCTGAACGCTTTTGGGGGGCCTTCCATAATGAGAGACCCTAATCCTGGAAAGCTCTACTCCAGTCTTCGTTCTGCTTTGCTGGGACACTTGCTGACCAGCAGAGTGTCTACAGGTTAAAAAAGTGCCTGCAATTGTAATTGGTGGCTTTGCACCAACTGGAGAACCAGCCTGAGTGGAGAAACACAGGATCTAAAGTCAACAAAATGAAGTGTAGTAGAAGTAAATGCAGAAGACTATAATAAGGCAAAATCAAGCACAAAGTGGCCAATGCTTGGCAAGATAGCAGAGCTGCAGAACAGGGTGTGGGGCTTATACTAGGTCATAAGCTGAAAAAAAATCTGTAAGATATTGTTGCATAGAAAATCAGTCTCCCTCTGGGATGTAATAGCAAGAGTGTCATTGAATTGAGCAGAATTTACTCTTTCCAGTGCTGGTGTGACATCATTTAGAGAGGTCAAAGCACCACACATTAAAAGGAAGACATACACAAAAAGGGCAATGAGAGTAGTCAGAGATGTGTAAAAAGCATCATCTTTAAAAAATAAGAATGGATTTTTTGGCTTTCAGGAAAGAGGTAACTGTGATTGGGGAGATGTAATGCTGATAACCTTTCAACCCTGTAAAATTTGAAAGGTTATTATAAGGAGGACAGTCATCAATTGTTCTTCCTGCTTAACAGCAGAGACCAACGAAGTTAGTGGCTCAAGTTTCAGCAAACACTACTTTGGCTAAGTATTAGGAAAAAGATCTAGCTATAAAGGTATAAATGTTCTGGAACAGACTCTGGAGCAACGTTACGTCTTCTACCAAATTTTTCAGAGTAGACCTCTTCATAACAGGAGGCTGTACTGAATGTTAGCAGGTCCTTTCCAAGCCTACAGTAGCAATGCAAGTTAAGAACTGCAGGGTTACATCTGCTACAAAAGCCTCTTGAAACTGTGAAGCTGCATCAGTGCGTGGTGTTACCCGGTCCTCATCTTGACATATCAAGATACCCATAGGGTATCCGATACTGCATGCAGGGATACCTTCATGCTATGAAGTTTTAATAACCTTGGTGGTTGTGAAGGTTTTTCAAACTACAAAGGTCAGTTTCCCATGATAAGCACAAAGAGCTGCTTGCATGACATCTCCCTTCTCTCTGAGACACAGCAATACTCCTCTGTATCCTCTTTCACAGGATGAGGATGTGGACTTGCGGAATCTGGAATAAACCTGTGAAAATTGGGACTGCCAGTGAATATAACCATTGTTTCCCCAGTTTGTCTGAGGCCTGATGCCTTTTTGAAAGCCTGCATCTATTTTCCTACCTCCTGGGCTGTGTCTGAAGTAAATAGAGATGAGCTGAAGGACTTAATGCTGGCAGCCCGGGAGGCAAATAATTCTGTGCCTGGGACTGTAACCAGGCAGCTAGCCAATATCAACTTTAGTAAATCAGTAACACTCACTGCTCTCAGCAAAAATCACTTCTTTCTCTAAAAGAGCACATTCTTGGAAATCTACACTCAAAAACCCGCTTAGGAACTTTCCAGACAATTAATTTACATCTCTCTGGCTTTTAACCTCCTCCCCCCGCAAGTCTTCAGAATTTGGGCTGCTCAAAAGACTGCTGTAGGAAAAACTCAACAGGAAACTCAGCGGGAAAACTCAACACCGCTAGAAATCTGTGCATAGCTCTTTTGAATTAATACACTTTTTTTTCTTTCTTTTTTTTTTTTTTTTGTAGTTAGGGATAGAAGAATATGCATTATTGTTTTCATAGGACATCATTTCTGTGGGAATAATTTGTATGTAATGACAAACAGGCTCTAAAATCTGTTATTACTCCTGTTCCTTTGGCAGGCATAAAAGCATGTGGGGTGCTGTACAAGCAAGGAAGAGGTTCAGATGCGCATTCTAAATTGTGTGTTGGAAATGGCAGGAAGGTCTTGGTGTTGCAGGGGCTCTGTGCAGGTGAAAGATGATTTTTTAAAAGTCAGGGTCCACACTTCTGCTGTCACCTGGGATCCCAGGGCAAGTAAACTCTATAATCTTTGACTGACTCTTTAAAAGATAATGCTAGAAACTGAAACACACTATTTCATGCAAGAAAGGTTTCCTGCATTTTGGATTTAGAGAGTCTAATTGCTGAAATGCTGCTTTTATACAACCTTCTCTTCTAAAAATTGGTTTCCCCAAAATGATCCCAAACTTTCTGAAATAACCTGACAAATCCTAATTCTTGTAGAACTTTTTTTCTCATTTTTGGTGTTATCATTGGTAAACATACCTCTGGTCTGGTATTAAGTGGCAAACTTTTGACGTACTTCTAATAACTTTAACACCTGCCTTTTTTTTCACAGCAGACTAAATCCTGCTGAAAAATATTTATAGTGATCATCATTTCAGATGTCTTTACAGTAAGTCCAGAGGACTTAAGAAAAAGTGTTGATCTTTTCTGTAGGCCCTCCATAACTGCAGTGAGTCTGACTGCAGTAAGTCACAGCTCCCAAAGGGACTTTGATTATATAGATTCAAATGCAGAGAGAGCATAGATAAGCCCAGGAGCTAAAAAGCACTGAATCCTGCCTTAAAATTAACAATCACAAAAGCTGTGTCTATTTAGAGCTTTGATTTGACTAAGTCTCTCAAAGCACAGATCAATCATAGGCAGGGTAATGAAGCCAATCACCATAATGTCTAAGTGAGGATGGTTATCCCAGTCTCATTGTTCCCTGCATTAGTCTAGAGATAGGGTAGGATCAAGCTCTCTTGTTAGACTCTCAGCCATTCCTCCCTTTGTACCTACAAGTGACAGACAAGGGACAGAAACAGATATGTCTTGCAGTCCACAACAGCATATCAATATCCCAATCTGCATAGCACACAACAGGGGTCACCTTGCAAACGGATTAGTGTGCCAGCTCCCTGTTGCAGCTAGGTAATACAATGAGTTATATAAAAGTTAATTAACAAAGCAAAGAAAGCAGAGAGCCTAGAAAGGCTCTGATGATTTCTTTAAATACTATAATCCTCTGATGTTGTGCAGGTTTACAGAGAGACTCATGTATTCCTCTTCTTTATGGTTGGGGGTTACTGCTTGGTGAATTTGACTCTTTAGATGCATAGCTGTATAATCTATAAGGCATACTTATAAAACAGCATAATGCTTCATGGATCAGTCCCAGAGCGACATGTTATTAAGTGTCCTTTTGATTTATTCCATGAAGATAACATTTAATAGGACTGCCAGACTGCTCCTGAGTTTGGCTAGCTGGGACAGATCTCCGAAAGGAAAAACTTGGAACAATTTGGGAGTACAGGCCTATTTCAAAGCTTTTAATTTCTTTGTTTTACTTGCCTGCATACTGCAATCCTATAGTTACTTTTATTTTTAGCAAAATAAATTACATTTTTGTACTAACCCTTTTATCTTTAGTAATGTGTGACCTTTAATTTAGCTGCCATATACAGCCTGATACCACAGACAGAGCAAATATTTACGCTCAAAGATCTTGTGTCCTTTGGGATGTGTAGCATTCAGTCCAAATGCTGCAACTCTACAGAGCTGAGGAACAACTTTGATCTTATGCTACAAGGGCTGCTTTGCAGCTCAGTTAGATGATGGCTGTACTTGTGGGCATCAGTTTCTCTTAATGGGGATCAGGACATCATTGTCATGGGATTCCAGGTATAGCAATGTGATGACTGTCTGCATAGGATGAGAAAACAGATCTGCACAACCTGGTGGAGATCAGATGAATGTGGTGATAAGAAGAAAGTAGAACCAGGTGGTTTATGTACCTGGGAGAGGAGCAGAGCTTCTTAATTTCCTCCCAGTGAGGGCCGTGACTCAAAGGAACTGACTCATAGTAATAACTAATACAGCTATTCTCAATCTCATTTCCTATGGATTAGCAGGTCCATTGCAAAGATGTGACTGCTGCTGCTGATGCTTTTATTATCAACCAGCAGTGTTCTCCACAGAAATTAAGCCCTCTGTTGAATTTCTGCAGCTGTGCCTCTAACTCCCTCTGGCCAACTGAAAGTCCCAGGGTACCTCCAGAGAGGGACAGAGGACTTAGTAGTAACAAAGACCAACTGTGGTCCCTCCGCGTCAGTTCAGTGGGCTACAAAGTGGCAGAAGGAAGTCACTACCTGCCCCTGCTCTAGGTGACCTTTGGTAAAGCAGAAGAGTTAGTTCCCAGGGGCAGCATGTGCAGTTTTCCAAAGTTTCAAACCCCTATATGTAAAAACAGTGGTGGAGCTTTCAGGAAGGAGGAAACTCCAGGACACCCAAGGCACAGGACTGGCAGGATGGGGTAGAGGGGAGTAAGCAATGACATTGAGCCAGAAGAATCATGTTTCATTGTGATTTCAGGATCTGGTCTGCATGGCCTTTGGCTGGCCACTTCACTCCTTTGGACTTTCACCGCTCAGCTGCAAAATCCTCTTTTGAGGGGTACACCATAGGTGCAGAAGTGAAATTTAAAGTAGAAGTGAAATTTAAAAAGTGCACAGCTTGAAAGAACTGCAGACCCTTGGTATTTGAACTTTCTGTCTATAATTGTGGTGCTAATGCAGAGACCACTGTGGTTTCATAAAAAGAGGAGGAATGCCATAGTCTGTAATGTTTTTCTCTTCCCCAAATGTTTTTTAGTGGTGCGGTTGGAAATTGTACATGCAGCCACTGGATGGCAATGTTTCACATATAATTTCAGTCTCAACGGTTCAATAAGACTTGGAGTGCAGGTGCTCATCTGATTAAAACTTTCATCCAGATCCTAGTCTAACACTTATTTCAATTCCATGTTTATATCGCTGACAAAAATTGAACTGACAGTTATATTATGGAGAGGCTATTGGCTCTGCATAGCTAAGGTCGAAACTTGTTTTCCATTATAAACTCAATCTTGGCCTCACCTCTGAAATTCTCAGTAAAGACCATTCCTCTTTCACATATTCGGCCCACAATGAGTAGCAAAGAGAGATGCTTTGTTCACATTTCAGATAAGTCAGACAAGGTATCCAGTTGGTTCAGGTCTATGGACACACGGGAGCTAAAATATGTTTTAACTTTTTTTGCCACACTTTGCAGTGTCTCCTCTATGAAATTTCTGATGAAATTCAAGACCCCAAGGACATCATGTGCTGGGGCTGAAAGGCTCACCAGGTGAAATGGGAAATGAAGTTTCTCCAGCTGAATTCACCCTTCTTTCCTTATGCTTGCCTGCAGTGGAAATTCACCAAACATAACATAAGTAACACAGTGACAGGTGCAGGTATTCTCAGGAAGCAATTTTTTCCACTCATCTGTCAGTATTCATGCTGGGAGCACTCACACCTGGATTCAGCTAGGAAACAAGCACAGCGCAAATCGGGTGACTTGGCTGGCAAATTACAGCTGACCAACATGGCTCAAAAAGAAAATGCCAAATCTTTAGAGAACTAAGGCGGCATATCCACTCACTTTTTTTTTTTTTCTCTTTTAAAAAGAAGAATGTAACATTTGGGGAGAAAATACGAAATAAGAAAGTTGAAGAGTCCTGGTCATTAGAAGCATTTATTGTGAAAAGGGCAGACACTAAAAATCACCATTTATATTTGTTACTTTACTTCACTTACCAAAAGCCTTCTTTCTCTCCATACACCTGCTCTTATTATCTATTGCTTACCAGCACATACCTGACAGGTATGCCACATGCCAGGCAAGAAAACAGAAAATCACTATTCAAAGGAGATTATTCACAAATCTTGTTTTCTTTTTTCAGTGGAGGTTTTGGTAGTAATTGTGGGAATCATGTTTACAGTACATACCTTCCTGTCTGGGCCAATGTAATATGGTGTTTACTGGGTCTGAGGAAACCGACTCCTTTGGAGGAGGATTGTCTCTTGAGATATTTCTTCATGCTGCAGTCATCCAGGAATGCATACACTTTCTTCTCTGCCACTGGTTTTGAGCAACAAGCTTTTCATATTTGCCCTCAGAGAAATCGGAATTGCTCTGTATGGGAAAAATCCAATCTCATTCCTATATTGGCCTTTGAATCCTCTGCTTTACTTCTAAAGATCATAGAGAATGCTCCTAGCAGATTTTGTGTAACAGATGAAAAGGTACAGAGAGCCTGAAAGCCTGGTATTGCTGTGGAAGAGAGCTAAGGTTAGAACTACACCTGAAGATCATTTCAACTTTCAAGCATTCTCAGTTTAGTCCTACAATGTATTCCCTAACTTTGTAATGGCTCTCTTAGAGAATTAAAGTGCTCTTAAATTTTACTTCTCTGATTCTGACAGACACTCTCACGCTGTACACAAGCTTGTACCTGGAAGTACATCACTTCTTTTTCTTTGCTGCTGTGTAGAGCTAAATTCAGAAAGTGAATTCTTTATTTGATCAAGCCATTTCAAACTTGGCACTTCCACATTTTTTGATCATGAACGATGATGTGCCACAAAAGTACAGAAGTTGTTATAGCACAAAACTGGACTATGTCCAGGCAATAAGGCAGAATATAAATTATACTTACATTGCCTAGACCTTGCTGGGAAAATGATGTAACCTAGTCCTGGGCAGTAGCATAGTGATACCATTTGCATCACTGAAATTCGTTAATAAGGTCACCATTTCTCTAAGGAACTATTGCTTCAGGTGTTAGTAATCTGAGTGTAAATATTTGTTTTGACAGGACTTTCATCAGTTCTCATATTTAAGTAAATTATTTAAAGGGGAAATCTTTAAAAAAAAAACAGCAATTAAAGCGGCTTATTAAACCTCTGAACACTTTACCTAAATATATTTTTACAGGGTATATCATACAGGAGTATTTGTTAACAAGCATCTGTTGACAGCCAGTAACTCAAGTTCTTGGCTGATGCAGTAGGTCACTCATACAGAAAGGGTAAGTCTCAACAGCACTCAGCAGCCGTTTGCATGACCTGCTCATACTACCCAGGGCCTGACTTTTTTAAGTGTGTGATTTTATTGAAATGAGTGAGTTCAAGCCATAGGTCTAGTATACAGCTCCAGCTATGCCTGCAGATCTGGTCCCAGGAATGCACTTTACACATTCTGTATGTGTGGAACATGCACATAGTGATCACCTTTTAACATTTTATTTTAAATGCCCTGCCCAAAACCAGATAGGACCTCTTTGGCAGGGACAAGGGAATACTCTGTGCTACTGAAATAACAACAGATTTAAGAAACTTGTTTTCTTTTTCAAAAACATTAGAGTTTGCCTCTCTGGATCAAAATGGAGTATTTTATTTTGGGACCTTAAATCAGGACAGACTGCGTATCGACACACATAGGTACAAATCACAATGAGAGTTGTCCTGGTGTATCCTTTCAACTATTGAATAGTTTCTGAATTAACTATTCATATGCTTGAAGCTAATCATGAAGATTTAAGTCTTCAGCAACAAGCTTATATGTCAACACTGGAGTTTTTTCAGTATATTGTGGTGGGATCAGATTAGAGAGTCTTCAAAAAATACAGTACCTTAAATTTGACATTTTAGCAAACCTCATACTGAAGTCATCAGGAATTTTCCTGAATAAAGAATGTAAGATTTTCCCCACTATTTGTGCTAAGGCATATAAACTTGTAACTGGCATCAAAGAATACATCTCTAAAATGCCCTCCTGGCAGAAGCACACAATCAGCTCTCAGCATGAAAATGAAATAACGAAATGCAGAGAACATGAAGAACAATACTTCCACAAATAAAACTTGGAGTTGATGTTAGGACAGAAAGAAGGAGGGCACTTACCATATCTGGAAAACATTAAAACTCACTTATGAGAAGCTTCTGGATATGACCACTGCATTTCCTATGTAATAATAAAAATTAAAACAACTTCAGGAAATGAATATCCCAGCCTAAATATTCTAAAAGACAATAGTCAGAGTTTCTTAGAGGGAAACCGTCTGTAATACATCATCACCAAACACTGAAGTGGTCCAGAGACCACTGTGAAACAGTATGCAAGATGAGACTGGAATTTTTCAGTGTGGTAACTTTTATTGTGCTATGAAGTCAACTAAATGTGAGGGAAATAGACTGATTTGAAAATAAAATACACTATAAACATTTTTTGCCAACTTTAATGACTTCAAAGGGACTCGAGTGACATCGACAATATTCTGATACTTTCTCCACATTGGATTTGTTAATTTTCTGTGTACTGACATCTGTTTAGAGATAACAGTTGTCAAATCTAAGAGCTCATCAAATCATGGGAAAAGGAGAAGGAAGGACAAGACTGCATGGGAGGACATATAAGACCTAGGGTACTGTTTAGTGCTGTGTGCTTGTAGAGCTGGGTGGACAGAAGGACAACCAGGATGAAGACTCAACTATTCCAGGACCTGACAGGATGCCTGAGGATTTGAGGGAAGCTTCAATAATGTGATAATAGGGCAACGATAATAGGGCAACGATTGACCTTCTAGACAAATGTCTTCCTTTGCTTCATCAGCATTTGGCTCATCAGCTCTGCACAAAGATTGAGATTAGAAGACACCTATCCTCCTTAATGCAGGACTGGTGTTTCCCCTCCAGGCTGCTTTAGGAAAATGGTACTTCTCAAAGTGTGACACCTCTGGGTGTCAGGGATGTTGACACCACTATCTTCTAGAAAGACATTTTAATGGAAGAGCTGACAGAAGGGAGGTGTCACTGGCAAATACCAGCACAGCCCCCTTGTTTTGAGGCTGAGCAAGGGCTGGAACACATCAGCAGGACTCCAGACATGGTCCTTCAAAGCTGGGCAGCAGCTCCTCCACTGGCCGCCCTGGCCTGCCCCACACCACCATCCCATACATGATGCCACCCACTATGAGGCTCTCTGTTCCATCCACCACTCAGTGTCAAACTGATTTACAGAGACAAGTGTTTCTGCAGCTTTTATTCTCCTTGACCAGAAAGGGAGGCTGTGGGCAATGAGAGGATGTCAGAAATACATCCCTTCCCTGCCTGGAATAAACAGACAACCTTGCAAGGAGACAGGGAGGACAAAAATCCTTGTGTACAGAAGAGCAAGAGAGGTGGAAAGTGAAACTATGCGCCCACTGAGGTCAGAGGCAAATTTCCCAGGAAATCCCATGAGGCCAGTCCTTCTGCACCAAGAAAGAGAGGCAGAGAGCCAGAAGCTTGAAAGTGTTCACAAGGAAGTTGGCTTTTTGTTTTCTTAGTTGCACTGCAAATTAAACCTGGGAAATATCAAATATTTTATGCCTTAGCAGAACCCATTTTTTTTTTTCCCATGGGAAAGAAAAGAGAAGATTACGTAGAAAGCTTTTAAAATGGAGAGGATGCTTTTTGCTTTTGCAAGCTAAAGGTGAAGTGCCTTGAAGGCTGAAAGGGAATATTTTTGGATTTGGTTATTTTGTCAGCAGCAAACATGTGTTTTACTAGAAAACAAAAGCCTTTACAGCTATTCTGTGTACCTTCATTTTCTAGCAAAATGTTTTCACCCGTTTCTTTTCCGATCCTTGCAACAATCTCCATTAAACTCTGCTTTATTTTGCCATTTCCTGCTGTCATTATTTTGGTCCACACACAACTTTGCAAAATGGACCTACAGAAATGTTTTTTTTTTTTGGCAGAGAACCTCTGTCAGGTTTATAAAGAGTAGGTGGCTCTAGCAGTTTCTCTCTAAAGTATGAGAGAATCAGATGCTAAATGGTTGTGTCTCTCTCACTGCTGGTCTCCTGCTTATACCTGCGATTTTGGATTCACAGCCAGTTCTTAGAGTAGACAAGATTTCTGGTTGCTATCTTATTTTGCTATAGTGTATCTCCAGCAGTGGCATAATCTCTGGCTGTCTGGCTGTGATACCGCTTAGCAGTTCATACTTTTTAAAGAAATCCCTTAAATTTTAATCCGATAAATGGCTTCTCTTAAACACCCAGTGGAATTGTACTGTTTCTTCGCTTTGTTTGAAAAAAGCTGTAGATCTAGCTGTAAATCTGTAAAGTAAGCCTAATTTTCACCTTAATTCCAGACTCAACAGAATAAAGAGAAGACTGTATACCTGTTTTACTGATATATGGGAGGGATTTGAAGAAGGTAACAGAGAGTTACAGAGATTTGCAGAGAGTGATTATGCAGCCTCAGCAACTTTGAAAGTAAGTAGGAGGTTTAAAATCACCAGCTTCAGCATTTTCAGAATCTAAAAAATTGTTGTGAAAGTGAAAAACATCTTTCAGTCTGGAACTACAGGGAACAGCGTCTGCTACATTATGTCTTATGAATGATGATAAGAGAAGAAAGAACAAGCAAAGAGGTTCATAAATTTAGGAAGGCCTTATTTTGGATCTGAGCAACTATTTCTCAAATGAAAGAAAGGAGAATTACTGTATATCGTCCAAGAAATATGTTTGTTGTAATATGCCCAGTTGTTTTCATAACAGAATAGTCAGTACTTTTTTTTCTTAAACCAAAAAGGATGCACTCTTTGGAGAACCTGGTGTTAGACATACTCACGGTGTACACAATCACAGCCTGGTTTTGGATGCTTAAGTGGCAACAGAATTTGAATTGGTGCCTTGTGAGAGACAGAGAGTAGTGTTCCAGTGGTTTCTGAAAGCTCCATCAGCAGGAATCTCAATCTTTAGATTCTATTTTTCTTTTCTGTAAGGTGCCACGTGCCAGTTTTGCTGCATAAACAAAAAAAAAAACTTCCCTTCACTGATTAGGACAGTGAGAGGTAAAAATGCATGTTGATAACACTGAAATGCTAGAATGATTTTTCTTTTGCATTACCAGCATTAGCCTGTCTGAGGAGTGGTCTGAGACAAAAGCTTCTACTGATTAGTTCTACTTTGTGTAAGGAATATGCATCTTGCTTCTTGATAGCCGTTCAATCTTTTTGTAAAAAATTATGCTGCTCATGGATTTGCCAACAGATCTTTGGAAGCCACTGAGGATTGCCTGGATAACTCTCTAGGGCAGCTCTGGTAATCATACTTGTGGAGTTATGGGATTGTTAGGGAAATATCATTAAAAAAATGAGATTGTCCCACGTAGAAAAAAAAAATACAACCTTGTTCAGTGAGTCCAGACCTCTACTACGTCTTGCTTTTCCTTTTACTACATTTCTGAGTTTTCCATTCAAGCTACACTGTTTATTGCCACCATTACTTTTATTATTTGCTTGGAAATATTATTTGCTGGAAACTGAAAAGGGGATCAGAGGGTGTCTCATTGCCCCACTAAAATGTTGCCTTTATATCAGCTTGTCTGGAGTTGGTGTCTTGTCTGGTGGGTCTGGGGAAGGTTGATCATGACACGTTTGTACTTCTTGTTAGCAGTTCTGTGAGAACCTCACAGGAGAGAGAAATGGTATATTTTAAAGTATATCTCACGTGAAAATTAACAGATCACTGTGACTATAGTCACAGCTAAGGCACTCTAAAGGTAGTTCACTCCTCAGACCAGCATGTGGTCCATGCTGGCTTTGCAGGACAACCCTTTGATGCCTGTAATTAACAGCTCTCTTTTCCAGCAAAATGTTGGAGCCACATTCACCCAACATTGGAGTGAGAATAGGTGAAAACTACTCATACGCTTTTTTTTTTTTTCATTCAAAGCTACCAGCTGAAATACGGCTATACACTTTGGAGCCTGTTGGATTGCTTTGCCAAGGGACACTCTTGTTTGCATAATGGGACCAGCTGGTCATGGCAGGTTCTGTGATGCCAGCAGCTGCCTCTTTTCAAACAGCTTTCGTGGCTCCTGGCCTCTGCCAATTGCAAGGTTGAGACATGGGGTCCTTTGGGAGCCGAGTCTTTATTAAGCAACATGGAGAAACCCTGTTGTTTTAAAAATTTGAAGCAAATTAGTAGGGTGATTGACTACTTCATGGCTAGCTCTACCAGTGTTTCTGTTAATCCAGAGGAAGATCAGTGAACAAAAGGGAGTAAGTGGGGTCTACTTTTCATATCTTTTTAATAGTTAAGAACTTTTTTTCCCAAAATCTTTTCTGCATTGGACTAGTTCACAAAGAATTGTCACAAACATTTACTACTTTCCAGCCTGGTGTTAATTATGTAAGTTGCATGCATTGTTACTGCTCTCAGATTGAGTGATTTAGGTAATCAACTATGTCAATGAAAATTATAACAATCAAACTTAAATTTGTTTCTTTTTTCCTGAATATCTCAGAATTCAAAGGTGAAAATCAATGTTTTGAACATCGGTGGAAGTGAAGCTTGACTGCATGAATATTTACTGACAGCAAAGATGTCAGACTGGCAAATCATATGAATCAAATTTGGGTTTGCTTGTTCTTATTGTTAATAATAACTGGTTGTGTGACAGTATTACTTAATACACTTTCAGTGTTCAAAATATAGTGAAAGCATACAACTAAGTGATAGCCTGAACTTCAAAGAAGTTACAATGTAAGCATAAAACACAGGAGCTTTACTGGCTTTGGAACAAATGTTTGCAAAATTTCCCTCTTTTGTCCCCAACTCCTGTCTCTTGCACACAAAAATACACTCTTTTCCCAATTATAAGAACTACTATGAAAAAGTTGATTTAATGTTACCACTTTATATTCCCCAACATAGGGCTGCATAAAGCTTTTAGTTTCTCTATCTTCTACAAGTGCCTTGTTTTAGATAGAAGCGAGGAATAAAATCACACTGATCACATTATTTTGATGTCAAAAGATTCAGTTATAATTCTGATATGCCTCTGTAATTCATTCTGCAGAGGGATCTGCTGAAAAAAAAATGTCCTTTCTCTTACAGTCAGTATGGAAATCTATCATCTCTAATAGTAGTTTTGGTACTTTATATAGCTAAAAGGGTTGGGTAAATATCCTTAAAACTTTTCTGTGTATATTAACAACCATAAAGTTCAACTCTTTAGATGGTTTAAAATATTCCATCTGGAATCATCATTCAAAATTGAAACTTTGGCCACTGAACTTTCTGGCAAGATTGCTTATTGAAATTTTAAGTAAATTTTCATAAACTGATCAATAAGTTAATATGTAAAAAAAATACTGGATTTAAAAATGGGAGTCTTTAAAGTAGAAATGCTAATCTAAAAGTTGTAATATGTAATCAGGGCATAAAAACATGCCAAGAAATCTGTATGCTCAATTCAAAGAGTTAGAACATGACATTTCAAACAGTGAATCCCTTCTGTGGGTTACTCAAGCGTAAACTGCAGACATGGAATTATTTTTGAGGAAGTATTCAATATAGTGTTTGAAATTATGCACACATTCAATAAATCCATATTCAAATAATGACAAGGGAAAAAAAATGCATATATCTTCTCCACTTGCAAGAATTGGCACTCAAAGGTGGGATCAACCTCAGAATTACCAGCAAAGTGAAAGAAAGCTTCAACAGCCTTCTGTAGCAGTGGCTAGCAAAATGCATGCTCCTACATTACCTGATGTGGTCGCAGTACCCTCCATTTAAGCCAGGGTTGTTTCTATCCATGCAAGGATCAGTTTACATTTTTTTAAATTCCTTTTTTTTTTTTTTTCCTTAGCTCACAGTTGAAGACTCTCATAACACAAACATGCACTAACTGCAGTGTTAGAAAAGATTGAAGTTCATAATCCCCAGCAAGATTACAGTAGTGAACTGTATGCATCAGAGTGAGAAGCTGATGAGAAGACAGATGATCCAGAGCCTGGTCAAAAGCCAAAGGAAACCAATGACAGATCATCTGCAGGCTTCAGCATGGTGGGATTGAAACCAGGGCATCTAATCTCAAATCTGATCCTCACTTTATCTGTACATTTGGGCAAGTTATTTTTACTTTATAGCCTTTGTTTCTTTCTGGAATGGTTGTGAGTCTTCAGCTAGTGTTTCAGAGGAGTGTCAAAACGTTAAATGAAAATATGAGCAATTCCAGAAATACGAACCAATACCAACAACACAAAAATGTGGGCTTTTTATCTTAATTGAAAGCAAGTAGCAGCAAGGTGATGATATGTATAAAATGTACTATAAATGCACTTCTGCTTCTGACTTACAGATTAAATTAGAAAGAAGGATATTGCAGGAGAATTGATGAAATATGTAAGAGTACTGAAGAAAAGCAATAAAACATCCAAACCATGAAAACTTTCCCTCACATACGCAGAAAACCCACAGGTACTGAATATATTGGCAAAACAAAGAGAGAAGCATATTTCAAAGCAAGCAGGTCCTTGCAAAAATAAAGCCATTCAGGGAATCTCAATGAATAATAATATGACTACTTATCACTTACATAATGAAGGAAACATTTTTGCCAAGGGCTCAGTACTAGTGCAACTTAGCAAAATTGTGACTGAAGAAAAAGGACCATTGTCAACATGCATATCAAAAGATTATTGGATTTCATATTACAATATTAAAAATTTCCCTTTCTGCGTCTGAATCATCCATATTTCTGGCTCCACAAGAGTGCTCTACTAACAGCTAATTAATCCTTCTGGTTGTTCAAATATATATATACCTAACTGCACCTTTTTGCATAATTTTAGCCTTACCATTTTTGCAAATGAGGAATCATTTACTCAGATGGATTAAGCCAAAAGGACATTTTTCATTGAATTGGGATGATTCTTAAAACTGTATTTTCCAGTTGTACGGATATTGGGCAAAACATTGTGCTGCACTTAGAGAAAATTCTGTGTTACCCAATACTACTCTCATATCCTGAAATAACAGTTTTCTTTAAGTTTTTGTGTGTTCCTGAACCATCTCTTTTTAGCTACATTCTTAGGTGTTCTGTCTTTTGTTTGCTACACACAAAATATTCTTGGGCCAGTAGGCACATTTTTCACAAGAGTATTTTTGCCAAGTATTTCCATTGAGGCAAAAGTACATGTCCTTTTGTCCACTAACTGCAGTACTGTAAAAATTCAAAGCTTTTTAAATACAGATCAATTTGCCCTATATATTAATGATTGATATTTAAAAATTAATTTAAATTTAATTTTAAAATTAAAATTTTTTTATATATATATATATATATAAAAGGTAATGGGAGATAGGTTTATAAGGCTATGCCGATGAAAGAAAAAGTCACTGTGGTACTTTATTAACATTATCTGACTATTACACAATGAAAAGTATATACAACAATACCACTGATTTTTTTAAATGGGTTGAATTCTCTATATGTTAATGAACTCCTGAAAAATGTGACTGATTTATTATTTGAATTTCACATGAAGAAAAGCTGGTTTATCCATGATAATGTTGTATAACCCAAAAGGATTCCATCTGACAGCTGTTGAATAGCATACGTAAAAGGTGGGATGTGGGAGCAGTCAAGTCCATTATAACCTATATTGATGTCCTTCTTTGGCAATTTTACTATAGGAATCAAGACTTAGTGTGCCTGAAAATAATTACCTTCTCCTCACTAGAGGTAGTCCTTCTGTATTGGGATAATGCCATGTGGACAATGGCTATGGGACTGCTTTTGTCATGTTCCTCATGCAATCTGTATTTGACTGACAAACAAAGAATTTCAAGGGCAAAAGTTCAGGTTTTTGCAAGTGCTAGATGTAAACCCACAAGGTAAAATCCTCTTCTCATATGTGTCAAGATTCTCTGTTCTCCCTCATGTATGAAATCTCAGAAGGTTGGTAGCAGAGAATAATGACTATGAGAACTGGGATAGGGCTTTGAGATGAGACTTTTGCTGTGAGAACACTCAGTTCATTTAAACAGAAAAGGACTCATTATCCCGCCGTCTGTGACAAAACTTTAAAGGCTAATTTTATTTCAGTCCTTTTGTCTGCCTGTGGAAAACTAACCGTTCTAATTCCTGTTTGCTCTCATTTGCCTGAACAGGGTAATTTCAGGCTCTCCATTTCCTGATTTTAACAATAATTAGACCTTTGGGCATTGCTGAAGCGGCTTGGATTTTTAGCTAAACCGTCATACTTGAAGAGTTGTGGAAGTCTACAAAAATAAAAATTATCCAGCATCTTCCCCCGCGTAGGGAATTGCTTATCTCACTGCTGTTACAACACTCCCTGCCCTCGTGCACCTGTTCTAGATCTGCTGTTTCTCCTTCTGAAAGAACAGGGTGCGAGAGGAAGTTTGTCAGGAAAACACAGGACTCCAAAGCCCAGCGTGGGGTCGGAAGTCACCCGCAGGCACACACGGGCCGGGCTCTTTGCCTCCCCTGCGCCCCCATAAACCTTCTCCAATGCTCTAGAGCAAACTTCAGTTGAAAGAGCAGAAGCCTCAGAAGATACTCGTTGCCCCAGGAAAGGAGTGGGTGCAACAGCACTGCCTTGGATTTTTCCAAAACCAAGGAGTTTATCAGGCGAGAATGTCTCAGTGGTCCTCAAAGAGGTCTCTCCCCTGCAGTACCAAGGGCAGTGAAAAATAAAATATGTGATGTTTTATCTCTGCGCCACTTTGTCTCACCCTGATTTGAGATTGATTGATCCATCTTTTCAAATGCTGAATATTTTGGTAATCTCATCTGGCTCCCAATAGACACAACAGCTGCATGTATTAGCAGGCAGACTCGGGACTGAGCAACCGAAGGTGGTGAATGGAGCTCTCACCGGGGAGAGGTGTGGGCGTTGGAGCTGACACTGTGTTCTTGCTGGGGTGTGGGAGTGAGATCAGGTACAAGTTATGCCAGCTTAGACTCTCTCTGGCCTCAAGTCATATTCACTAGGGCCCTATTTTTGGAAATGCTTAGCACCTGTCACTGGGAACCAGTGCTCCAATTGAGCACTAAAAAAGCAGGTAGATTTCAAAAAACTTCAGACTCTTGAGCTGAATTCTTCTGAAATTCTGGCCCCATTTGTGGGTGGCGAGCATTTGCAGATCTTGCTCTGAGAGCTTTTGAAAAATGACTCTGACTCTTGCTGTAGAATAAGAATTACAGCTGAGTTTCTCTTTTGCACATCTAAGGAACAGTACAGGCTGGTGCTGCCTGAAATCTTTCCTTTCTCATCCTATCGATGCCTTGACTCAAAAGTAATATGAAAGTTGGTCTACCTGTGGCTTATTTCATCCATTAAAGCAAGCCAGATCTAAGATGGTCTACTCAGATAGGATCTGAGCTGTTAGCTTAAAGCCTCTTGGGAACTTATATGCCATTTTTATTCTGTTCTGTAAACACATGCATAAGAAAGCTCCTGGAGGACTAACTTGTTAGCTACACATGAATTGTCATTTTGGTCTTGTCTGGGTCAAAAACTTCTGAGAGAGGTGCTAATACGCTGCAAAACCTGTTAGTTGAAGATAGTAATTCTGGAGTGTCCCCTCTGGGTACTCTTCTGGTTCCTGGAAAGAAGGGAATCATTCACACAGGAAGATATTAACAAAAATGAGAGACCAATAAATGCACTTGTCATTGTTCAGCAACAGCTAAAATTAATTCACAAATCCAAACAATCTGCAGAAAACTGAACACAATTACATAAGAAATTAAGTTATACAGTTGCCATGACCTTTAATCAATCATTCCAGCTGTTAATGTTAATTTTGTGATCTGAAAATCATAGTTCTATTTGCATTTTAATGGCTGTTAAATGAGAGTCATCAGGAAGAAATAGTAGCAGCTTGGCCTTTTGATACCAACTTCTTCCTTCCTAATGTGATTTGGAAGATTTGGAATTTCTGTTCAGAAGGGGTTTTGTTTCAAACTGCAGCAGGCATAGGGAGCCAATTTTGCACAGGGAAAACAGGCGTTTCAAAGCAAAGCCCTTTTTAATCCAGCTGTAGCTACAAACACATCATAAAAAAAGCAGGTAAAAGCTATAAGGCAACTTCATTACCTTCGCACTAAGAAAAAACTCTGATGCCTTTTAAAACTCTTTTAACAGACATATACTACTTTAATATTTTTTCCATCAGCAGGGTCTTTGTACTTAACTAACAGAAATTTTTGTCAAATGGAAATGAAATAAAACCCAGCAAATGCAATAAACATGCTAAATAACTGGGGATTTTAGGTTTGGTCCAATTAGTTTATTTTGTATTTACTTGGACAAAGTGTTGCATACAGGACTGTCATATAACATAAATACTACTCATTGGATTATTTTGCAGATAACGATGTTAGTGGTATCGCATTAGATCAAAACTCTATTCAAATTAGATTCCCACTCTGGAATAATTATGAACTTGTTGATTGCTTTAATTTTTAATAAGATTTAAATGTCTGCCAGCCTCTTATGCTAGTATTTTCTGTTTTTAACATTTTCTTATTAATAGAAAGACCTTCGTTGTTACATGAGAATTTATTTGTATGCGAAATGCATAAATCTGATTAAAATGTGATGTTCTGCTTAAATCTTCATCTTAATCTCCTAGGAGACAGTCCCCAGGTGAATCTCCTTTGGTTAAAAAAGGAGGTCTTGGAACTACATGTTCAGAAAGGAAAGCAGTGAGCTGCAGACAGATTTCAGCAATTGGAAAGCAAAGTCAGTATTAACAATGAAAGAAGAAAATGGTTTAGCTCTATCCAAAGTCCTTTTTATTTAGAACAGGTAAATTGTAAGAGGAAGAAAGTTTCAGCAGATGTTTTCAGGCTGAGTTTCATAAAGGATTGAATAGCAATAGGAAAGAGGAACATTGATAAATGCCCTGCCTTTTATCACACAAGTAGGACTTCTGTCCATAAAGGCAGTCTAATTTGAATGCATTGAACAGCACACCCTCTTCTTTCCCCAAGCAGAGAACCTATGCATTTTCTGCTTCTACATTACTTCTACAAATAAACCCTGTACAGGTGGTATGCATGCTAATGGGGCTGGTCTCTGAAGTCAGAGCACTGACTGATGCGGGAAACTGTCGCAGGGCAGAAGGACTCCCATCCTTACTGTGACAAGCCCTGCCCTGGGTTCTTATGCAGACATGCTATTGCCCTTCAAGCTTCTTATTTAAAAAGCTAAAGAGGAAACAAGGCAGCTACTTCTTTGGCTGGAACACAAATCAAAAGGAACACTTTCAGGATGCCAACATTTTGTTTTTGCTGGACTTCAGGAAATTTGTTGCCTTAGAAACCCAAGGATTTTTCTCTCTGGCCATTAACGTTACAATTTGTAGTAGGGCTTTGTACAAAGTGCAGTCGAGTGTGTATGTGTGATTGTGTGTAAATGTAAGATATTAGTAGTATGCTGAGCATAAATGGTGATAGAGATCCCCAGTCTGAAATTCTGGCTCCACAGAAGTCAGTGAGAACTTTGCCACCAGTTTTTGGTGGAATCAGTCAGTCACCCTGCAGTCTGAAGTTCTTTAGTCCAGATTAAGAATGGGTGAAGTGCAGGGGCCTGAGGGCTCCTCCACACTGGACAGACATGTTTGGTGTGAAAAGTTAATTTATTCTCCAAGATTAGTCAGATTCTAATAAATCTGCTCAGATAACTAAATGTCATGTTTATTAGTATTAATTGTGGCCTTTTTTTTTTTTTTTCTTTTCCTTAATACATGTCTTTCCTTTGCAGGTCTTGTCATATTTAAATAGAAATAGACAAATCTCCAAAGGTTTGGAGGTTGATTTGGCCAGGTATTGAGAAGGTCTGTGGCTAATACTAATTCTTTTCTCTGGACCTCTTTAGTTAAGACATCAGTCCACAGATCTCCCGAGTACAAGCTCTCTCATGGCATTCCTAGTAATTCCAATTCCAATCAGGTTAGAAACAAGAACCTTTTTTTTTCCCCCTGGTCCTTTAGGATTTCTGTGCACATCAAATAAACGGATATTAAATGTTCTTCAAGGAGAAAGGCACGTGGAAAGGATTCACCTAGATTTTTTGTTAAAGAACCAGGCTTCTTTTTTACGCAACCATACATACCTGTCATGAATTATCATTGCTGGATTAAAGGCATTAAAGAAATCCAAACAGAATGATATCTTAACTTGTTATTTTCCACCTGTTGATAATCCTTGGCATTTAAAATGTCACTATTTCAGTTTTGAGACAGAGCTTTCTCAGGAAACCCTCTATGTGGTGTTTATCATGCAATACATATCATGTTCCTCAACAAACTCCAGGAATCAAGCCAGCAGATTAGCTCCAGGAGAACAGACAAATCTCAGAGGTACCTTTATAGCTATATTGCAGGTCAGAAGCTCAATGCAAAAGGGACCTATTTTGTTGCTTACAAATTGCTGAATTGCAGGAAATGTCTACATTAATATCCTACACAAATATATTCTTCCTATTATTCTTGATCGTATCTTATTTGTATTGCCTTTTCAAAATCTAGATAATTTAGCGTTAAAATGAAATGGTTTTAACAAATCAGACCCTGGGGTACTGTAGGGTTGGTTTTCAGGTAGTCAGGGCTTTAATTCACTTTTGTTCTCTGATTTCATCATTTTTTCTGCACCTGCTACCTGCCCCTTTCAGACAGGGAAAAAGCTTAGGAAAACTAAATATTTTTCACAATATTTTTGTCCTAATTTAAGACATTTATAGTGCTTGGGAGTCAGGGTTTTTGATGGTGATATAGCCTGGGAACTAATGCATGATGTGGGCTGAAAAATCTTTATGCAAAAGCAAAGCCATTTTCAATTTCCTTTCTGAAAGCGTACCAGAAACAATGATAGACGGTGCACAGTTTGTGTGACATGTACCTTTCTCTTCTTCATGAATATGCTCTTTTTCTTCAGAAAACTTTTAACATTCTTCAGAAAACTCCGGCCAGCCTTGTTCCATCTGATCGTAGATATTTTTTAGAAGCTTTACGTCATTAAAATGCACTGGTAGTTGTTGTGAAAAGGAGTTTCGTTTCTGTCCAGTTCCCCAGATTGTTTTCAGTAGTGCTAAAATACACACAAAGGCCATCTGGCTCATGGAAGATAGTTTCCATACAAGTAGATTTATGCTAAAAGATTTATGTATACAAAGATAAGTAAGAAGACTGTTGAGACTGACGGAGAAGAGGCTTGGTAAAATATTGACTACTAGAGGCTCTATTGTGACAGCAGAACTGAGTTTCCTCAAATTACCTTTGGGAATACAGGCTGGTTGTAGGCTTGATTCATTGGTGTTGTTCTAAAGGGAAAAGAGGAGAGATGTGGGGAGGGTGTCTTCCTGGTCAGGCAGGATTTGGAGAATGGTGAGGGGAGAGATTGAACAGAGCCTCCCACTTGCACTCTTGTAGCGAAGAGTGGAATCATGGTCAACCCCTGAGGGCAGCATTGCTGACACAGCTGACCCTGCAACCAGAAATGAAAGAGAAGAACTGGCCTTTTAGCTGATGGACAGCTGCCTCCAAAACTGGTATGGGAAAGTTTTGTTGCAGAATCCTTGCTGGATTCATTAGCCCTCAGCCTCTCACTCTCTTTGCTTTGCTCAAGAAGTCCTCTTGGCCTCCCAGCAGAGATTATTTAAAAAGTTAATAACCTTGCCTCTTATGGTAATTGCAAAAAATAGGTAAATGGTAGATGTTTAACCTGGGCCATGCTACCAGGTCCACCAAAATGAAGGTAAATATTTCCTTAGTCACTTGGTGGAAGAGTTTATTACATCTTGTTCAAGTGGTAAGTTTGGAATGGCTCGTGGTATCCTGATCAAATGACTTTCCAGACCATAGGATTTCTCATTTGCCACAGGAATGAGTCTTTGAAGATGGGTTTGGAGTGCTAGGCTTTGCAGACCTAATGGTAGTAGAAAAAAATGGAAAACAGTGTAATAAAGTGAATGAACAAGAAAGTAAATGACAATCAAATAAGTGAAATAAATCTCTGAAATGATGTCTCAGAAGAGAAATAGATTTCATGGAGAAAAGAAATTTATCAGGAACTTAAACAGAATCTGGAGGAAGGAAGGTTAAAGTAAACTAATCAATAAACATTTAGAAAGTTGCCATTTCCCCAGGTCTCCTAACACTCACAAAATCCTAATCCCAGCTTCTTAAACTGTATAGCACAGCTGAGGTTGCAGGACAAGATAGTATATCTGGTCTTGGGCTGGCTTAAACAAAGTTCTCTGTATTTTCTTCATCCCTGGGACCTACAGGTAGGTTAAGCTGACTTATCAGAGCTGAACTTCTGACAGAATGGCCCCAGAGGCTAATAAAACAAGCTTGTACTTAGCACTGTTATTCAGAAAACTGCATTTAATAGTTCAGGATTTCAGCTAGAGATGTATTTTAAATAGCTTTCCTCATTTTATTTTTAGACTAATAGGTAGAAGCGTATCACAAAATTGTAATAAATATAACTTTACATTACATGAAGCACTATTTATAAGTTGCTTCTAGTGACAATGTTATTGCTTCTTGTATGTGAGAACATACTGCAGGTGTCACAGATAATTTCTGAAAAAAATTCAGAATATTTACTGATAAGTCTGATATAATTATTTGTTTGGATGAAAAAAATCGGGAATAGTCTATCTTCCGAATCTTATATGTCTGATCATAAAGTGGTTAACAGAAATTCTCCATCACTGCAGAAATATTTACAGTGAGCTGCAGTTTTTTCAGCACAAGAATAAGTAAAATCCATTTTAAACTAGGCTAACATATAGCACTGTGTATGTGAGTATTCCTGATTCAGAAACTTTGCAATATGATTACTTTCCTGTTACACAATCTGGAACATAAATTGACAGCATTAGGAGGAGCTTTTCATTCATTGGCATAATAGTTCAACACGTTATGGAAATAACTTAGATTCATTTATATTCAAGGGCTTTGGAAGGACTTTTATGTAGAATGGTGCTCAAATGCAAATTTCCAACATATCCAAATTCACTTGACATATTTTTCTCTTAAAATGAATTATCAAACACTGGGATAACATTATGGGGAAAAATGCATGTTTTAACTAGCAGCAGTCATCTTATTGTGGTGTGATATTCACATACATCATATTACCGTGAAAATGTCAGATATTTTCTGTATTTATTTTGCATATACCCAAAGATATGTGTGGGGTTTTTTGTACATTGATTATTTAAAGCTTTAGTCCTGTAGCAGGGGAGTAACAAACAGCTTAAGTCTGAGAGTAGCCTCTTAACAGCTGACTTCTGAAAGCAATGTGAAATCCAAATGCTTATGTGGACCGTCCTGAGAGCTGCTGCATCTCATGAAGATGTGGGGCAGAATTTGGCATCCAAGACAGAAGTCATAAGATGCTGCTTTGCTGGAAGATGAGTTGGTCCTAATTAACATGTCCTCTGAATTTTCTTGATTATTGTCATTATCTGATACCCAGAAAGGGAAGGTGACCAGCTACAAAGTCACTCAGATAAACAGATCCAGACTGTTGCAGACGTAAAAATAAAGTGTAATGTTGATTCCCTGTTCGACCCCTATCCTTCACCTCCATCAGGAAGCAATGGACCTCAGGAGTCCCAGCTCTCAGTCTCTGTTGATAAAAAGCCATGCTTTCATCCATTCAGCAATCTTAGGAGTCATTAACTGCTGAAGCCCTCTCAGCTCTTCCAAGGCAGAGACAACAGAAAACAACAGCTGAATAAATAAAACTGCCTGTAGAGAAGGCTGGGACCTTCATTTGCTTCACTGGGAAGCTTTCAAGAAGCATTGACACCTGCACCAAATGAAGATATCTCATAATAACAAGCTTCTGGTCACCCAGAATGTCAGAAACTAAGACCATCATAGGATACAAAACAATTTGATGGTAGGCTGGAGGATTTACTATACTGCCAAGTGTGTTCATTCATCATGGCCTTAAATCCAGTTTGGATTATCCAAATTGGCCTCTTTGCTCATTTCTCTTGGAGATTTCTGAGGGATTACTGGATATCATTGCTTGTGTACATTCACAGAAGATTCCAGTGTTTCAGTGAAGCTAACTAAAGGCAAACAGAGGTCTATTTAAAGAAATGAAAAATGTAAATGTGAAGTTGGGGACCTGCTTCAGTCAAGTGACCACAGAGAAAAGGGGACTGAAATGTAATAAGACTCTAAAATTCCCACTGCGGAAAATCTTACAGCCAGGACAGGGAAAATGAACAAATTCTGTGAATTCACAGAATCACAGCATATTCATGGTTGGAAGGCAACTTTGAGATCGTTAAGTCCAATCACACACGCAAAAAAAAAGAAACCCAAACCCCGCCCCCCCACCACACCCACCCACAAACAGACACAAACCAACAATCTCAGGCACTAGAGCATACCCTGAAGTGCCATGTCTACAGGTTTCTTAAATACCTCCAGGGATGGCTACTCCACCACCTCCCTGGGCAGGCTGTTCCAGTGCCTGACCACCCTCTCAGTAAAGTCATTCTTCCCAATATCTAATCTAAAACTCCCCTGCTGCAACTTTAGACCATTTCCTCTGGTCCTGTCATTATTCTCTTGGGAGAAGAGGCCAACACCCACCTCTCTACAACCTCCTTTCAGGTAGTCTGTAGAGGGCAATAAGGTCCTCCCTCAGCCTCCTCTTCTCCAAACTAAACATGCCCAGTTCCCTGAAATTTCCTGCATGCTGAAATATTTCCAATTGAGTCTAAAATAAACCTTTAAACTAAACTTTAAAACATCACTGAATTTTGAAGTTTCTGTCAATATAATAAACCATATTGAGGATCCAAAGTGTCCAATTCAATCTGAGAGTCTGCTGCCACTACTGCAGCTCACACAGTAAAGTCCCTCTGGTTGTTAGCTGTGTGTTCCCTATCTATAGAGTACCAGCTACTAAAGGCTGAGGAAAGAGACATAGATATAACTTTGAAGAATTGCCTTTTTGAGGGCACAATAGCCTATCTGGAAACCTCCAAAACACCATTTTCTGGGGATCTTAGAAGGGGATCTCATATTCCTAGGAAGCCAAATGGACCCTATTTAGCCCAGCAGCACAGAAGCTATGTGTTGAGACACTGGTTTTGTCATCTCTCATGTTTATTCTTGCTCTGCTTGTGGTGCTCGGGCTAAATGTCACTCACACTTTGGGATCCACCAGCTGGAAGATTCAACTGCCTTTGGCTTGATGTGCCCCTGCTTAGGAGGCAGTCTTTCTTCTCTCTTCTGCACAGGGAGCAGCAGAGATGCCAAACAAGGGAGGAAAGGAAAGCCCTTTTCTCCCAAAAGGGGGCTGGTAAAACGAATCCCATGGTCTTCCCACCATCTTTCCCTTCTCATGATGAGTCCCTGATCCCACTCTACATGGCTGCCTGGAGGCTCCCTACAAGGTCCCCCATCTCCTGCTTATGCAGGATATAAGGCATTACACACTTTCCACAGTTTCTCAGGGGACCCCTCTAACCACAGGCGGTTTATAGTTGAATGTATATTTGCAAATTGATAATTTTGCATCATGTTGCAAGAAGCTGCCTAGCCCTGGGCAGTGTTGTATTAGGAATGGCATGAATTTCCCCACGGTCTCCTGAGCAGAAACTGCAAAGCCTGGAAGTAGAACAGAGAGCTGCTGTCGGCGGTCTCAGAGGGAATTCCTGAGAGCCCGGAGTGGCGGAGCAGGACTCAGGGTCCTGGGGCATGACGCTGCAGCTGACTGAGACATTCCCTTTCTTCCCGTGCACTGCCTAACGAAAGGAACGAGTCTGACCTCTGGGACTGAAGCCTCTCCTGAGGCTACATCCAGCCACGCTGCACGCTGCTCGGCTCTCAGCGGAGTGGCCCAGGGTACCACGTGTGCCATGCACAGCATTCAGCCTCAGCAGGAAAACACAGCTACCAGCTGCACCCTGCGCTGACAAACAGAGTCTTCAGTAGCTGTGCTGTCGGGTAACCTCCCAAAACCTGCAAGTGGGGATATGGGCAACTCTTCCCTGCCGGCTATAGATCTGCTCTCTCTCAGCAGCTATCATGCCTCAGGGCTGCAGTGCTACTTTCCCCCCGGACAAGAAAATATAGCAAGAAAGGGGAAAGGGATAGTCTAATCAGGGAAGCAACGAGGAGGGTGTGAAAGATGAAGAATACTAGGAAGGAAAATGTAGTTCAGACTCAGGAAGTCACGTTTGTATTGAACAGTGCGGGAGCTGGCTGGGAAGGGTAGAAATTGAATAGCTCATGCGTTAATGCGAGCTGGATAGTTATTGTGCAGAGGACTTGGAAATTCTCATTGATGAGAGGAGATCTGATGTAACTCTCATTAACAGCAAATCATTAACAGGGTGATTCACGTGAGTGAAATCTTCTAATCTCAGGGTATAGTTCTTGTAGGTAGGACTGAGGGGGAGGGATGGCGTCCTGCACTACCCCCTTTAAAGTGATCAGGAGCTGTAGGAGTGTGAAAACATGCCAACTACAAACTCCAGAAGGGATGCTGGCGGAGTGAGGGGGAATGAAGAGATGATGTCTGCTACAAAACACTGAATCAAACCAGAAACTAGGATGAACTACACCTAAAGTGTCTGTACTGTAGAGTGAAAATTGCATTATTATAGGGAACTTAAGTTTGGAAGATCTCATGCAGCTGGTAGTAAAACGTTGTGAGTTTCAGAGATTTAAATATTTTTTCTTTTTTTTTTTCTCTCTGCAAAAGGAGATTGCACTTGACAGCTATCTATTTGAAGACTCATTCTAACTGATAATAATAGGTTAATTTTAGGACTACAAGTTGTTGATTGCCTAAGGCTTATAGGGTCTGGTTACATTCATTATGAACAAACAAAGGACATGCCTAACTAGTAATATTTATATTTGGAGCTTCACAGAACTGAACTTCTCACCATTAAGAAATATTAAGAGAATTTGACTAGATGGTACATACAACATGGGAAAAAATGTCTGAAAATCAGGAGCTGTTTAAGAAGTTTGCTAGATGTGCAAAAAGCCATGGCCTAGAGTCAAGAACAAGGACAACTTTGGCAGAAAGCTCAGGACTGTTGAGAAAGGAAGTCCCTGACAACAGGTTTCTTAAGCACAAAGGGCTATAAAGGGGCAGCGAACTGTTGCGTGGAGACAATCACAGCATATGGCTTCTAGCATGGATGTCCTTGGATATTGGCAATTTTTCTACAGCCCATCAGGCCTTTCAGAGGGATCTGCCGCAGAAGTCCATCCTCTAGGAGGATGACCTGGCTGAATGACAAGGGTAACCCATGCAGCAGCAGTGAAGGGCTGGCCTCAAAAAGTTAAAATTTTCCTTCAGCCTCACATCCAAATTCTGACACTGGGAACAAGAAGTATCTTCTTTGGTGTCCCTTGAGAAACTACGCTTCCCCCTTTGCGAATGATGAGCCTGTGTTTGAAACAAAACCAATTTTAACAGGAGGAGGAAAAAAACATTAATTTAGGGGGAAAAAAACAACAGCAGCAGCAAATCAATGGTTCAGCCGTACAAATAACATGTGAAACATCTGCCTACTCAGTAACCTCCAGCAGTCTTTCGTCTCCCTCTTCTCAGCTGCCTGATTGACCAACAAATGACTGCCCTTTCACAGGCTGCTTTCCTTCCACTCTTTGCTTTTTGATGCCCCACTCTCAGTCCAGCGTCATTAGCTGACAAAGTCCAGGACCTGGACTTGGGCAGGCTCATCTCCAGCTCTGAGGAGAAATGGTGGTGTGTTTCTGTGACAGGGCTCCTATGCCTGAATGGTGATTTTCCAGGCGACTGTCACTGCAGAAGCCACCCTCTGACAGTCTGGTCCACACCAAGTGCTGCCTGTAGCAATGGGGATAAAGAGGGTAAAAAAGGGTAGAAAATCACAACAGTTCTGCAGGTTCACAGCCTTCATCAGCTCTGAATTTCCAGTGCCTGAGGGGGGCCTACAGGAGAGATGGGGAGGGACTCTTTATCAGGTAGTGTAGTGATAGGACAAAGGGTAATGGTTTTAAATTGAAAGAGGGGAGATTTAGATTAGATACTAGAAAGAAATTCTTTACTGTGAGGGTGATGAGGAACTGGAACAGGTTGCCCAGGAACTTCCATCCCTGGAAGTGTTCAAGACCGGGCTGGATAGGCACCATTTGAGCAACCTGGTCTAGTGGGAGGTGTCCGTGCCCATGGGAGGGGGGTTGGAACTTGATGATCCCAAAGGTCCCTTCCAACTCAAACTGTTCTATGATTCTATGAATCTGTTTCCATCCCAGCTCAGGACTCAATAGGATCAGGTTATTAGGTTGCATGATGGGACCACAGCTTCCCAAAACCATCTCCACTCTGTTTGTAAAGACTGTATTTAAAAATACCTTCTGGTCCGGCAAACATGCAAACCGGGTTAGTTATTAAATCACCTTTTGGAGGCAAGTTTATGATGGCCATGTGAGGCTCACATTGAGAAGAGATGGATGTGGGACTGCACACAGCTGGCAGTTGGAACCCCATTCATTACCAGAAAAGCAGGAGCAGCAATGCAAGCAAAACTACGAAGCCTTAAAAAAAACAACACCCGAGACAATTTGTTCCTGTGCAGGAGAAGAAAAACCCAGAGGACACGAGAAACCTCGGCTGACGCTGTGAGAGCTCAACCCTCCTCACCTGCCTGCGAGGAAGGGGCGTTTGTAAGGAAAAAGGGAGCGGGCTGCGCTGTCCCACTCAGCCCTACGGGCGCCGGCGGCGGCCGGGAGGGAGCGCGGTGGGGCCGCTCGGGCGCCAGGGGGCGCTGCTCGCCCGGCCCGGCCCTGCGGTACCTCCGGAAAGGGGGCTGTGGGGGAGAAAACCCTCAATAAAGTAAAACCCCCACGTAAATGAGACATCCTGCCGATATAACGCGGCAGCCCTCATCCCCGTGAAACCCAGCTGCCTTCCCAATCCTGGCCGGGGAAGCTAGCGCGGCTGTGGTCTCCCTCCGGCGCTGGGGAGAGGCTGGGGGGAGGAGGCTCAGGTGGGATCTCAGTGGGTTTTAGGAAGCGGTTTTGTTGGGTTTTTTTACTGGGCTGGTTTGCAAGGTGTTTCGCTTCGCATCAGCTTGCACTCACATCAGCATCTCTCATGCGATTAGTGCCAAGTTGGACTAGAACTTCGCAAACGCCCTTGTTTTACTGGTAATTCAGCTATGTCCAGACCAGAGCCAGAATTCCCTCGCCCTCCCAGCGTAGGGTTTGACCAGGCCTTTAAAATACAGGGAGTCTTCACCCCCGTCCCTCTGCCCTCTTGGGTGAAAACTAGTAGGTCTGGTTTATATGAACTTTATACTCTTGAATAACTCCCCTTATAAATACTCCTTTCTTAAAGAGTTGAAAAGGAAATTGTTCTTCTCCATGTAGGCATTTTTTGAGACTTATTAAATGCGGAATTCTGAAACTTTATGAGTGTGTATAATGCTGTGAATAAACTCTTGGTTTTGTTAGTAGAGGTGAAAAATTAATCAAATTCTATCATCATCCATTTCTTTCGGATGTGCCTTCTCCATTTTATTTTCCTTGTTTGAACACTCTATGATATATATTAGCTAGTGAGACTGATAGGTGAAACAAGTGACATTTTGAATGATTACAAGAGAATTCTCATCGAAAGTAATTTTGGAATTAAAAAACATTAGAGTTGGCATTGGAAAACTCTTACTATAAGAATGTCATCTAATCAGGGAACAGAAAACTATCATCTGATATGTGCTATCAATCAATATTAACCAACAGCTCAACAAAGAATGTTGAATGCTGCTGTAAATTTCTCTTGAAAAAACTATAAATCAAGAATGTATGTTTAAATTATATGACAAATCCCAGCAGTGAATTACATTGAGGTGAAAAACTTCTATATTATTTTCCAGCAATTCACAAAGCAAGAGCTAAAGTCATGTAGTCATTGTGAAAAATAAACCCAGTTCTAATTTTTTGTAAATAATTTTGCAATTGCAATTACGTTTTCTGAAACATAGTGTCTATTTTTGCAGATAAGTAATTTTGATTCAATGAGATTCAAGCTAAAAGCCTTCTATTCTTTTAAAAATAATTGCTGTGTGAATGGTAATGTTGCAGCGCTCAGATAACTGTTTCATTGAATGGGTATTGCATGAATATTAATCTAACAATATATACTGATGGTCATGTGGGCCTAGAAATTATCACCTTCTCATATAGACAGGAAAAATGAAATATAATAACGTCATCCAGCCATTACTGAAGTTGAGAAAACTGTGAAAATGGACTTAACATTGACAAGCTTTCAAAACAGTGGAAGTACTTCTGGTGCCACAAAGTGTGCTTAGGGATCACAGCCTTGTTCCTAGTCACCTTGTAGCATCCTCAACATCGGCGTTAGACTCCCTGTACAGCACATGCAGAGAAGTACTTGCCTTGAGAGGGAGTCCAAGGAGCTGCTCTGCTGTGAGAAGATGAAGATAGGCAACAGCACACAATAGCAAATAGCGCACTTGTCTTAATCCTGTTCCTCCCTCGGACCTGAGCATTCAGGAAGGCTCATCCTTTCAGGAGATAGGCTGTTGAGTCTCCCTTCTTCATGAAAGCCACGTTCAAGCTTCTGAATAGCAGGATGCTCTGGGTAGCTTGTTCCCAAGCTCTTCTTGGATAACGACTATTAAATACTCCACAAATAACTGGGACCTCAGACTACATCTTTTCTGCTTTCAAAGCAGAGCTGAAGCACACCAAGAGAGCATCAAGTGCTGCCTTTCCCTCTCCCATTTCCAACAAGTAGTTGATGATTCTGTGCAGAGAAAAATTTGCCCAGAGCAGAGTTAGTCCAAGCCCAGCCTGGGAGTCCGTCCAAACCGCCTGTGGTTGGGGCAGCCTGAGGGCTGTCAGGCAGTGGTCTGGGTTAATCCCTGCTGGTACGGGTGAGTGGAGGCAACATCCCAGCTGAATCCCTGAAAAGGGGCACTGGTGCTGGTAGAAAAAGCACCCCTGGGAACCTCTGTTATGGCAAGCCCTCCAGAAAAGCGCAGCCCCTAGTCTGGGTGTCCCCACTGCCCCCCTGCCTGAGATGGAGGTGAGCCGCTCACCAGGGCTGGAAGAGAAGCTTCTCTGGGAAGAGCCAGAGTCAGGTACTGAACTAGAAAAAGACGCTGTTCAAACCACAGAAGCTACAGCCTTCAGGTGCTTCTGGCATAAAAGGAAAGGTGCTTACAAAGACCTGAGTTTTGGAAGCAGCATTTCAATGCTTGTGTGCAACCAGACCTCTGCTTTCTGGAAAACAAAAGGATTTTTTTGTTCAAATGCAGAGGTAACTTATTAATGGAAAATGTCCCCGATTTTACAACTGAAAACAAAAAGAAGAAAGGGTTTGGTGGTCAGGAGTCTCGTACCCGGGCCGCTCCCACTCTGAGCAGAAGTTCCCACCCTCAGGCAAGATGAGAAGAGAGCACAGAGAACAGCCTAAACTCTTCTTACTGCCACTGAGTAGGTGAAAAGGTTTAACAGAGGGAGCTAATCTGAGTGCATAAAGTTCCTTGTGCAGTCAAGGCGTCCTCGTTTTATTCCCACAGAAGAAGTTTCCATATCAGTCAGAGGTGACTTAGTCCTCCCCCATGTCACTTTGGCTGAACTAAATTGCTTTAGGGTATATCGATGCTCATCATGATAGCTCTGCTGTGGTTGTGGGCACTCGCTATTAATAAATACATTAATAAATACATGAAGATTTCAGGTTTCCTTAGCTGAAATGAAACAAACTTTTCACAGAAAAAACTTCTTCAAAGGTTTTTATCTTCATGGCACTAAAACAGAGCCTATTTAAAAGAGTTTCAAAAACAGAACCAATAATTGAAAAGTGTTTTTGAGACATCACATTAAATACTTTTCCTGCACAAGTACTTTAATGGACATGCAAATAGTGATGGCACAGGCCCTTAATCTTTGTCCTGAGTGGTCTGAGGAAAAAAAAAATACTCAAGGAATTTTAGCTAATACTGAGAAAAAAAAAAGGGTATTTCTTCCTCTGTTGTGTAGGTCCCTCATATCAGGGTATCTCTCCCTCTGCAGGTTCCTCATATGAGTGGCTGGAGGATGGAGGTAGGGCATCTCACTCATCAGGGCTCTGCATGGGGCCCAGGAAGAGAAGGGAATTTGCTCCGGATTGCTGGTACATGGTGGCTATCCCTGCTGGTCTGACACGGGAATTCTCTTCACGACTTCCGGGGCTGCCCCAAGGTCTCTCTGCTTGAAGCAAAAGACAAAGAAAGAACTGAACTGAGGTTATCCAAGTCAATATATGACCCCATGACTATTCCACATACCCAAGTTAGGACTTCAGTGCCCTCTGAAGTGGGTAAATCATCACCCTGCAGGTTCCAGAGAATTTGGATATATCTGAAATTGCATGAATTATATACAATACAAATACAGCAGATAAAAGAGAACCACAGATGTCTGGCTGGACCAATCTGTTTTTTCTGTACACACACATGGCAAATACAGAGTTTTTAAACATACGTGTGGTTAAAATGAGTTTTTTTAATGTATTTTAACTAAAATTGTACAAGAAGATGTTTGCTGTTAAGAGAACGCAGGAAAGTTCAGTTGCTAGACACTGCTCTTTGCTTAGCAAAGATATTATGACTGCTTCAATTCTAAAGCGAAATACTACCAATTTTAGAAGAGCTTTTAAAAAAGACATGAAAGCCCTAACAGAAAGCAGCTATTAGCTCCTGAGACAAGGGCTTCAACACTGGCAATGTTTTATCTTTGCAACTGAAGCCAACATCAGCAAGTGCCGAAGGTGTGTTGGTGTGCACACCCCTTTTCTCCCTGGCTTTCTCCATGCTTACTAAGAGAAGGAGCGGTGAAGTTTTCAAGAGCCTGGCAGTGCCCACCACAATGCCTGAGAGAATCCAGGCAGTGCTGCTATTTTAGGCACAGCGGTTTTCCGTCCAGGAGTCAACGCTGCGGTCACCCATGGCTCCCATCAGGATGGGAAGGTTTCCTGCACGACGGCTGATGCTTTTTGTGTTAAACTCGTTAAACATACAGGTCTCCTGTGTGATTATTCAGATGAGCAATCGGGTGATTCATTTCTTGTTTTAAGCATCTAGATACGGAGCAGAGCATCCAGACTATGGCTGTTATTTGCCTTTGCAGCTGCTTGTAACGGGCTCACTCATAACCATCCATGCAGTGCCATCAGTGGGCAGACTGTGTTACTGACACAGGGACACGCTTGCCCTGAGGAGCCTACAGTCAAAAGCAGACACCAGGACAGTGAAGGCTACAAATATTCAAGAAGTGCAGGAGTGAGAGGATGAGGCCTGTAACACTGAAAGATTATGAGATATGCTTGTTATGTTCACCTTTTGCCAGCGCTTTGTTTTTTTCAGTCTATGCTGACACCTAACCTGGATGATCTTGCGAAAGAATCATGTTCTGAATTCGTATAGCTTCTTGTGATAAGCTGTTCATGTGCTAGTGGTATTTTTAAGACGCAGAGGAGACATGTCAGAGAATCAGGAGCCCGATTGCACTGCAGATAGAATATTCTAATCAGCGAGCAGTTTATCAGCACACTTATGGGCAGCAAATGCTTCACAAATCCCAGGGAACGCCAGCTGAAAATCCCCATCATTACTGACATAACTTTCTCGATAAGCCTCCTCAACAATATGAGCTATTGTTTATACCAAGAAGCACTGCTGAGGTTCAGTGGAAAGGTGCGTGGAGCTTTTTCCCCCCAAACAAATGAAGCGCTGGATTCATGGTTGAGAAGCAGACCTGCTGGCATTCACAGCTCTTATTCTATTCAACGGTCACAGCAAATGACACCCTTTCATTTTCCTTTCCTGCACTTCATAGTACAAAAGAAAAACTTAAACCTAAACCGGCTATTTTTATTTTTTATTAAATCTTTCTTTCCCTTCTCCAGATGGTACATGCAGGGGCATGACATTAACCCGAAACAAAAATGAGCAACCAGAAGCAAGTGTGCCATTAGCTCAGCTCGGTGTCTGATGTGTTTATTTTCATTGGATCTGTGAAGCAGGCTGACAAGCAGAATCTTTTGCTTCACGTATCACTTACAGAGCGCCACTGAGCAGGCACCACATGAAACAGCCAGTGAAAAAAGCTTCAGCAGTGTATGGCCACATATTTTTTTTTCACTATAGTCACTCAAACCCTTGATCAATGAAACAGACTCATCAGAGACAAAATTAAGATAATTGCATCGTAACTACAAACTGTCCTAAGAGATGTTTTATGACACAATTTAGCTGAATTTGATACTATTGACCTCCAAGTGGTTTATCAAGGCAGGAGAAATAAATTACGAGAGATATGAGCACTCTGAATGCAAACAGGAAACTGTGCTTTTCACCATCTTTTCAACTTCTTGAAGATCAGGTGGGATGCTTTAATTTACAGTAACCAAATTGAAAGGTCCAGCTTTTCAAACGACTGTCATCATGACAACAGCAGAGCCTGAAGATTCGCAAAGTGACATTATATGGTATTGTGTACGCTAGTAGATCAGGCCAGGGCATGGGTCTGTGTCTTGGCCTGAGATCATCTGCACTGGAAGTTGCATAGCAGGGTTCCTGATATGGTTTGCATGGTTTGGGGCGATTAGTGCCCCCCCCCCCGCCCAGGTTTCAGACACAGCCCAAGGGTGAGCACAGGCTAAGGACCTGCCTGGCTGCAGGCCAGATGTGGCCCTCTGTTTTGCAAAGGTTTTTAGCTATACGGATGAGAGCAGTGCTGTGCCAGGGGACCTCACGGCCAGGGAAAGATCCTTTTTTACTAATGTCCATGTTCCTTGCAATATCAGACAAAGAAGGGGCAACAAACTCTTCTGCACCATAAGCAATGTTCCAGCAAATAGTGCTGATACCTAGACTTTCTGGCTATTTCGAAGTGACTATGTTAGAGAGCTCCACTCTGGTAAAGCACCTCAGGAAGCATGGCTTATTTGGAAATACTGAATTCCTTTGAGCTAGTTCCACCACTGGACACGCAGAAGAATGTCATGTATGGAGGGGTCCATCCTCATCAGATGTGAGCCAGTGTACACCTGGAGGTGATGTAGGTACACCATGGCTCTGGAGCTCGTGGGAAGAACCTTAGCTGGTAAATACCTACAGCATCCCTACAGCGTGACGGATTTGACTTGGGTCTCTGCTAGCTGGGGGAAATGGCCATGTGGTGCAGTGCCCCACCAGTATGTCCTTTCCCAGGCTTTCTGTGTCAGCTGGGCCGTGATATTACTTAGGCTTTTGTACACTGTAGAGCACTGGGGTAAGAGGGGGTTCACTGAAGGGTTTAGCTGTTATTGAAGCACAAGTAATAGATAACAGGAATCACTATCAATGAAAATCAACTAATTAATTAATCAATTAATTAATGAGCATCAGTCAACGTAGAAGTCCAACTCACCTTGAGAAACGAGTGCCTCAAATGTAGGCAAAACTGAGATGTCCTCTGCCGCCTATAACTTCATTAAACCTGTGACTTTTTCCACTGAATGCACTTGGCAAACACACCATAAACCCGTACTGAGTTCTCTGCTGCTTTCAAAAAGTGACACCTCTTGGGACCTGGAATCTGCTGACACAGATGTTACAAAAGACTTTTTGTAGGATTGACGGCAAATAAAATATTCTGCTGCTTATTGCAAGCCTTTTGACGGCATAATTATGGGTATCCTTGCTCCAGGCTTCCTGACTGATTCCCACCTGACAGACAGCCTCACAGAATTTATGCATTCAACAAATGCATAGGCACTCTCCCCCATATTTCAGCATAAATCTAGGAATGGAACAGGCATCAGGTGACTGTCTATTTTGAATCTGTTGTATAGGTTTTAACATTCCTGTCTTTTCTGTGTTGTTACAGAAAGTCTCGGTCTTGCCTCTGAGCTTTCTGAAACAGAAGCAAAGGGCTGTGTCACTGACGTCAGAAACAAAAGATGGTTCATGGCTGAACCAGGGTGCTGTATGTGTACATTAGTGTGAACAATTCAACATTATGTTTTCATTAAAGATAGCTTAAAGGGGAGTTGAGAGAAACTAGAAAACCACGGCCTTCTCTTCCCAGGTGTTGAGCACCTGAAACTTCCATTAGCTTTCTAAAGGCCTCCATTTCTTTTAGGTTCAAGGTGCTCCAGGAACAAAAAGCACTTAAGAGAAACACGCTGCTTTTTAAATGGCAATGGCCAATGACAGACAATAACAGTTTGAGGAAGGACAAGGAGCACTTTTCTGTAAAAAGACAAGAGCACCTCTGAAAAAAACAGGACAACCTGATTTTTCTGCGCTTATTTTAGCAGAATGCTCCCGAGCAGACCTATTAAAAAACTCTACTAAATCTTCCATTGAGCAGTTATATCATTTGTGATTAGAGACACCAGCTTTAGATTTAGTTTGAAGCACACTAAGCAATTTGTGCCTTATCCTTTGTAACTTTAATTGTGCAGTACAGTATTCTTAGCCTTCTCATGTGGTACTATGCTAAGAGCCAGCTTTCTACAGTACATCTATCTTCTTTTATCACATCTTCAGTTTTTCTTTATCTTTCTATAGCTGTTGCATCTCAATGCCACTCTTGTTTGTCATAACCTCTAGTCTATCTTTCAAAAATCTCTCTCTTTGCAAAATAAGCTTTATACCTTTTCTAACTGTCACTTCCTACAGATTCCTTTCGGAGGAAGAAATTTCAGTGCTAATCTGCCAAGTGCAACACTCAGCTTCCTGTTACACTTCTGTAACCTGTTGAGATCCAAGGCAGTTGTACTGGTGTAACAAAGGTGAGCTCAGCTCATTATATTTGTGGTCCCAAACCCCTCCTTGCTCTTTCTCTGAAGTGTGTGTCCTCAGATATCTTTCTTGCTCCCACATGCCGTGGAGCCTCTTGGAGTGATCCCTTAGTGTGGGTGCTGCTTAAAGTCAGCAGCAGAGAATGCAATGGGGAATGGAAGCTTTTCTTCTTCCAATCTTGTCCCTAATACGGCTCATACCTCTGCATTTGTACTTACTTTCTCGTGGGTAATGTAAAAGCCTGATAACTGAGTCTGTAGTCCTGAGACCTTCTGGTAGGTGGTTTCAAAAATAGTGCAGCTACACCAATGTTACTTTTAATGTAATTGGCATGTAAAAGACAAAATATTGTAATTTTGCATCCTAAGCCTGCAGAGAGCAGGTCTAGATCCCCTTAAATAACAGCAAAATTTGTAATATTACTTTAAAAGGGGTGGAAGCATCCAGCTTAATCCGAAACCAATGGATCAGGTAAAGAACTACATGGCATGGAGGTGACAAGTAACATATAATTCACAGTTCCCAGTTTATTTCTTTCCACTGTACTCTGTGGTATTTGGTAACGTAGCTGACAACTCTCTTCCCATAAAGAAACTGTAAACCATATTGTTGAAGCATAGTTCAGAAAGCCCTGAACTTGTGGCTGTGGAAAAGAACTTTACCCATGCTATTTCACCCATGTTTATGCAAATGAGGGCATTAACAATTCCTCACCCTCATTGAGAGGGAACACATCGCTCCTTGAGGATGAAAAGGAATAAACTACTATTTGAGATCACTTTTGTTATCCTTAATCTTCCACATTCTGATTTTTATTCACCTTCCCAATTGTTAGAAAAGCGTTCTGTTTTTTGAAGAAAGGATGTGCACCGGTACAGTAGGAGGATATTTAAGAGAATTAAAGTGTTCCACTTGGCATTGTGCTTCCATAATTTTAATTTCCTATTTAGGACATGGGTATAACAGGTTAGAGCTCTTGATACCTGGGATTGAAGCTGGACTAATGACAGTCCTCCCTGTGCCTTGCACTCCCTGTGAGAACTCTGCTTTCCCAGGAGCACGTTCCTGACTATGAAAGGTCTGAAAGGAAACTCACATTTCTGCATTTTACAGAACACTGCAATTCCCCCATGAAAATAGCATTGCCATGCAATAAGCAAAAGGTGGGGTGAAAGAATAATATCTCTGCTTCAAGGCAGATTTCTTTCAAGAGATGCAGCACATAGAACACTTTATCCCATGTAAGCGTTTTAAGACAAGGAGGACAACTGAGCATTCACTATGGAACATGCTAGACTTTACAGTGCATGAAGGAAGGACCAAAAGACCAAAAGAAAAGTTAGTCACTGAGGTCTAAGGTGCTTTACCAGGCTGTAGTTACCACCAGTATGACACTGAGTGGTAGTCCAGTAGGTAGAGCAAACAATAACAATTTTGCCAGCTGTAACTGCCTGTTATAATGCAATGAGGAATGACCACATTCTTCTCGTTTGAGACGTGATACTGCTTAAGACCAGCATTGCATGTGTTTTTTTAGGGCATCAAAGTACATTGGTACAGCAGGGCCACAATGCAACATCTGGCAAGAAAGTGCCACCACAGGGATTGTCAGAAGCTGCGGTGGGAAACCCCAAAACTAGTGACATGATTGTCTCCATGGGAGTCCTAAGTCAGGAAAGACTCCAGAGCAAAGGACCTCTGATGTGATGCCCCAGTGTTGCTGGCTGCCAGGCCCAGCAGGTGTCTGCCATGAACTGGGGGCTCTCTTGGGTGGAGAGTCAGAATTAAAAGGCAAAACAAATGCGTCTCCAGCCTACCAGAAGCTTCGGCACTTCTCAAAACCTATGACACAAAGAGGTAGCAGGGAAAAAACCTGTCAACGAAGTTCATTTTGCAGCGAAACAGCAATGGTCCGAACACAGTGGCTAGCCCTGAACTCTTTCTTCAGAAACGGAAAGACCTGCTGAAGAGCAAAATCACAAATGTTCAATCCTGTTAAGTGAGGTCCCAGCAGGAGTAATTTTTAAAATGAAAAGCATGCCCACTGTTCAGAGATACAAGCGGGAGAATGGCAGGGAAATCTACAAAAGGAGAGAGGTGATGAAGAGAGACAGCAGGAAATCAAACTCCGCTCAGAACAGCAACCCGCAAAGTTCCAGCACAATCCAACCTTCAAAATAACAAATAAACTCTCCCAAAGATGAATAAACTGCTAAATGCACTGGTAGAAAAAGAATGAGGTGTACCAACAGGTACCTCATGGCCTTTTAAAATGGTAACAGTTAGAAGTCCGGATGTGAATACAACCCTCCTTTTCTTTCTCTAATTCACATTATACATGCTTTTGTAATGGCAACATATGGAATAAGGAGTTTGGCAACTCAGAAAAATCATTGTATGTCAAACAACCTACATCACCAACAGTGTCTTTTCATTTTCTTCTGATATATTAATCCTTCACTGGAGGGGGTACCAATAATAACTGCAAATCGGATACCCTCACATTACATTTATACTTAGGTATAGCAAATGAAGGCAGAATAATCTCTACCTTAATCACAAGATGTCTGCTTAAGAAAATATTCTTGATTTGTGGGTGTTCTCACTGCCCGCTTTCATTACTCAGGTGTAAAAATTCCTCCATTGCTTTAGCGTGGAGGATTAGCTTTCTGATATGGAGTCTTCAATGAATTGTCTATATTCTACCTTTGAAAAACCTGTGACATTCATGTTAGGAATATCAAGAAGTGTTTCAGGCAGATAAGTAAGCAGATTTATTTTAGATTTTTTCCAATTTTATTGTCTTCACCAAGTTTGGAGGTAGCTATTGCACCCTTTTTCAAAGTCTGAGCCGGTCCTAAACCCATTAGAGATGGGAGCTTTGGCTGGTCAGGCATGGTACATGGACATAAGGACTTAATTAGGAATTTAAAGCCACTGTTCAAAACTGGAAAGATGGCTTGATTTCATTAGTATTGACAGGCAGGTCATTGAGAAGTTCACCACAGGAAGAACTAATTTAGATAATAAATCCTCACTGGTGTTTACAAAGTAAGCTTTAATTCCTATCCAAAAGAAAAATGAAGGATTTCTTCTTTTTCCAATAATGAAGGTGGCTTTAGGATTTAATGCAAACATATTTGGATTATGGGATGGTCAGCAGTTTCACTGGGAAACTTCGGACAAACCTACCTAGGCAGTAATTTTCAGTACGTACAGCACTGCCGTGTTACTTCTGCTTCAAGTGCTAGATATTTCAGTACTGGAGAGAACATCAGGATTGCAAGGCAGGTATGTACTTGCTACATGTATTTGTGAATTCTTCCTGACCAAAAGGCTTGGCTGGATTTAATAGTAGAAAACTGCATTTAACTTACTGCCTTCAATTAACTTGTGCAAATTGCTTAGCAATCCTAAATCATTGAAATGTTCAAAATAATGACTTTGAATTTTTATTCTGGGCCATTTTCATTAATACCATTTCATTTACGGCCAGCTGGAGAATTCTGGTGAGGAAAAAACTGTGTTGGGATAGTATTTTCTCAGTTCCCACTGGTGTGGTACCTTAGGTTAGTGTATATGGCTTTGGAAGTAGGCTGAACATGCAAATAAGCACTCTTGTTAATCCCTTACTTTGTTTAAAGCGCTGGAGATCACTAGCTGTACTGTTCACTTTAATAGGTCGAGTAGTACCTTCTCCTTCCTTCCTTCCTTCCTTCCTTCCTTCCTTCCTTCCTTCCTTCCTTCCTTCCTTCCTTCCTTCCTTCCTTCCTCCCTCCCTCCCTCCCTCCCTTCCTTCCTTCCTTCCTCCCTTCCTCTTTCTTTCCCTCTGCCCCTCTGTCTCTCATAGGAATAACCTGTAGGCAATATTTTTTGCCAGAATGAGGTGAAAGCCAAAGCAGGTAAGTAAGCGTGCATACATACCAGTACTTGTACAAACCACAAAACCTGTACATATCTCATGCCTAAAAATACATGTTGAAAGGGTGTGATTTATGATTGTTTGCAAAATTAAGCTCTTAAAACTTAAGAAATGCCAGAATCAAGTTTTCCTCTGCACATTAATTGAGGTCTGTTCTGTTTTTGCATTATGATAAGTGCCTGATTGTATGGCTACATGTCTTTTTACCCACAGGTGCCAGGGATGGATTAGGATCACTTGCTGGGCAGCTTCTCAATATTCTGTTTTATCTTCATAGTTCAGCACGTGGCCCCATGTCTCGGGTATTGCACTCTATTCAAGCTGTGCTCTGGATACATAATTATTAATTTCATCAGCAGCTTTTGGGTGGCAGTCACTGCTATTGTTTTCAAGTGGCTTACGAATAGCTGTGAATTCTGTTGTGACTGTCTGAGATGAGAGGACATTGTTATCTTCATTTTTCAGGTGGAATGAAAAGACACAGGAAGATTAAAGTCCAGAGCTTCCACTAATTTCAGCCACCAAAGATCTCTGCTAATTACCCTTGTGGAAAGCTGATAGTGTTAGCAATAGCCTTTATGTGGCCCGGTTCTAATAAAGCCTCGCCAGTGGCTGTCGCTGATGGGGGAGGCACCGGAGCCCCAGGCACCTCCCAAACTCTTTGAGGCAAATGTGCTGTAGACAGACACAGGCTTGTCTGCTCATCCCCTCTGCAGCACATGATCCATGGGCAGCAGGTCCCCCCTCTCCCTGTCCTTGCCCCCAGCTGCAGAGGACAGTTTTGTCCCCGTGCCACTGAGAGCAAGCCAACCGGGGGTCTGCTGCCAGACCTGGTGACTGTCCCCAGCTGAGTGGCAGCAGGCTTGGGGAGCAGCTGCTGGGTGGACGCTGAAGCGCCCCGGCAGGGACTATGCCCAGAAAGCGTAGGTAATTTGAGGAATTTAACTGCCTTACTGTGCTAAGCGCGCTCAGACTGTGATCTTAGGAAGGCATGTAATGTGGTCAAACTTGGGTTGATTTGCACAGGAGTAGTAAATGACCTTTCAAGAAAATGAGACCAGGGCATATATTTTTCCTTGAACTTGCTCTTAGAAAAAAATGAACAGCCTGGAGTTGGATATTTCCCTAAGTATATACTATACAGGGAAATCTGCCTGAAGACTTTAGCCCGACAGGCTAATGTCTAGCAAAATTGTTAGCAGATGAAGCAGGGAAATCCTGGATGACTTTACTGTTGAGTAGTTCTTGTAGTGGCCTTGCTGCTAATAAGGAGGCATATACACGCACGTATGCACACACACAGACTATGTGCGCATACACAAGCACAATAATTAGCAGGATGTTGGATGCCCTCTCATTTATTTCACTTGTTCTTTTCTGTAGAGCTTAATCTTGCAGACAGTTCGCTTTAATCCTGAGTGGATGGAAACGGCAGGAGTTTGTATAAAATTGGTGTGAGTTTTCAGCCACTGAGAGCAGAACCCATCAGAAGGCAATGCTGAATAAATCCAGAAGAATACTGGGGCATTAATTGTGCACCGTGCTGAGCATACCTACTGCGGCAGAAGGTGACTCCCACCCCATTGATGGATGGGACCCTGAATGAGCTAGGACCTCCTCATGTTTCACCAATGCAGAATTGCTTAAAGCTTCATGTCGTGGCCTAATTCAAATTAATGGAATTTAAATGGTAAACACAGAATCATACAAATAACTGAAGTACAAAGCAAAGGAACCCACAGCCATCATTCCTCTTTTGGAAATGCGGTAACACCTTCAGAGGAAATATCATGAGACGTGGTGGAAAAAAATATTATTTTCCTGTGGGAAAAAAAAAAGGTGTTAGGCCTTTTAAAAAAGTGACCTGGCAGAAGTTTTGTATATTAATTATATCTTTATGCATAATCTAAGGGGGTGTGTGCGTGTAATGCATATACCAGTAAGGGCTCAAATTTACAAGGAGTGTGAAACAATAATTTAGTCCTCCTGAGATATGTTGTCAATGCCAGACCCATGTTTTTTATACACATGAAAAATTCAGTGGAAACCATCCTAACTGTTTTCCTTCTTATTAAACAGTCTTCCAAAATCTATAATTCAGTGAGACATTAAGCAGTTGGCTTTGTTGTGCTATACAATCCCATTCCACAAGCCCCACTGTGAATTCAGCGGGGCATTCGATACTAGCCAGCTTTTGTTATCAGTAACTCTACATGAAAGAACTTGCATTTTCCTGCTAATGAAACAAACCAAAGAATAATAAGGTTGTTCAGTATTTTAAAACCTTAGTTCGGATTGTAGCTCTGAGATTTCAATGCAGAGAACTGTTGAGATGCTCTCAAATCCAAGTGTCTCTCACTGCTAGGTGCCTGTATGCTTTTATCTCCTGCAGATGAACATACACAAATTATAGCAACGTTTAGACATCAGTAAGATAACATCACTGAATTCTGGTAGGAGATCTCAAATATTCAATGAGCTGTATGTATATTAGGGAATTACCAGTTAAAAAGGCAGACTAGACCCTTCGGTCTGAAGATGGTGAGAAACACAGGATACAAACACAAGATAGAAAGATCAGATCCTGACACAATACATCCCCTCATCTTCCTAGTGTGATCATTGCTTTTCAGGAGCCTTATTTTTGTGGAATGATTAACAGTTTTTGCCCTTATGCAGTGTATTGACTGATAAACGTGGCAGTGGCACTTGGTCACAAACACTGACCTCAAAAACCTCTTTGGACTTAGAGTGCTCTGGAGTCTCAACAGCTCCTTTATGGCCACCTGTACTTGCACAGTGTCTGCCATCACGTCCCCTGCGTGAGCCCAGCTGGGCTCAAGGAGCTGGGTTTTGTTCAGCCAAGTGGCTGACATTGCTCTTGAGATGACCAAAGTGTGATGGACGCGGTGGGCACCAGCTTGCTCAGGGGTGAAGTGTCTGGTCTGGATGTGGTGATGTGGGGCTGCAGCACTCAGGGCATCATGCTGGGGTGTCACCAGAGCATCCCAGGCAAGTTCCCCTGGCTTCTGGAAAGGTCAAAATGGGGATTATGAGAAGATGAGTCAAAGATATTTTTAGCTGTTGCCTCTGACCTGTGTTTAACTCTGTCCCGTGCTTCTGAGGCCATCCATATACTGTCACTGTGCTCAAGGTGGGATATCGCCATCCTTTTTTTTACTTTTTTGTTACTTGCCTGAAGAACAGGGTATTTATCCTCTGCTATGACGTATAACACCCATCTTGTTTCTCAGATTATCATGAAGCAAAATGGTACAACATAGGTTTTGGAAAACCTCAGCCCTACCCCGCTTCCTTGGATTTCATTGTCCATCTGCCACCATCCTGCTCCACAGAGGAAGGGAATTAACTGGTTTTATCAGCATTGTGGGAGTAACACGCAATGTCACATTAAGTCGGAGAAATTCTCTCAAATGGGAGGAATTTCAATTTAGCAGATGAAACACAGTTTTGGGAAAGCAAGTGCTCCGAGTTTGGACTCAGTCAGTGGAGGAGAGGCTGTATCCCACAATCAGTAATATTAGGGTGAGTTTGCAATGCTGAAATCAGGATGAGTTTTGCCACTTATCTACAGATGGGCAGGCCAGAAACTTTTGCTTTTCTGTGCTTGTATTTTTCATTTTTTTTTGACTGGATGAATTATTGCCAGAAATATATGGCTGAAATAATTGTCAAAACCCAACTGCAAATATCTACCTTTTACAGAAAAATGCTCCATCTCCCTCCCTTCTGCACCCACAACTACAAGATATCTTGTCAAGGGGCCAGTCAGCAAAATTAGAGAAGCTGTTGCACGGGGTTTGTTTCACCCAGCACAACACTGTGCCAGCAGAAGGTTTCCAGGCTGTGCAAAAATATGTAGTGCATTAATGATCCTGATTTTTAATGAATTTTTAAATGAATTTGTGCTGGTGCAATCAGTTTTGTTAACTGCTGAGCAACAGTATTTGTGTTCAAAATTAGTTGGGGAAGTACAATGGCAGGCATGCAGCTAGAAGCTGGATTTAAACCAGCATGTTCCAATTAAATACATGGCTGATAACTACACAACTGGAGACTCGTAACAGCGGCATTGTCAGGAAAGATCAGACAGGTGTTTGAAGACACGGTGCGAAGGCAACTTGAGGGCTGATATTCTGCACTCTGTGATCTCTCTGAGGAGAGCTGGATCTTTTTGCTTGAATAACATAAAGTGTGGGGGTGGTTGGGAAGTGATAAAAAAGGCCATGGGCTTCTCAGGGTGGAGGGTTGCAAGGGCTCTAAATATGTCAGGACAGCAAGGTCTCAGGGTCTCAGCTTTGTCCCTTGGTTTAGAAAAAGAGGGTTTGTTCCCATTATGGAATACTGCCACGACCCAGCATCAGCCCCTGTCTGCAATAATTGCAACTTTAAACTGTTCTGTTTGGATAACATTTCTTAGGAAGCAAGTTGTTAAGTATATAGATTGCTCTGGCTGAGGACTAAGAAGAGCACTGTATTTTAGGAGATGTTCCTAATTGTTTGGATATCGCAAGGTAGCATCTGTTGCCTCAGAGAACAGCTCAGGATCACTATGGAATTACTTGAGTTACCTTTATTATTTTGTTTTTCACTTTGGGACATATGAGCATGAGGAGTAGTTACCTATTTTTGACTTCTTCAGGGAAGAAGATGAAAATCTTGCGCTTTGGAATTGTGCTGCTGTGTGGCAATTTCCGAGAGAAAAAATATGGAATATAATTGCTCATTTGCCAAAAGTTTTTTGCCCATTTCTTTTTGTAGATCCTTTGGCAATGCATGGTTTAGATATGTGCAACACATCCCACCAGTCTGCTTGTCATGGTGTAGGCTAACGTGCAGTTGTCCAACAGGAGACTCATCTCTGTGGTATCCTTCAGGACAGTGCAGTGGCTTTGAATGACCTTCACCAGTGCCATTGTCAAAGTGAGTGTTAAAGAAGAGTTCCCGAGCTTCCTGCATTTGTGGATGTGGAACAAGCAAAGTGTCTTTCTCTGTAAATTGTAGGCACCCCACAGAGATATTCCTTTCATTCCTGCTCTTGGCCACCAGCATTGTGCAAGGGGATGGAAGAGCAGCCTCAAGTCACTTCCTGAGTGACTTCCCAAGTTTCTGCCATTGCAGAAGGGAACTCAGAAACCCTATGTGAGTATCTGTTGAAAACCAATACTGCCTTCTCTGGATTTGAAGTTTGAAGACCTTGTGGCAGGTCATTTCCATGAGAATAATCTTATTTCCTAGCAATGAGGTAGAAAGGGTTTCTTAAGTCTATTATAAATCTCAGGGATAAAATGGGGAGAGAGACATAGAGATCCAGAAAGAGGGAGGAGTCCTTCTGCTTATCCATCCAGCCCCAGACCCCTTGCAGCCAGCATGGTTGTCTCAGGACACTAGGAGATATATCCAAGACAGAGAAAACATTGGACAAATTTTTTCTTGTCTACATTTTCATCTACAGGTAGCCAGCTGAAGACATAGAAAGTAGCCAGTTCATTATTTCTTCAAATAAGTGCCTGTTTCTTGGCAGGGAAGTGCAGGCTGACGCACAGTAAGATACACTCCACACATGCCAGGAGCAGTGAGAAGATGGGCTTGGAGCAATGTCCACATCCAGCATCAAACATCTGTTCTAGCCACTGGTGCTGCAGAGACAGGAAGTAAGTGGAAGGGCTGCCTGTAGGCTCGGTGCTGGGCAGGACCTGTGCCATGATCCCAGCAGCTCAGTCCCTCTCCAGGGGTGCACAGACCTCCCAGTGCCAGGGGACCACAAAGGGGTCTTGTCCTCTATTACCCTGTGGAGCAGGGATGCTCAGTGCTGAAGACACAGCTATTCATCTGGGCAGCTTCACTATTCCTGCTTGATTGCCTCTCTGCAGAAGAGGCTGCCCAGCCCTGACAAGGGCTAAAGGGAGGTTGATTAGGAAGAGTTAAGTCACCGAGCTGATGATACAGACTGGATGGCATGAAAATGGCAGGACATGAATAGAACAGAGCAGAACAGGACACAATATATTTTTAAAGCTGATAGCTGCTTCACCATCCTATTCCCTGGCCTCCTGATCTTGAGGCCACCTTCTCTGCTGTGGCAGAAAGAGCAAGAGAGGTTAACTGTGGAATTAACCACTCCTCATACAACCAGTGCAATCTCTACACCGGAGAGACATAAACAGCAAAATGAGTGATTTTCAAGGAAAAGTGCTAGTGTGGATTCCTGGCAGGGCAGGGGAAATAAAGGGGTTTTATTCCTTTGGACTTCGGGCTACAGTTAAGTGGCTTTGGGGCTCTTGGTCTGTGGAAAAAGAAAGACTGTTCACGTAAACAGGCAGTTCAGGAAATATTATTCAAATGTCAGGATTACATGACAGCTAAACTGTTAATTTGTTATTTAAAAAAACCCCACCCTGATTTTAAAAGCATCCCCTGCCTCAGGTGGTCAGCCAAAAAGCCCTCTTCTTATGAAGCCTGTGACAGCATCATGGGGATTATTTGTCAAATCATCACACAGCTGACAATGGTATCACAATAGCCAGACTTCTGCAGCCCTTTGAGGTCCTCCCCGAGGAGCCTCCTGCAGGGCAGAGGGGAAGGGCCTTGGGGAAAGTTGCCCATTCTTGCAAAATTTTCCATGGTTTAAAAATTTTGCTGCTGAAGAAAAATGGACCAAGACAGAACTAAATCTATTCTATACATACAAGGCTGTAAAAATCAGCTCTGTACTCGCTTTGCATTCCCTGTCCTTCCCCACACACTTCTTTGTCATTCAAAGTATGCTCATAGGAAGCTTCAAGCAAAGCTGCCAACCACATTATCAACATCAAGAGAGACAGACACACCAATGACACAGGATGTAAGTGAAAGGATACCACTGAGAAAAGCTACAGATGGTTTTATAGATTAAAAAAGCTGGCATTTCTAAAGCTCAGGATTGTTGAAAATAGAGACAGATAGAGGGGGAGAGGGTGAGAGAGAGAAGTAACTTACTTATTCAGTCCTTCTGGTTTGATATTTCTGTAGGCCCCATCTGTACTTTGCAAGAATGGTGTTGTGCTTTTGGTTGCACTCCCAGCTTGTTCTTCTTGGTGTTTATAGACTATCCCAGATGTCAAGTTCTTCTTTGCAAAGCAAGTTGATAGCTCCTCACAGCAAGAATCGTTCTGTTCTGGAACTGTGCCAAGGCATTTTGAATTTATAAAGTGATTTACAGTCCAGAGAAGTCCTGTGAGGAAAGATTTTGCTGTTCCTATGGCAGAGGAGCACTAGGTCTCTCTCTCAGCCTGCCTTTTTTAACTGGAACAACCAGTTCTTAGTTATAGCCATTGTTCATTCATTCTCTCTTTGCCTAAAATTAAATCCCATATTCTAGTAGTTCGCAAACCACAGTTGCTTGTACCACATCAAACATTGCTTTCTACGGTGCTTTCCACTGAAGGCTTCAGGAAGGAAACACGTTCTGGGAATTTTTTGTACTGCTATATTTGAACAAAAGTTTTGGAACAATAAGCTGACTTTGTCACTACCACAAGATTTTTGGTATTACCAGCAGTGGGATTCCGACAAGCAGATAAAAATGGTAAGAGGGACCTCACGAACTTTGTAGAATATTTGTCCAAAGTTGCAAGGTTTCAGGAAGTCTGATTCCTGAGCAGACTACCCCAAGAGAGCCATCTCCTTCTTGCAAAGTAATTTACTTTAAATGGTTATTAATTCTGGGCACCCAGTCCACACCTCCTGGCACCATCATTCCTCCTGGCTCCCCTGCCAGGCGCTGCATCCAAGCACTCCCCAGTTCTGCTGCACATACCTGTTGTCTTGCCTGTGGTCCCAGCCAAAAAGAAGGCAATAAAGAGATCCAAGAATATTTTCATCTGTCCCAGTCCCCTAGCTAACTCGGGTTGTGCTGAAGCTTCACCGTTCTGTCTATACAACATCCATGAAAGTAATAAAATTGCTGCTGACTCTGGAGGTCTCAGAGAGTCATTGCAGGCAAAAAATTGTCCTTGGGTCACCCACGACATCTTGCATGAAAGAGGGGCTATTCCAGGCAGCCGATCATGGCACTCTGTCTCTCCATTTCATAACCCGAGCTAAGGTAATCCTGTAGCTCAGTTTAAATGTTTGGTATCATGGGAAGAGTTTGATGCAAATGGTTTTTTGATGCAAAAAAACATTTCTAAGTGAACAAATACTATTTTATTTCTGGGGACTAGAATGAAATGAGCCTCTGAGAAGTAAACAGACAGAAAGAAAGGTATAGACAGACAAACCGGCCGATGACAAAATTGGTCTTTGATCTAACATATTTCAAAATAGCAGCTTTAGAAGATGGCACTTCCTTTCACAGTCCTTTTCAGAAATTATAAGTGTAGTTTGCTAGAATTTTGGTCTAACTATTTAATCACCATATTACCTTTTAGCAAAGGTTTGCCTCCCATCATTAAGTAATTCATTCAAGGTAACAAGTGAGATAAAGCCTGAGGGATATAGTAGTCTCAGACATAAGACTTATTGTAAAATAAGGAACGGTGTGGTTAGGCTTTCTTCAGAAGGTATTTTTGTGTGTGTTTTCTTGCTTTGTTACAGCTTGCAGAAAGCAGGGATTACAATATGTATCTACTGATCAATATTAAGCTAGTAGAGTAAAATGTCAAGGAGAAAAAAAATTGAAATCATACTACATTTCAACACCAGCAGAGAAAATCCCAGCATTGTTAAATGGCAGCAATAAAACTAGCAATTGTTATTTAGTTTTAAGTAATGAACCAAATAAAAAATACAGAACTTGCTACATTGCCTCCCAAATGGAGCTTATTACACTGCTGCTTGAATGTTTGTACAATCTTTAATTTAAACATTTTCTCTTCAGGTCTTAATAATAGGCATGGGTAGTTGCAATTTACTCCCTCTTCAAAGGCAAAAAATGAAAGAGGAAAACAAAATGCTTTAACAACTCACATGTGAACAGAAGTGGCTCATTCAGCCAGAGGAGGTTGGTAGGGTTGAAAGTCAGAGAATTTCACCCCACGATTTATCTTTCAGCCAGGTAAGGGCAGGATTAGCATGTGGGCTCTCCAAAGCTGCTCCCCCAGTGAGAAGGAAGAGGCATTCATCACTGTTTGCTGGGCCTTTGTTCTGCTGCAAACCCTCGCAGAGAAGAAATATAAAGAGTAATTTGTGTTTCTCAAAAGGAGACCAACACACAATCTCATAGATGCTTCAAGGATTTTTTTTATTATTATATTTTTAATATATAAACAACTGAGGAAAGCGTTTAGAGGTGAATGTTAATATATTCCACTCCTCATGGCCCACAGGATTCTCAATTCTCAGCTCAGTTTTTTCATTATGCATCCTTTGTTTCTGGAATTACTGTGATAGTTTACTTGTTTGAAGGATTTTAGAGTTGCAGGCATAAATAGGAGCAAATCTTAACCTTGAAACTTGAATGACAAAATAATCCTATTTGAAACAACTCCTGAGTGGCACATGGAGGAGAAAGAAAGAAATTAATTCCCTTTTTTCCCCGTACATGACTACCTCGAGCTCAACTGCTGTTTAAAATTGACCATCAGATAAAATCCCAAATTTTAAAGTGCCTGGCTCTGATTTTTTTTGTGTGTGAAAGAACAGAGGTGGGCTGGGGTATTTATTCCTGGCCTTGGGAACTGTCGATGCATGACCCTCTGCTTCCCACCTCTCTCTGGGGCACTGATGCTTACAGCTCCACATGCAGGTAGAAATAATTTTCAAAAGCTTGGGTTCAGATGCACACCTGCAGGGTAAATAAGGAAATTTTCCTCTTGGGCTACATTTGATTTCTTTAAATATTTTTGTTCTTTGATTTCTGGTGTGCTTTTGCAGTGAAGCATGGCTCGTTACTCACCCTGCCGCACTGGAGACAGGACTCAAATGGAGGGTTGCACACCTTCCCTCTGGACACCTACCTATTCATCTGGTGGCTGCAATGGCCAGATCATGCCCAGGAAAGAGTTTTCTCTGAATCCATCCTTGCTCTTATTGGTCCTGAGTAGCTGGGAGATCTCAACCACTTCTCTCTGCGAACCACAGCGTGGCTTTCTGTGGGATACGTAAAGCTAGAGTCCATGAGCTTTTTACAAGCTACTAGAATTACATTTAATAGGTCACAATATACAGAAGGACAGATCAGAGAGCCTTGTGCATCATTTGGTGTTAATTTTTATTGAACCTATAACCTTTATCCTTCCATAAAGGAAAATCTCCCTATTGATAGTCACAATGCTTCTAAAAATATAAATAAGAATGTCCTAAACACAATAAAGTAAATTGGACAGTAAACAGGATGCCATGAAAGAAGATGTTCCAGATAATTGGGCCCTGACTGGCTGCTCCTCAGCAGCGTGCAGAGAAGCCAAAACCTGGCTCACCCTTCTGCAGGCATCTGAAGATGTTCTGCACAAGTGTGATGCCACTTGGGCTGAGATCCTGATACACCATCCCGAGTACTTATATCTGTGTTAAGTGGTCCTCTGGAATGTACTGGGACAATCTCTATGCTTCAGAAGGCCACTGATATCCTTTTCCAGGTGTGCAGAAACCTTCGGGACAAGAAAGACTTCCCTCTTATCTGTGACAGCTGATGGAAGAAACCAGCAGCATGTGACAATGACATCTAGAACATGAATCCTGAAATGATGTCTAGAAGAATTTGCATTTGGCTTGCTTTTGCAAGGAAACTGATAGAGAATATATCATGTGATGGCAAGGATTGTATTAGAGGTCTAGAACAGCTGTATAGTACCTCAGGTAAGACATTTTTGCTGAACTGTTATTGATACTTGCACCTACATAATGCTTTTCATCCTCTAGGATGTGTTTCAGATAGACTCATACGACTGTAAAACATATTGATATTACACTTCCCCCCCCCCCCGATTAATCTAGAAAAAAGCTGAGAACACAATATTAATTTCTGTCTCATTTGCTGAATTGAGAATTTCCAGCACTTTCGACCTATTGGTCAACCAGTATTCTGTAACCGCAAGAGGCTCGCTGTAAGAAATTAGGACAGGAAATTATTTTCCAAATTATGCTACAGACTTTTTCCTCAATCAAAGTTAAGTTGAAGGAAAAAAGCAATTAGAAAGGTATTATTTAAGCCTGAGTATATACAAGGCAAAGAGACAGCTCTTGCTGCCAGCAACAGGACTCTTGGGATCTATCAAATATCCAATGTTGAAGATAGGCTCTTTAAAATCTAGGACCAATTAAATATCCAGACAGACTACAATTTAAAAGAGAGTAGAATTTTCAATTATGTATAAAAGGTTACCTACAGTTAAGAGGACATCTTTCATTCCTACTTATGCTGAGGGATGGAAATGTTGAAGAAACAATACCAGGTCTGTATGGCAGACTGAGAAAAGTGAATCTTAGGTCTAACTGGTTACCTAATGAACCATTATGTGATTGCAGGTAGTCATAAGAGAGTAAAAAAGAACACGCACACGGACGTGCATGTATACATATATACAGGAAGATTTAAACATAATCCAGCATGAACATTAATGTGGGAAATTTGCAGCCACACTAAGGAACCAGGAGTGGATGGGACACAGCTGGAGGTACGAAGCCAGGCTTCAGCCTTCATAATTTTTCTGGTAATTCATTGCTTCTTTTTCATTCAGGACTGTTGTGTACCTGCATAAACCTGGAGACCAGCTTAGTGTCCCAGGCCAACAGCAGTACATAAACCAGGGAATTTCAGGCAGTACTTCCTAGATGTTAGGATCCTTTATCCTTAACTTAGAGCAGAGGATATCCTTAGAGCCTCCAGCAAACTAAACAGGCACTCAGTTATGCAATGATTTCACAATGATTTCAGATGTTAGCACTTTCCCCCAAAGGGAAACAAGTTAATGTATTTTATTGGTAATTATATTGGGAAAAAAAAAAGTTAAGGGAGTTTCAGTATAGCTGATAAAATTGAAGAATCTTCTATCTTTTGGGAAGAGTTTTTGAGTCTGGCTCAGATTAACAGTGATCAAAATACATTTTTATTCTCAGAAGACAAGAGAATGCTTTTGTCTCAGTCCTTTGCTCGATGACAAAGGTTACGTTTTTGCATCTACAGATCTGACCTGAGGCTGCAGAAATGCTCAAACAGGAGAATGAGGAAAGCAAGGTGGAATTATCTGCAGCTAAAAGGCAAGCCTCTGAATACAGGTTAAAGCTCTTTTGCTTTCAGCTGCTGTCTCTCATCGCTGTTGTCTGATCTGGCATCTAGCTGACAGTCAGAGACACTCTGCAAAATGAGGAGACACTCTACAAAGCCAGGAGACAGAGGGGAACCGCTTCCCTCCACATTGGTGGCTCATGCCAGGGAGGAGAGGAAGGCATGGGCTTGTGGTCTGAAGGCTTTGTCCCTTGCTAGGTGAAAGAGGAAGAGCCTGAAGGTGGGAGCCTTGAGAAAAAGTCCAATATTTATAGGTGCCACAGAACAGGAAGGGAAATTAGACACAGTGAAGGAAGGGACCTCCTGTTTGAGCCAAGAGAAAGGCACAAACAAATCTTGAATGAAGGATTTCCCTGGAAGGAAAAAGCAGAAAAGGGTGGTATCCCTGCTTAGAAGATAAGACCAAAAGGAAAGACAGACCAAAAAAAAGTTGCTCAGTTAGAGAGGGAAAAATAATGATAGTGGGAGAAATGATGTAGTTTGCACCAAACAGCAAGCACTAAATATAGAAGGTGAACGAAACTTTTTAAGAGAGACAGTGGGACTCGGTTACAGCTAATGCCAAGCAATATTAATTTACCCCACCAGGTATTAGTGAATATTAATATTATGTCGTTAGCAAGCTTTCAGTACCACTGGCAGTATGTTACATCTTTTCTGGGTTTCTAGCCCTACTAATTTTATATCTTTTATGAGCAACACATTCACTTTTAAAAATAAAATACAGCACGTAAAAGTAGTAATTTACAGCTAAAGCAACTATTTTGTGGTGTTCTCATTAAGCCTATTTTATGCACCTGTCTTCTATTCACTCTTTTGAAATTGTAGACCACAAATAAGTGTACTGGGAGTGAGTAATTAGCTGTAATTATTGTTTCTTTGTAATATTTTGGGATGTTGAGAAGATTTCTTACATGAGGGTGCCTTTTGTGAGGAGGGAAATATTCATAGTGATGCTGAAGCTTATGACTCCAACCTGCACACCGGCAGCAGCCTGCGGTGAGGAGAGCATGAAAGAATTACAGGGAGATGCTTGCGACAGCAGGTTTCACCAAGGACAAATCCGAATATGGTTTAATCACCTCTCGGTTCTAAATAATGTTCATGAAATATTTGCATTTTTATGTCTGCTAAAGGCTTTGATAGTTACAAGCTCTTTGATTTCCCAAATTTTCTATAATGGTGTGTATATTTAAATACACCTGTATGTATAATGATCTTTAGTGTCGCTGATCCTCTGTGTAATGAATTAGACTTTTCACTGTTGTAAATAAGTCTGATGCGAGATTAATAAACCAAGCCAAAGAGTATTGATACATGGAATTGATGTAAAGCAGGTTAGAGGAGAAGCTAATTAACATGCTTGAATGATTTACAGTCTTATCCTATACAAAGCACTGGAAACAAACTCGTGAGTACTGAAACAAAGGATCCCAGCTGAAGTATTAAAAGCAATGTTTCAAATTCTGTCATAGTTTCTCCCCTCAACACTCCTTAACATTACACCAGATATAACTTTGCAGACTAAATATAAGCATTGGTATTTATTTTAAAATTGGATTTAATGTGAAATCTGTTCTTCACAAGGATTTTTTTAAGAAATGAGCGGATTTCTCCATCAATTTGCAAATCTAAACTATTCAATTCAAACAGTAACTGCGACAGTGTGAAAAGCTATTTACAGGTCTGCAGCTATCTCTGGTTTCATCAATTTGTTTTTCAGTCTTTGTTGTTATTTCTTGTTTCTTATGGATCTCCTGGGACAGCTTCTGGCTTGAGGAGAGAATGTCAATAGCTCATTCGTCCTCCAGGATGTTTCCTCGCAACAACAAGAATACTCCCCAAATTTAATCTCGTTCTTTTGCCTCTTTCTGTAAAATCAAGGAAAATAAAAAAAGTTATTTCAAGAAACATGAACATGATCTGAATAAGGCTGCTGTGTAATAACAACCTGGTTTTGCTTGGTTTGTATAAAGGGATATTAAAATAGACTATAACTTTCAAAAATCCATTAGTGAAATTCCATATGATTTTAGGCTCTAAGTGCAGAGTAGTGTAGACCAAGTTCATCTGAGAAGGGCTTTTTGCCTTTTTTTTTTTTTAAATTCACCAACATATTCATCAAACTTGCAATTAAATCTTGTGTACCTGTAGGCTAGTCAGCTGGAATATGTATTTAAGAACTAGTTTCTGTTTTCCTGGGACCATAAGATATTTGATATAAGATATGAGGATGTGCTGTGATGTTCGTAGTATTGTTTTAAAAACAAAGGTAAGAAAGTATAAACATGAATGCAGACAAGTATTTGTATTCTAGATGGCTTCTAGAGAGAAATAAACATGAATTAGGTGGAGGGCTTAAGTTTTCTAAAATAAAATATATCTTAAAAGCACCTGTTCTTTATCTCTTTACCTGGAATTTACAAAAAAAAAAAATTCCTGTTGTTTGGAGCATGTCTACTGGGGGAAATTAACTATGATAGCTATTCTGGATTAATTCTCTACACAGATGCTGGGTTAATATCAAACAGGAAAAGGGCATTCTCATTCCAGAATCAGTGTATACATAAGGGAGATAGTCTTGCAAACTTGTTCCACTTTATGTTCATGTTTGATTTTTATCCAGATTCATTTCCTTACAGGCATCCTGGAAAAAAAAACACATTCTTTTTAGTTTTAGGAAAAGGACTTCATAGTAGTTCCTCTAAACTTGGATCTGAACTGTGAGAAAAGGAGAATTACTTGGGTAATGATTTACACTTATTTCCTTGTATTTACTACTTTGGTTCCTATCTGGTTACACTTCACGAGTTACTGAGCATCAGGATGTTTGGAGCTGCATATAACAGATATAAGCTCTGCGCTGAATCCATCTGAAAAAAAAAAAAAACCCCAAACTGAAAACAATAAAATTATGCTCCCTGGAACTGATCTATAACAAAAAATATTAAAATCATAGCTGAAGTTTAGTGTGATAGTAGTGCATAGCAGCTGAGTCTGTGACTTCCCTGTCCACATCTGTACATATCTGTAAAATCTGTGAAATTGCTGACCCTTTTATCTTGGACTCTGACAGGTTCTTTTGCTCTTTGTTAATATAAATGACTACTTGGTAAGGGGACCAGATTCTCATATTAGTTACATAATTATTGTCTAGCATATTGTAGCTTAACCCAACTTTCCCTTCCCCTTTCCCCTGAAACAAAAAGCCTCTAAAAACCTATGGGAAATCAGGTGAGAAACTGTATTAGAGAAAATCAGTTCATATATATACAGACTGACAACCTTTTGACCTTTCTTGCTAGAATGCACACAATAAGGGTAATTGCCAGCACTGTTATTTGTTCTCATTTTATTAAGTCTGTTTTTACAATAGGTGTTAGAGATAAGTACTCTGATGGCTATTTCTCCAGATGTCTGGTTTAAATGTACCATAAAACACACTAGATGGTGTATCCATTAACACCATATAGTGACGAGAATAACAGATGAACATCAAACATTGTGTTAAAGGGGAAAATGTTTCTAAATTGCATTTGCTTGGGTTAGTCACAGTAACTGGAAATAATTAAAACTGAAACAATTTTAAAAAGATCTCTACTTATATGTAGTTTACTTTTTTCTTTTGTTCTTATTTTCTTTTTATTCCAGGTGCTTATAGTGTCAGAATAGTCAGACTTGGTGCTTCTGATGTTGTGCAATGGAGAGAATATTTTTGTGCTTCTAGAGCTGGGAAGAAATCACAGATTTTCTATCTCTATGGCCTCTCTGCTCCCTCATTATGCACAGACACTCTCTGCCCTTACACATTAAGTTATTTTATATACAAGGCAGATGCACAGTGCTACGATGGGTGCACACAGTTGTTAAAAAGATCAAGTGTTTTTCTGTGTTTTCAGTATTGCTGCTCCAAATTTTCACCTTTGAAAGTCTCTCATGTACCCCAGATCTAACTGTTGGACCTATACTGCAGAAAAACAGCTCAACTTTTTAGCCTCTGTAAAAGGTCAATCGTCTTTAACTCTAAGAATGCACGATACTTCTTATGAATCACATTTTAAAATATTCTTCCAAACATTATCTCTCCTTTTTTACTCCCCCAACAAAACTCTGGACATTTTATGTTTTCTGTGTGCATTGCCTTGTCACCAGCACCACCATTCTGGTTATGCCTTTTAGCTTTGGTGTTCTGCTCTGCCTTTTTCTATAATTCCTAAACAATAGTCTCCAGCTACTTACTCCTTTCCTTTTTTTTTTTTTTTTTACCCCTTTCTTGGATCATTTCTCCTTTCTATCTCTTCCATCAAGTATTTTGCAACAACAACAGTATCTGATTAGTCCTTGTGATTTCCTTTCCTAGTAACTTGTATAGAGAAAACATAGTTTGACAGATACTTCAGGCAGATAATGAGGATTTTGGAGATGGGTGGTCATGTGGTGCTTGAAATCCCTGCTGTAATGAATAACAGCCTTTCCCCAACTGGATGTGTTCCATTTCACTTTGTTTAAATGTCTGTCTCGGCTCCACAGACTATAGAGTAGGATTGAGTTCCTCTGAAAGGTTTTCAATTAGCACTGTGTTCCCAAACTATCAAAGCAAAAATGTATCAGAAAAAAAAAAGCAAATAATTAACAATTTTATTTCAAAAGCCTTAAACCACTTTGGTTGCTTAGCATAGCAAGAAGCATCATTTGAATGGAGACTAATGAACTAATTTCGAGTCCTGTGCTTGTCAAGCATTGGGTTTTTTCCCTTTAAATCGATACAATGCATTGCTTTTATTTCTAAGCAGTGAGTAGGAATAAGTGAAATATTTTAATTGACAACACAGCTTGTATATTCAACATAACAAAAAAAAAAAAAGAAAGAAAAAGACAGAGCAGGAGATGTTTCCTTTGCATTAGCAGATGATGAAAAGTTATCTCATCTTCTGTTGGAACGTGACTTGATTTTCTTTCCTTGTTGTCAGCGTATTACATCCAGTCACAATGATCCAGAAATATTTTTTTTTCAACTTTGGATGTTTACCTTCTTTTTAAAGAGACCTACAGGGCATGGCATGGCAGCACAAAACCTGCAACGCAAGAGATTGGCCCTTGGATTTAAACTACTTGATGCAGTGGGAGATCCTAGCACGAGAATGGTAATTATATTGATTGAAACACAGTCATGTGAGACTGGGTGACTAATGACTGTCCAAGCGTGGCTTTAGGAGATGGCCTTCTGCAGTGTCCCGTCAGGTGGAAGGGAGAGCAGCCATTGCTTTACTGAGAGGAAACACTCCAAGAGATCAACTTCCTGGTACCTACATGAAAATATCTGGTAAAAAGCTATTGTCTTCTGAAATGGTAGATGTTTCCAGCTGTGTTGTGTTACTTCTAGCTAGGAATGAAAACCCATGGGGCTTTGATGCTCAAAGTACCATTTTGCGACCACACTCTTCAGCAGTACTGCAGGCCTTTGAGAGGTTAAAAGAGGGGTTTTGAACTTTATGGAGGTGATCTCTTTCCTGTCTTCTTGTGCCTGGTCCAAGACTCAGGTCTGGGATAGTTTTCCGTGCAGACTGACCATTTGTCATCGTCTTGAAAAGCTTCCTGGCAGACAGGAATTTGGAGAAATGAACTGAATTTGATGCTGTTTCCTTCTTCTTGACAGCTCATCAGCCTACCTCATAGTGTTTATAAGAGATTTTCAACACAGCAAAAAGTTACGGGATAAGATTTTCTTTTATGGATTTCACTGCTGTGATGAGTGGGGCTTATTTTCACTTGTAACAGCCCAGGCATGTTCTGAAACTCCAGTGTTTTCTTGTTGTCTCAGACATTAAGGTAGGTAACATCGATGTCTCTTCCTCCTGAGCAACTGTCTTGGACCCAGCTAATCTTTTCAGCAAAATTAGCTGCTCAGACCCCAGATTTGTCATAGCTGACACTTGGATCTGAGGTTTGGGGAAGGGAAGCAGGGGTTACTATCAGCTGACTCTTAAGATCAACGTCATGAAGTTAATTCGTGTGTTTATGTACCTCAGCTTCCCATAACGTGTGGTGACTGTTTGTCCCCTCAGTGTTGCATGGACACATGCTGAGAGACTGGAGAAGCCACAGAGGGCATGAGAAGAGTTTGAACACTCCAGGGCCCATGGGTTTGTGATAAAAAAAAAAGATAAGGTGAGTGCATGAAAGACAGGGAGCTAAAGGTGAAGAGGAACACAAGGAAGGGAAAACTAAAAAAGGGTGAAGGAATAGTTACAGCAAAACAACAGGGAGTGGATGAAATTATCACACAACAAAGTGGGAACTGGAGACATAAAACCAGAGTAGGTGGGAAAAGGTGGAAATCCTTCCATCCTCTGCTGTGGCTGTGAAGAACACTGCAGTGTCTACAGTGACAGAAAAAGCTGCAGCTACTCATCCAAACTGTACTGTAGGGACTAGAGGAAGAAGGTTGTTTCTTGCCCTAATTACCCATTTAATGTAGAAGGAAAATTTGTGCAGGATTTTAGAGGATGATACTGTTTTGTTGAACAACTTTTCTGTGAAGTGTTTTTTTTTTAAGTGGTGCAACAATTTACCTGGTCACAGGAATATAAAAATTTAGTTTGAAAAAATAGATGCTTGATGCATAGAAAAATTAGAGGAGCAAATTGCTTCATGAAGACTGATGAATATAATGCACTCTGTTTATAGCAGTTATGTTTATAATAGATATGTCTTCCGAATAATAAAACAGATTTATTAGATAAAGTTATATGCTGTCTGTTTTTTGCCGGTGATAAAAAATTTTAAGGATTTCCTCGTCTTTTTTGTATTTCTTTGTGACTGGTACTTTGCACAAAATCCTTGCTACTGTGCAAATGCAACTAAGATAAGCATTCTGAAACAGGTATGTTCCATCTTCTGGACCGAAAATGGTATCAGGGACCAGTGCTGGTGAGTAAATTTAGAAAACAGGCCAGCCTTTGAATAAATCTTTTCCATGTAAACAAATTTTGTAGAAGAAAGATTTCATGGTGTTGCTGGCACAGCAGTAATAGTTACCTCTTTCCTCTCTGTCTTGAAGTCTCAACATCTGGCAGGTTTACCTTGACTTTCAGCAATAAGCTTCTTGCAAATAAATATCCCGTTCCCTGGGTACAAATGCACGTTCAGCAAACACAGACACAAAGTCAAAAACCAAATGCACAAACAGTAGTTGTATGTTTCACAAATGCTGTGAGTGTGTTCAATATGTTTTAAAAGTATGTGACAACATAAAAAAAACTGTCCTGGTTTGATGGTATTGAACTATCAAATAGTTCATATATAACAGGATATATATATATCCTGTTTATAACAGGAACAGGGGAAGTTTTGAAGTACTGCCTCTAGATACAACTTTATTTTTTTGAAGAAACATATTGCTGCTCAACAAGAAATTCATCTATTGAACTCCTCTGCTGTTAGTTCCCCAGACCAATAAGTAGCAGCTGGACCTAATGTGGGCCTTTTACATGCTGGAGAATATACCTGCTTTCACCCAGCCAGGGAGAGAGCATTAATACTCTGTTGCAGCCAGGAAAACACGTGTGTGCTACCAATTAGGAAACCTTTCAAAGTGTGGCTTTGCAGCCCATCTGCGATCTGCAGACCTCAGCTTGGGAACCGTTATTCTCTACTAATGGCACCTAGGGAGCAGGAGGGATGGAAAACTGTGGGGTTCGAGGGAGCAGAGTCTATTAAATGCTATGGCAACAGGTAGCAAAACAGCGTTCTCCCTTTCTCCCTTACTAATTAGTAGTTGTTAGCATCTGGAGTTGACTGTCTGTTGGTGGATGTAATTTGCTGCATTCCATCTTGCAATGGTGCAAGGAAACTGAAGGACAATGCAAGGAGCAGTCAAGCCAAGAAGCACAAGAAACGTTAGGGATGAGGTCCTGTATACTTATTTTGCAATAGCATGGCTAAAATAAAATCATGCTCCTGGAGGGCTTAGAGTAATGTGCCTAACATAGCAATATTGTCTACCCTGTCTGAATTGTTTTGCTTACATCCTCTGCATTCTTTTGGCAGAAAATAATCCAATACTGATCTTTTCACCTGTTAGAAATTTCCAGAAAATGAAATTGCCAATTGAAAAGAAAACTCCCACGGTAAGTCTGAGGATAATCTTTCTCCTTAACTATTGGTGATCCAAGACCATTGGAAGGAAGAAGTTTCCAGACAAGCTCTGGTCCAGTGGCAAGCTAGTGGAGGGCCAGGGAAGGAGCCACAAGCATTGGAATGCACCTCTCCACGGGAAGAAGGAGGTTCACTGCAGGTTCACTGTAGTCCTTCTCCAAAGAGTCCATAGTAGAGTCTCCTTATCAAACCTGAATGTTTTGAGATCACCATCTTTCTATTAATTATTATTATTACATAATAATATTTATTTAATAATAAATGGTTCAACATTGTTGAGAAAGAGGACGAAATGTGTCTGAAAATGTAGTGTATTCTCAGAAACTTCATTTCTTGAGAAACCCAAGCTAAAAATAAGAATTTCAGACTTAAATACTGCATATTCTGGGTATGTTTGAAATTAGACCACTCTGTTTGATTGCATTGATATTTTTTTTCTTAATTTTACTAATCTCTTTCCTTCAGTGCTCAATCACTACCAAGATCAACAGAGTTTCCTCACTGATGGGCTGGTGAGGAAGAGGGATCTGGCACAGAGAAATGTCAAAGGGAAAACTTGTCACGTGAAACTGTGTCCAGGACCTAATGCAACGTTTCAAGGATGCTATACTAAATTAAATGGGGTGGTTGCTATTCATTAGTTAGTTAAGTACTAGGGTTTGCCAGGTACCACCCTGACACACTACAAAAAGATACTTCTTGCAAAGGTCTGGTGGTCCAAAGCATGTTCAACCTTCTGCTGAGAGACTGTGGTACACGGTAGATTTAACGAAAAGCTGCGCATTTGATATGATCCTAATTTGCACAAATTATTCATAGATTCATTTTTATTGTTGTAAGAAGTTCTAGTTACACATACAGGTGTTTGGAGAACTTAGGCTGTCATCCTGGCTTCTTGTAATATATATGCCAAAGTGCAGACCTCCAAGTTGTATCAGGTGTTTGTCATCTGCAGATGGACAATTTTTAGTGATTTAATAAGCATAGTTCTGATTATTCATATACTTATATTTTCTTTCATTGCTTTATGTGGGTTTTGAGTTTGGAATAAAGCTGCATCAGCTCTGCAGGAACTCAGAAAAGGTAAGAAAATTGGAACTTCTTCTAAAACTAGAAGTTGCAGATCATTTATTAGGTAAACAATATGGCTTAATAAAATTAGGACATTTCCATTTTTAGCTGTGCCTAAACAGAAGCTCTAAAGTTCAGCTTTGCAGAAACTGATTTTAATTTCCCCCTGTGTTTTTAATTTTGTAGCAGCTTGACCTAGGCGGCCTGCCAAAGAGATAAAACTACCTTCTGAAAATGCAGAAGAAATAAAAACTATGGGAGCTAGCTGATGATGGGCATTTGAAAAATCCCACTAGATACCCTTCTACATTTTTAGGTACCTAAAATAAAAATTTATCTTCAAATCTGTAAAGCAATCAGTTGCTTGTTGGGTCTCTGTGATGGCAGATTTAAAGATCTGCAGGTGCACTAATAAGAAATCAGCAGGATTTGAAGCAGCAAGAATAGCTGTGTTAGAGGAAAGAACTGAAACCATAAACTGGGGTAGGATGCAGGAGTGACTCAAAGAAAAAGTATCTGGTGAAGAATGAGGAGCAGATGCTCCATAAGGTCCACAGGGAAATATTTGATTTGGGGTTTTTCTGATCCTCTTTTGTTGTTATCATTACTATTTGGTTCATATGTTTTAGACCAGATAATCTTATAATTTTTTTTTTCCAAGCCCAAATTCCACAGTTCAATGGATGGAAGTGGGTTAAACCCTATTAACATATATGACAAAGCAATACTGAAATTGTTCTGGTTTTGGTTTGCGTTTTTTTTTTTTTTTAAGTTAAACTGTTGAGAGGAAAGACTTGGGATTCGGGCATTGTCTGTGAGACATGCAGATTATAGAGGGGAGAAAACAAATCTATATAAACTACACCAAAATAGTGTCAATTACTACGCTGTCTTGTAGTGCCTAAGTAATTGAGAAGGAAAAGAATGGCAGAGAAAGTGCAAATGAAATGAATGGGAAAGAACACAAAATTAATTCTAATGTTTTCTGTTATCTCCAAGTCCTGCCAGTGGTTTCTCTACAGTAAAAAGATATTTTTGAAGTACCATTTCATGCAACAGAGACATGATACTTATATCAAAGGTAGCCTAATACCTTACAGGACTAAGTTAGGTATTCCCAGCTGCAGGATTTTTCTGACTGTGATTATGGAAATCCATTTGTACTGCATTTTTATTTAGCTCAGTGGCCCATTGTGCTTGCTCTAGTTTTTTAGCCTACAAGAACAATGACAATCATTTTATGAGAATGATGTTGCAAATCACAAATCACTTTTTCAGTTCAGTGTTTTCCCTCATTGTTCTTCTCCAAGAGCATCCAAGAGAGCTGGGCCTGGAGACACTAAGGAACCACTCAGTCCCTACAAGTGCCGCTGGCATCTTGTTAGTTCTTCATATGTGTATTTAAGATGAGAGCTTTTCTGAACTTCCAGTGCCTGTCACTGCAGTGATTTGTAAAATATGTGTAGAAAGCAATTATCTCTTTCCCAGAATGGCATACAAGCTTGAGAAGCAGTTTTGAATTTCTGTCATTAAAACCCACATCAGAAGGTATTAAAAATCTGATTTAAAAGAAACCAAATTAGTCAAAACCAAGTAAAAGATCTCAAAATATGGCATGTATTTACTTTATCTATCAGGAGATAGTGTTCTATCAATATGCAATGTGTCAGTCATGGCAAACAATGAAAGACAGTTGGAGAAAATCCTGAGGTGGAGGATAGTTGTAAGGAATAGCTAAGCTGCCCTGCAGAACCAGGGCCTGAAAATGTCATCAGCCTCTGCTGCAAACATCAGCACATGATATCAGCCAAAAGAAAAGCATGTTCTTTGTGTGTACATTGACAGGTCTTTGCAGCCTTCTGTGCTGCAGCAGTCTCTATATGAGAAGCAGAGGAAGAAAAGAGAAGCAGTGACAGTTGGAGAAGGATGAAGGTGAGAGAAGCATCACCAAACTCTTGAGTGCACAGTCCCAACAGAAGCTATCAGAGAGCGCTTCTGGGCTGAATGAGAACAGAGGTGGCTTCTAATATCCTCCAAAGAGCATCTCTCCAGGGGGGCAGTGCACAGCCCAGGCTCTTGCCTGGGAGCATCCCCATGCTCCGGATGGGGAATTGCCCAGCACCAACCACTATGTCAAAGGTGAACACAGCTGTCAGTTTAATTGAACTCATCACACTCCAAGTGAACCAAGAGTGGACACACCACAGCTAACCTGCTGGGGCCTTCTTGAGGAGTAAGGCTGAGCTATTTCAGAAGTGCAGTGGACCTGAAACAGAGGTTTATCTCTCTTGATACAAGAAGTTTTTTAGTATGTTTGAAAATCTTTGCTCAGGCACTCTGATAACTGACTTAAAATGGAGGCACTGGCAGATTTTCGGCACGTTTGGGTAGGTGGTCATGTTTTCAGGCAGGCAGTTTGCATTGCTCTTTGGTGTGTGGGTACCAAGGCACCTGTGGGATTGCTTTTGATGGCCAACACAGCACACTGGAGATGATCATTCATGTTCTTCCTGCAAGCACATTGTATTCCTGCTGTAAGTCATCTGGGCTGCCAACAAGCCTGGTATCTGTCCTAGAAGCACTTACACCACTGCTAGCAAGGACATTCTGTAAATGGTCTGCAACATGCTCACCTCTAACAGTCTCATGCAGCCTTTAATGAATGGCTGCAGTGTGGAATGAGGCTGTCAGTGTCCACACTGACCTCTCTGCATCTGTGCAGATAAATAGGCTTAGGCTTGCAAGACCAAAGGCAGATGGATGATGGGAAGCAGGACAATCCTGAGCTCACAGTAAGGGAGCCAATGTCCTGTTGCCAGAGTCAAGCAATTAGTTGATTCCATGAATTTTCAAATGGGGTGAGCCATATCTTGCAGCTAGCTGCTTGAAGAGCCTTTAATGGGACCAAGTCATCATCCAGACTTGTGATGATGGACACTGAGGTGTTAGTTGTAGACTGAAAAATGAAGCCAGATGGCTTCTGGTTCAGGAGATACGTTGCCTTAATTTCTGGTTTCCATCAAGGTTTGGAACTGGGCATATATGATCTCTGCAAGGTAGCCACATTAGACAATTAAGGCACAACAGTTTGGCATCAGCTATGACCAGCATCATAACAGAGGTCTGCAAGCCCATAGGCCATCTGGCCTGCCCTCTTCAAAGTTTTTGGCTTTGTTATAGTTTTGGCAGCCAACCCAAACAAGAAATAGTCATTTAAATTTGAGCTTAAATTTCTTGCCAGCAGACCACATCTTGCTTAACCTTCAAATGCATGATGAAAGGTTTCTACTCTAGTCTTAAGCAGTGTAGGTGCAATGGGGGGAGAGCAGCTTTGTGGTTTAACACAGAGTGAGAGGACATTCTATTCTATCTGTGGCACCCTTGTGACAGGACTGAGCACATTCTTGCAGCCCTCAAACTGGAGGAGATGGTTAGTAGTAGGGAAAGGACATTGCCAAGTCAAGAGGACAGAAAAGCAGTAGAGTTAGAAAAATGTTGGTAATACAGACCCCTATACCGGGGGTCTCTATATGCTAACATGAGCTAGTCATCCTCAGACCCATGTCCCAGGTTTCTTCTTTTGGCTGTTAGCTTTTTTACCCTGAGCTGAAACTCCTTTCTAGTGTTTTCTTTACAATAGAAGAGACACCAAATTATCAACTTTTTAAAAACCCACCACCACCCCTTCTCCCTCCAAATCCCAGTGCCACAGTTAGAGTTTACAAATTGCTTACATATATAAATAAAAGCAGTTTGGTTTGTAATAGAGAACCGTTCTCACTTCTTTAAAACAAAACAATTTTTCATGTGTGCCTGCAATGAGACACCTACATTGTCATTGTCATCTTGCAAATTGTCTCAGGGACTGTTTTCATTGACTTGACTATATTTTGCTTATATTTAGCTCAAGATACAAACATGCCCAGAAGTGATTTTCCAGGTATTTTAAAATTTTTCAATCTCATTACTTAATTTGCAGGACCTTTGCCGTGCCAACTCAAGCCTTACATGTAGTGGCATGAATATTATTTTAGATGTGAAACTAGAATATATTTTAAACACCTTCACAAGTCACTGAGACTCAAAATGTAAAACTTATGCGTAAACATAAGGGAAAGAAAACTGCAAGGGCAAATAAAAAGGGTCTCAGCAGACTTTTCAGAACCAGCCTGCCTATGTAAGAGACCTTAGCATAGCTGTCTCTCACACAACAATTTTTTAAAGTTTTATAGAAGTTGTTTTCCAAGTTAGGATGTCTTAACTGGAAAATATTCTCCTGGAGAGAATCACTTTTGGCTTCTTAGTTGATGGTCAGTTCCATACTGAACATTTTTATAGAAAGAGGGTTTATTTTAGTAGAGATAATTAATATCTCTACTAATATGTAGATATGTACTAAATATGTATTTTGGTGAAAGTAAATTGAAAAGGAAATAATATACATTTTTTCTTACTTGATGCGTGGGGTTCTCAGATTTAGAAGCCAAAAGAAAGATTTCTTTTGAACACAAGTCCCCTCCAATATTTTATCTCTTGACTCTAGCTTTTTTTTTTTTTCTACATTTGTATGCTAATCAACTGAAACTTCAACAAATATGTTTGACTTGCTGTTATAAATACTTCTTATTTGTCCTGGAGGGCCACCTGGAGCTGGTTGATCTCCATGGACAACGTCCTTATAGCACAGGAATCACCACTTAGCTGTGCAGGAAGTCAAGCAAATGAAGCAGGCAGCCAGCGTGTATGAGTGAGGACCTCCTGACTGAGCTCAAGTGCAGCAGACTAGGGTATGGTTTACTGGCGGAATCCCACAGAGATTGACACCAATGCCAAGACTGTTTAAAGTCTTCAGTAATAACCTGATCACTAGGATGGAGTGCACCCTCAGAAAGGGCCCTGATGGGATGCACCCACAAGTGCTGAGAGAGCTGGCAGATGTTATTGCTGGGCCAATCTCTATCATCTTTGAAAGGTCATGGAGAACAGGAGAGGTGCCTGAAGACTGGAGGAAGGCCAACATCACTCCAGTC